>OW240914.1:5587880-5615568 GCA_933207985.1 Pelobates cultripes | reverse complement strand
ACTCCTCCTATTACTCATTATAACCCCTCCTATTAATCCCTATAACCCCTCCTATTAATCCCTATAACCCCTCCTATTAATCCTTATAACCCCTCCTATTAATCCCTATAACCCCTCCTATTAATCCTTATAACCCCTCCCATTACTCATTATAACTCCTCCTATTACTCATTATAACCCCTCCTATTAATCCTTATAACCCCTCCCATTACTCATTATAACTCCTCCCATTACTCCTTATAACCCCTCCCTGTTGTTAAATATGAACCCGTAAGACTCACCATTGCTTTTTCCACTTCCATGATGTCACCAATATACTTGTCCAGGACTCTGTTGTCACAGATTTTCTGGTTGGGGGCAGACACAACAATCCTCGCTTTAACGAACAACACTAATATCAGAATAAGAAGATCTGGAATGTATAATACAAAATAAAAATTAATTATCATATCAGTAAACATTCCTCTCTGAAATGGAAAACGCAATCAGAATAGGTGCCCATTGTAGACAGGTTCCTGGACGCAGCGGCCTACTCTCTTTTTAAGGAAACCGGCCCTGCTTTAACAAAGAGCTGAGTGATAGACTGAACAAAAATGTCAAGTCCTCTGTCACGCAAACATTTAATAAACTCAATAGAACACAGAATCAGGTAGAGAGCATTACATCCAGGATTTAATCCCAGCGGTTTCCTAGTTTAATATCTACTTCATTTCACAGTAACTGCTGGCTAATGAGTGATTTTCTTCCAAAGAGCACCGTTTAATGCAATGTTGACGTCTAAATTACTTTTTTAGCAATCAGTGACACGGCTGTCATCAGAATACAGATTTTTTAGAATTACGTTCTTGAAAGTATGAACCATTAAACATAGAGGTATATACTCCATTTAAATCTTCGTTATAAAGGTTTCATTGTATGGAGGTCCTCTGTGTCCCCTTACATGGTGTATCATAACTACAGCTGTAATTTGTGTACGCTACAGTGACAGACTTCCTTGAATCCAACGCCCTTCTTGACCAACTTCAGTCCAATTTCAGTGGAAATACCCAATGCTAACATGTGCTTAGCTTTTTTTTTGCAAGTTATAGGGCTATAATTACAAGTAGGACATTGCTGTTTCAAAATATACATTTTTAAAATGTATCAATAGTGACATTGTAACACTTTTATCTGTCATAAATCTCTGACACCTTACATCTACATATTTTTTTAAAGTAGAAAACCCAGGGTATTTAATATGGGGAATGTCCATTCTTTTTTACAAAGCCAATTAGTCACCAACACTGGCCAAAGTTAGCATTTATATTTGTTTGTGTGTTAAAAAAACAAAAAAAATTATTAACGCTAAATTTGGCCAGTGTTTGTGACTAAGTGGCTACTAAGAGAGACTGAACATACCCCATTTGCAATACCGTGGATTGTCTTCTTTTGCAAATAGTATGCCATCATGGGGGTAATTCTCTTTCCTGGGCTACCATACTCTCTCAAAGGCAACATAACCAATCTGGCAAATTTCAATGTAAAACTCAAAGCCTTTATTTGACCCTGTGACTTTCAAAAACACTATAAAACATGTACATAGGGAATACTGTTATACTCAGGAGACTTTGCTGGACATAAATATTAGTGTTTCAAAACAGTAAAACGTATCATCAGTGAAAGTGCCATTTGTGTGTGAAAAATGCAAAAAACTTCACTTTCACTGACTATCATCACTGTGATATGTTTTACTGTTTTGAAACACTAATATTGGTGTTCAGCGAAGTCTACCGAGTAAAACAGTACCCTCCATGTACAGGTTTTAGGGTGTCAAGGAAAGTTACAGGGTTAAACACAGTGCTAGCAAATAAAATTCTCTGGACTTTCAGCCTGGGTTGTCAGGCAGGTCCCTCAAATTGCAATCATTAAATTACTTAATTATGTAAAAATATTACATAAATACGCACGTAGAATTTAAATATATATACATATTTATATATTTGAAGAATACGTGTATATAATTATGAAATTATTTATGTTATTATGTATATGGATATATATATATATTTATTTTTTAATTATTTATTTATATATACATAGATATATATATATATATATAATTTCATTCTAAGTGTATTTTGATATAACTCTATATATATATATATATATATGTATATTAATATCAAAATACAGTTAGAATACAGTTATTATATATATTTATATATACGTGTGTAATTTAATTATGTGTGTTTTTATATTAATATATGTATATATTAATATAAAAATACACTTAGTATGACATTATATATATATATAAGATATATACATATTATATATAGATATAATATGTGTATATCTGTCTCATATATATACATATATTTTTTTTTTATTATTTATTAACATTTAAAAAAAAAGAAGAAATTTTAACAGAAGAGGGGAGACTGCCTGTCAGTTTAGGCAGTCCCCCTGCAGGTAGCTCAATGCACGCCTATTACATAGTTACATAGTTACATAGCTGAAAAGAGACTTGCGTCCATTAAGTTCTTTCAGAGCAAACATGTTGCCCTCGGGGCCTAATTTGCAGAGGAGGGACTGTCTGGGCTGTCAGGCAGTACCCCCAGACCGGGAACAACACAGATCACCGGCGGGGGTACGGCGGTAGACGTACTAGGCATGTCCACGGTCATCAAGGACCGGTTTATGTCGGACGTACTAGGTATGTCCACAGTCCTTAAAGGGTTAGACTGTTAATAGCTTTCCCTCCCCACCCCAGGGTAACCCACTCTATTTCCTCTTCTGCAACTGTGTCATCCAGTAAACTAACCCTTCACTGTAAACTATTCTAATAACCTACTTTTTCCAGTACATTAAATATATCCTACCCTTACCTCCTGTGCCACTTTACCCCACTCACTTTAGAATGTAAGCTTGTTTGAGCAGGGCCCTCAACAGCCTCTTTTCCTATTTGTACAATTTGTCTTGTTGTAAATATATGTCTGTTAGTCCACCCATTGTACAACACTACACAATTTGTTGGCGCTTTATAAATAATTCTCATGCGGTATCTCTTCCGGGTTCGGCATTCCCGCTATGCGGAGCCGGCCCCGCCCCCTTCTGACGCGGCTCTCTGGCACTACTTAGAGAGACCGCGCCAGAGGGAAAGCACTTGGTGATTGTGGGACCTACTTCCAGGTATAGACGCCGGCTCCACAAGCTTCTCGCACAAGCCTTCCTAAACCTTTGAAGATAAAAGGATTATGCTTCATCCGCTAGAGGATTACTGGAGAACGGACACTTTACCATTTAACAAGTGGACTCTAATACTGATCTCTTGGAGGACAACTCACATTAATCTTAAGTATAACTTCCAATTTATTATCTGGAATCTCAGTTATTAATGAACTGTTTCTTGCTTGCTCAAATCCTCTCTGCTGCATACACACTAATTATATTGAGGATAACTCCCATCAAGCTTAACCACTATGAACTCTTTCTTGCTTTGCAAATATTCTCTGCTACCTGCATACTAATTCTATTGAAGATTATTCCTATCAACCTAAAGAATATTATTCAATACATCTCTGAGGAAATACTAATTGATGAAGTTTGTATTGTTTGCTATAACCAGCAATTTCTTCTTATTGAATTATTACCTATATGCTTTTCACTTAAGTTTATCACAATCATTAAAACTTCGTTTGATTCTCTAATTGCCAGCAATCCTCTCTTTTCTTAAAGCTACAGTATTGATAATTTAAAGATTCTCCGTTTCTTCATTATTGTAATTAAGGAGATCTACAAGCTGCAGTTGAGTTCCAATTCTAAAAACCCTAGTAGCATAACAATAATAATTATAATAATTATAGGGTTATGGTGTAAGGAAGTCCTCTGCCCCTTTCTCCCACATACAGCACATTATAACTGTAGTTGTAATGAGGTCCCCTGTCTCCCCGCACACAGTGTATTATAACTGCAGCTAAAAGGTTATGGTGTAAGGAGGTCCCCCGTCTCTCTGCACACAGTGTATTATAACTGCAGCTATAAGGTTATGGTGTAAGGAGGTCCCCCGTCTCCCTGCACACAGTGTATTATAACTGCAGCTATAAGGTTATGGTGTAAGGAGGCCCCCTGTCTCCCCTCATACAGTGTATTATAACTGCAGCTATAAGGTTATGGTGTAAGGAGGTCCCCTGTCTCCCCGCACACAGTGTATTATAACTGCAGCTATAAGGTTATGGTGTAAGGAGGTCCCCTGTCTCCCCACACAGTGTATTATAACTGCAGCTATAAGGTTATGGTGTAAGGAGGTCCCCTGACTCCCTGCACACAGTGTATTATAACTGCAGCTATAAGGTTATGGTGTAAGGAGGTCCCCTGTCTCCCCGCACACAGTGTATTATAACTGCAGCTATAAGATTATGGTGTAAGGAGATCCCCTGTCTCCCCGCACACAGTGTATTATAACTGCAGCTATAAGGTTATGGTGTAAGGAGGTCCCCTGTCTCCCCGCACACAGTGTATTATAACTGCAGCTATAAGGGTTATGGTGTAAGGAGGTCCCCTGTCTCCCTGCACACAGTGTATTATAACTGCAGCTATAAGGTTATGGTGTAAGGAGGTCCCCTGTCTCCCCGCACGCCGTGTATTATAACTGCAGCTATAAGGTTATGGTGTAAGGAGGTCCCCTGTCTCCCAGCACACAGTGTATTATAACTGCAGCTAAAAGGTTATGGTGTAAGGAGATCCCCTGTCTCCCGCACACAGTGTATTATAACTGCAGCTATAAGGTTATGGTGTAAGGAGGTCCCCTGTCTCCCCGCACACAGTGTATTATAACTACAGCTATAAGGTTATGGTGTAAGGAGGTCCCCTGTCTCCCCGCACACAGTGTATTATAACTGCAGCTATAAGGTTATGCTGTAAGGAGGTCCCCTGTCTCCCTGCACACAGTGTATTATAACGGCAGCTATAAGGTTATGGTGTAAGGAGGTCCCCGTCTCCCAGCACACAGTGTATTATAACTGCAGCTATAAGGTTATGGTGTAAGGAGGTCCCCTGTCTCCCTGCACACAGTGTATTCTAACTGCAGCTATAAGGTTATGGTGTAAGGAGGTCCCCTGTCTCCCCGCACACAGTGTATTATAACTGCAGCTATAAGGTTATGGTGTAAGGAGGTCCCCTGTCTCCCGCACACAGTGTATTATAACTGCAGCTATAAGGTTATGGTGTAAGGAGGTCCCCTGTCTCCCAGCACACAGTGTATTATAACTGCAGCTATAAGGTTATGGTGTAAGGAGGTCCCCTGTCTCCCAGCACACAGTGTATTATAACTGCAGCTATAAGGTTATGGTGTAAGGAGGTCCCCTGTCTCCCCGCACACAGTGTATTATAACTGCAGCTATAAGGTTATGGGGTAAGGAGGCCCCCTGTCTCCCCGCACACAGTGTATTATAACTGCAGCTATAAGGTTATGGTGTAAGGAGGCCCCCTGTCTCCCAGCACACAGTGTATTATAACTGCAGCTATAAGGTTATGGTGTAAGGAGGTCCCCTGTCTCCCCGCACACAGTGTATTATAACTGCAGCTATAAGGTTATGGTGTAAGGAGGTCCCCTGTCTCCCCGCACACAGTGTATTATAACTGCAGCTATAAGGTTATGGTGTAAGGAGGTCCCCTGTCTCCCCGCCCACAGTGTATTATAACTGCAGCTATAAGGTTATGGTGTAAGGAGGTCCCCTGTCTCCCTGCACACAGTGTATTATAACTGCAGCTATAAGGTTATGGTGTAAGGAGGCCCCCTGTCTCCCTGCACACAGTGTATTATAACTGCAGCTATAAGGTTATGGTGTAAGGAGGTCCCTTGTCTCCCCGCACAGTGTATTATAACTGCAGCTATAAGGTTATGGTGTAAGGAGGTCCCCTGTCTCCCCGCACACAGTGTATTATAACTGCAGCTATAAGGTTATGGTGTAAGGAGGTCCCCTGTCTCCCTGCACACGGTGTATAATAACTGCAGCTATAAGGTTATGGTGTAAGGAGGTCCCCTGTCTCCCTGCACACAGTGTATTATAACTGCAGCTAAAAGGTTATGGTGTAAGGAGGCCCCCTGTCTCCCTGCACACAGTGTATTATAACTGCAGCTAAAAGGTTATGGTGTAAGGAGGCCCCCTGTCTCCCTGCACATAGTGTATTATAACTGCAGCTATAAGGTTATGGTGTAAGGAGGTCCCCTGTCTCCCTGCACACAGTGTATTATAACTGCAGCTATAAGGTTATGGTGTAAGGAGGTCCCCTGTCTCCCTGCACACAGTGTATTATAACTGCAGCTATAACGTTATGGTGTTATCAGATCCCCTGTCTCCCCGCACACAGTGTATTAAACTAGAGCTATAAGGTTATGGTGTAAGGAGGTCCCCTGTCTCCTGCACACAGTGTATTATAACTGCAGCTATAAGGTTATGGTGTAAGGAGGTCCCCTGTCTCCCTGCACAGAGTATATTATAACTGCAGCCTGTGATTCAATTATCTTATACAATAGAAGATCAATTATCACAGGTAGGAAAAATACAGTTTTTACAGCATATTCATAACTTCTAAGATATACATCACATTCACATAAAAATTATATATTCACAATCAATCCATTCAGGGAAACAACATATCAAAAAATGGCATGAATCAGACCAGGGGTTCAGAAGTTAGTAAAGTATCTTTTGGGGCCTGGCTGGCAGCATGGATATCTGGCCCAAACCGGTTTTACAGAGCCCTCTATCTTGGAGACAATGGGGAACATAATCCAATTATATCCAGGGATAGAGGCAGACTCCATTGAGCACATGTTCCCAGTAAAACACAAAAGGATACAAAAATACATAACTCCTATCATACTGAATTGAATGGGCCAAATCTCCTAGGGTCCATAGTCACAGGGCAAGAGGCGGGCAAGCAGTCCTCTCCAGGCACAAGTGGCGAAGGGCACTTCGTCACAGTAATAAATCCATGGATAAAGTAGCAGGGAGGGAAAGTACCGAATGAATGGAGGGGGATTCTTCACACATACCAATTACTTTGTATCTAGAACCTCACATACAGTGAATACCGATCACGTTGTGTTTAGAATCTCAAAGACACAGCCTACACATGACACCTAGAACCTCACAATCCCATCTTAGAGCATTTTGCCGATAGCTTTAGAGAGAGAGTATCTTAGTTGGTGCTTTCTGCCGTGTTACAGTGAAGGGGAGGAAGAAATAAACACTTAGTATAAACACTCGTGCTGTCATTTCTATTCATGCAGCTAATTCCAGATTTCCGTTAAGGCCAAAAGGTGGCAGAGCGCACTGTGCCAAAGTAAACATTGGCAACAGGTCTGGGAAACGGTGCTCATTAACCCTTCTCTGTCACACCTGGTGAATTCTGGGAAATAAAACATATAACCAATTCCATATTACTGAGTTCTATAGCCACAGAATTCATATCAACGTAAAATAAAATAAATATCTGTTGTTATTATAACTACCGTATTTTTCGCTCCATAAGACGCACTTTTTTTCCCCTCAAAAGTGAGGGGAAATGTCTGTGCGTCTTATGGAGCGAATGTGAAGAATTACTTACCTGTCTTGGAGCGTGGGCCGGCTTCACAGCGCGCTCCACGGCCAGGAACTTCTATTTCAGGTTCCGGTTTCCGGCGGGACTGAAAGGAAGTGCACACTCAGTGTGCACACTTCCTTTCAGTCCCGCCGGAAACCGGAACCTGAAATAGAAGTTCCTGCACCGAGGAGCGCGCTGTGAAGCCGGCCCACGCTCCAAGACAGGTAAGTAATTATAGGACAAGGGGAGGGGGACACTATGGGAGAAAGGGAGGGGAGACACTATGGGACAAGGGGAGGGGGACACTATGGGAGAAAGGGAGGGGAGACACTATGGGAGAAGGGGAGGGGGGACACTATGGGAGAAAGGGAGGGGAGACACTATGGGACAAGGGGAGGGGGGGACACTATGGGACAAGGGGAGGGGGGACACTATGGGACAAGGGGAGGGGGAGACACTATGGGACAAGGGCAGGGGGGGACACTATGGGAGGGAAAGTGCACTATGGGACAATGGGAGGGGGACACACTATGGGATCAGAACACTAATGGACAAGGGGAGGAGGGGTTAAAGAACACTATGGGACAGGGTAGGAGGGGTTAACAATCACTATGGGACAGGGGAGTAGGGGTTAACAATCACTATGGGACAGGGGAGTAGGGGTTAACAATCACTATGGGACAGGGGAGGAGGGGTTAACAGTCACTATGGGACAGGGGAGGAGGGGTTAACAGTCACTATGGGACAGGGGAGGAGAGGGGTTAAAGATCATTATGGGACAGGGGAGAAAAAAAAATATTCTGAACAAACTGTCCCATAGTAAGAAACACTATGGAACAGTTTGTTCAGAATATTTTTTTTTCTGGGTTTCCTCCTCTAAAAACTAGGTGCGTCTTATGGTGAGGTGCGTCTAATGGAGCGAAAAATACGGTAATTTAGTACGACACACTCTGCATTATAGTACGGTCCAAACAACATAAAACACTGTAAACGGAGCGGAAAGCTTACAGTAAAATAATGTAGATATCAGCAGAGAATTACTGACTAAAGATGTTAATGAAACGTGGTAATGTCTCAACACGTCCTGGCCATTTGCAGGCGTGTAACTAGGTTTAACTTACAAAAAATCCAAAACAATTCCAGCCATAGTGAGCACACAATATATATTTAAATACTGGGTTACACGAGTAATAATCACACCTGGAAGATAAAGAAACTAAATTGCAAGTGCTTCAAACTGGGTTTTTTCTTCTTTCTTTTGGATCAACAGCAAAAAACAAATGTGAGAAAGGCTGAACTTGATGGACACATTGTAGAGGAGCTCCGATACCATGACTAGGTATCTCCACTATTCCATCCCCGAAGCTGAAAGAAGCACTGCAACAATCCAAGACCTTTTACCCCAGCAACTAGACGACACATAGTTCTGGGTGTCAACCGATTTTTATTTTGGCCAAACACTGCTTTTATGCACTGACCCGTAGCATGGGGTCTCCACATCGAAATTACAAGGGTTTCCTCCCAGGAGCGTCTGTGTCTGAGAGATGATTGAGTCAGAAAGCTGTAACTCAATTATCTCTAAGTTACAGGAAAACATAAAAATTATTACAAATCACCCCAAAATACATCATAATAACATAGGAAACCCACAAAAGTTATATCACCGAATAGCTGGAGTCTAAGCGACCACTTTGTCAAAATAGTGCTCAGATCCCTTTGGTAGTTTGGACACTCCATTCGAATGAAGTTTTGACCGGTCCCAAAATAGTTCCACAGAAAACAAGGCAACAACCGGTCATCTTTCGGGTATTCCCATATGAATACTGACTAATGCTTCCCCTGGCTGTTATGGAGCGAATGTTCCCCCTGTTTGGTAGTTCATGTCTACCAAACGCCATTCTCATAACTGTTCAGGAAGTTGGATGGGCAGCGGTACAAGTGTCCCGGGTGTTCGCGGGGTCTTGTATCCGACATACAGTTCCACACCGTCGATGACCATGTACTGCTACCTGCGTTTGGGAGACAAAATGGCCACCAATTCTTGGAGCACGTGTGTTCGGTTGTACGAAAGGCGGCCACACAGGGAAAACACTTGAACTAATGGCTAAACATGAACTGAATGGAGCACTGTAACTGAAGACACACCCTTGTTTCTTAAATGTTTCTAGGTAGGTAACACAAACAATAGAAACAAAATATAGTGTAATAAATTAGAATAAATAAAATGTAGTAAAAATTATATTACTACGAAAAGGCTCGGATCTCTCAGGTCGATATGTACTAAGGTGACACTGTCCCTCTTCTATGCAACAAAAACAAAAGCCTCTAGTGCAATATATTTTGGTGATATAAATACTGCTCACGCTGAAAACATCCCATAATGGCCTGGTTGTAGGTAATAAAATCTGTGTGCCCATAAACGGGGACACAAACCCTTCTTTAGTGCAGGACCAGCTGGCATTAGATGCCACAGGACAAGATGATAAAGTTATTACAAACGTTAAGTTAAAACAAGTAAAAAAATAATAAATAGAAATCAATAAAAGTCTGTACTATTTCCCAGACGCGTTTCGCCGACTAACAGCTTTCTCAATCGGTAATGCACAGCTTCCAGTCGGCGTCCTATTTTTTCAATTACACTCAGTTTACTGATGCTGGTTTTTGCCATTCATTTGTTTGTTCCTTGTTTAGTAATTTTATACTTACTTATTTGTGCAGGGGAGTGAATCTTTAATTACTTCTTCCAAGGAACCACACAGATAAAAAGATTACTAAATAGCCGTGGAAACTGGCCTGTATAAAAATGATCTTATTACCCGGAATCACATCTGGCCTTTTTATCTCCCCACTTGCCGGCTGATTTTAAATGATTGCAAACTCATACAGATATCCCATGTATATTCTTAGGAAGGTCAGAGGTTTGGGTCTGTCCAACCTTAGTCATTATTATGCTGCACAGTTGGCTTTTACCCAAAACTAACATATTTTCTCATTTTTCAAACAAAGGATAGTCTTCAAATGTTATCTCGGAAAATGATTTCCTTTTTATAATATGACTTCCTATTTCAGTTTGTTTCTTACTACCCAGGGCATTTACCATAGTGATTTTCTATCTCTATCTTTGGGACAATCATGCTTTAAAATGGAAGTGTAACGGAACCGCTGGCACCCCGACCGGGTACCTTCCGCCGACAGATACTCCTAGTGCTTTCCGAGGACTCCAAGCACTCTGCCTGACACCATAACCACTGCAGACCCCACGAACTGCCGCAGCTTGGTTGGGGTCTCGCCGTCTCCACCCACTCTGGACCCAGGACCAGGGTCCAGCTTCCAGCAGGTCGACCTCTCTCCGAATTCCAGAGAGCAGGAACAGGAACAAGCTCTTAGCAGAGCTTAGTGATGATACCCTGGGGAGTATAGTGATTATAGCAATCCCCAGAGTGTAGTTTCTCCAATCCCCCAAACATGAGCCAAAACTTCATGAAGGTACAAGATGATCTGTTTATTGGCACACAAAGAACCTTCTTTTATGCAGGTCCTCATGCAAGGGGACATCCCACAGGGTGGGACACAGTACAACCAATCACACAATCTCCTCCCCTTAGCCTGAGAGGTAACCCAATTATCCATACATTTTAAAACACACTTTTTACCCAACTTTCATAACTCTAAAACTATACATCTCAAAACTATACATCACATTCACATAAAATCCACAATCAATCCATTCAGGGGAACAACATATTAAAAAATGGCATGAATCAGACCAGGGGTTCAGAAGTTAGCACAAGTATCTTTTGGGGCCTGGCTGGCAGCATGGCTATCTGGCCCAAACTGGTTTCAGAGTCTTCTATCCTGGAGATAACTGAGAAGTAATGCAATTATCTCTAAGGACAGAGGCAAAACTCCATCAGCCACATGGCAGACAAAGGACAACAAAAGACATAAAAATACATACTGTTACATTTATCACATAGAACCTACACATTTACAATTTACCGAACACTTAATAGCATATATATTATTTTCCAGACTGCCTGAATGCAATCTGCTACACAGTCTTAAAGGGACATTGTTCCTAAAAGTCATAATATGTCCAGGGATGGTTTTTAAAGGGCCAGCAGCAGCACCATACAAATCCAATATGCCCAAATATTGTACTTGAACAGCGAAATAACCCAGGGCAATAGTCATGAGGCAAGAGGCTGGCAATCAGGCTCCTCCAACAGCCAGGGGAAAATCCGGTGACAAAAGGCATTTAGTCACAGGAAGTGTCATGTCTGGATAGTATCACATCATTAAAACATACGTGCTCTTTAGATGATGGTCCATTATCTTTTAAAATGTAAAATAAGTGTATATATGGTGAAAAAAACAATATAAGACAAAGTGCTACAATCACCAGCAATGTGGGTCACTCCACCTCACATAAATAAATGGTTAAAACAGTAAAAAATGGTGAGAGCACAGAGAAACAATAATTACCCTTATATTCAATATAAAACCTGTAAAAACACAATGGGAAAAACAGGCATAGGGTAATAACGGACAAATAATATATGAATGAGTAAATACTTGAATAAACTCATATATTCATGAGCCACTTAATATGGAAGCTGGCTCAGACTAGGAACATTGAATGGATTAGTGAGGTGGTCGTTGTAATCCAACTGCTTAATTGCTTGCTCCTTCTTGCTTTACAAAATCCAGGATGCAGGATCTTTAATAAAAACCTTTATTCGGTATAGCAGCAAAAAAAAGACAGCAGCAGTAAAAATTAGAATTCAGCAATACCACCTCTGTTCGGTGCAGAGGTGGAATTGCTGAATTCTAATTTTTACTGCTGCTGTCTTTTAAAATGTGTATTAAATATTTAGCAAATGGCTTTATAATCCAGTTTAGTGCCGGCACAGTCATGGCAAACAATGCAATAGCAGAGATACATTGAAGGAGATTTATCAAAGTGTTTAGAAATGTGATACAAATTGTTCAAGATGGAGACGCCGCCCACTTCCAGGATAGATTTCAGGATTTCTCAGGATTTCTGCATTTTATTTTATTTTTCAAGCTTAACAAAACCAAAATTGCTAAATATAGGGAATAAGTAAACAGAATAATAAGAATCTGGGGAGGGGACAGTTCCCCCTCTAAAATGTTAGTTACTCACTCCTCTTCATTTTTGTAGCGGAATGGGCCTAGGGTCGGTACCCTTATGCCTGCTCTGGGCTGTGCGTGCCGGTTTTCCCCCTCCCCGTTGTCCCTTATGTTTGGAGCATGCAGTCCCTGTGCGAGGCATATCTCACTCTTATTAAAAACCCATGCTTTTCCCCTGCTTTGCCTGGCCATTCGTTCAATTCCGTTCCCCTAAGTTGCTCCCACAGTTCTGGTCGACTACCGAACAAACTACCGAATGGCAGGCCACCAAGAAGTGGAGTGTGCAGCTCATTAACACCAATAAACCCGTTCACACCTACACAAGCCGCAACTACATGAACATTACAAGCAGTCAGCTGGGTAGCCGCCATTCGTATGTGCAACAGAGACAGCGGTGTTTGGTCGTCGAGTGTATGGAACTAAAATTGTCCACTCGACGGCGTGAACACCGCTGGGACTTCCACCTTCTGTTCCATTTGTGGAAATTCATGCGAACAGAGCGGTGTTCAGGGGGAGCAACCTCCCGGACTAGATATTCATATGAACGGACACACGAACAGTTGTTGAGACTGACGCACAGCCTATATTCATGGAACCTTTTTGGGCAGGCACCTCGTATACGGTCGGATAAACTATGCCTCGGTGGCGTTTTGGCTACGTTTCTGGGATCCTGAGCGGATCTGCTTTTCGGATATACTGGGCACTCAGACCCAGGCTATCCGGGGATAAAGTACTTGAGGGGAAATGTATTTTTTGGGGTGTTAGAGATTACACATGTCCTGGACATGAGAGGTACCTTGCTCAGTCTACTCTCAGGTCCAGTGGGGAATGCCCCTGGAATATGTATCTGGAAACCCCTTGCATGGGGATTCTCACAAAAGGTCAGCTGTGGCTCCATTAAACAGTTATACCCCCAGAGCTGAGTGTGGTCCAGTTGCTGGGGAGGTGGTGGGAGATTCTTGGAGTATTTTCCTTTAGTTGGCTGTTTCCTTGGAATATTCTACTTGTTCTTGAGTATATCTTGGAGTAACCAGCGGAGGAGAGACCCTGCTAGGACTAGCTCTCCGCTACAATTATTAACCAGGTTTTACCCTAAACACTTTTTTGGCTCCCTCTCCAAATTAAAGTCTAAATATTTTATTTGTGTCTTTTATGTTGTTTGCCTGTTTATCTCACTCTTCTTCCGTTCACAGCTTGCACACCCCCTCTACCCATTTATTTGCCACAGGCTATACGGTCACTTTTACCAAGCGTTTCTTTTATCCCATAACTGTCCAAATCCTGCTGCTGTCAGCTCTGTGTTTCAATGCCTCAGTCTGTCCCACAGGCTGCTGTTATAATAGCTGTAAATACTAATTATTATGATTCATATGTTCTGTGAAAGGAGAGGGGTTCTAAATAAAAATACCTGCAGCATATGGATGCTAGATCAGGGCAGCACTTTTAATATGCCATCCAATAGTATGAAGAACAGATATACGCCATGGAAACCATCGGACAGCCCAAGCGGTACTGCTATCTAGCGGAACAATGTGCAAACCACAGAGCTCAGCACAAACAATACATCCGCCCAGGAACAGTGCTAAAATTAGTAATACATCAACCCTCCAGGAACAAGCATGGAGCCCTCTGGGAAATCTATTAGTAATACATCAACCCTCCAGGAACAAGCATGGAGCCCTCTGGGAAATCTATTAGTAATACATGAACCCTCCAGGAACAAGCATGGAGCCCTCTGGGAAATCTATTAGTAATACATGAACCCTCCAGGAACAAGCATGGAGCCCTCTGGGAAATCTATTAGTAATACATGAACCCTCCAGGAACAAGCATGGAGCCCTCTGGGAAATCTATTAGTAATACATGAACCCTCCAGGAACAAGCATGGAGCCCTCTGGGAAATCTATTAGTAATACATGAACCCTCCAGGAACAAGCATGGAGCCCTCTGGGAAATCTATTAGTAATACATGAACCCTCCAGGAACAAGCATGGAGCCCTCTGGGAAATCTATTAGTAATACATGAACCCTCCAGGAACAAGCATGGAGCCATCTGGGAAATCTATTAGTAATACATGAACCCTCCAGGAACAAGCATGGAGCCCTCTGGGAAATCTATTAGTAATACATGAACCCTCCAGGAACAAGCATGGAGCCCTCTGGGAAATCTATTCTTTGGTTTGTGTGAGGCGGCTTTGAAGGGCACTCCTGGCACATACAGCTTGGCCCCTTCACCGCAGCTGAATGTCAGCATCAGCCCATCCAACTTTGGGTGGCAATGATAGGTAGAGAGTGCTGGGCTAGTCTGGATATCCGGCTAGTCTGGTTATCCCAGTTAGTGAGGATATCCCGGTTAGTCTGGTTATCCCAGTCAGTGAGGATATCCCGGTTAGTCTGATTATCCCGGTTAGTCTAGATATCCCGGTTTGTCTGGATTTCCCAGTTAGTCTGGTTATCTCAGTTAGTCAGGATATCCCGGTTAGTCTAGATATCCCGGTTTGTCTGGATATCCCGGTTAGTCTGGTTATCCCGTTAGTCTGGTTATCCCGGTTAGTCTAGATATCCCAGTTAGTCTGTATAGCCTGGTTAGTCTGGTTATCCCGGTTAGTCTGGATAGCCTGGTTAGTCTGGTTATCCCGTTAGTCTGGTTATCCCGGTTAGTCCAGATATCCCGGTTAGTCTGGTTAGCCTGGTTAGTCTGGTTATCCCGTTAGTCTGGTTATCCCGGTTAGTCTAGATATCCCGGTTAGTCTAGATACCCCGTTTAGTCTGGATATCCCAGCTAGTCTGGTTATCCCGGTTAGTCTGGTTATACCGGTTAGTCTGGTTATACCGGTTAGTCTGGTTATCCTGGTTAGTCAGGTTATTCCGGTGAGTCTGGATATCCCAGTTAGTCTGGTTATCCCGGTTAGTCTGGTTATCCCGGTTAGTCCAGATATCCCAGTTAGTCTGGTTATCCCGGTTAGTCAGGTTATCCCGGTGAGTCTGGATATCCCAGTTAGTTCAGGTTTCCCATTCTTTTTCAAATTTTCCCAATATGTGAGTGCTGGCAGAGCCATAATTTCAGATAAACAACTTAGAGTGGCACAAACTGGGTAGATAGCACTTTATGACTGGTTACACCATACTACAATGTGCCTAATGTGCATTCTTAACCCTTCCTGTGTTAAAAATATATTTACAGCCTGGACTTAACCCTGCAAGGTAATTATTGCAGTTTATAAAAACTGCAGTAATTACACTTGCAGGGTTAAGGGTGATGGGAGTTAGCACCCAGATGACTTCAATAGGCTGAAGTGGTCTTGGTGCCTGAAGTGTCCCTTTAACTCTATCTAGAAGGCGTGAATACCCCATACACTGGTAAACTTTTCACTAATATAATAATCTTTTCATCAAGTTTTAAAAGGAAATATATTCTGTGTTCCATGAAGTATGTAACGGATTACCTGGCACCCCGACTGGGTACCTCCGTTGAAGGATGCTCCTAGCGCTTCCTGAGGACTCCAAGCACTCTGGCAGACACCACAATCACCGAACCGGAGAAACAAATAAATTCTCCCAAGCATATGAATGCTGCAGACAGTTGAATAGGAACCATACGAATAGGTTTACTCTCCTAGCAGTCAAACTGAAACAGCATACAATAAATCCTTCCCCCAATAATGAGACGACACTTCACTTTGAGGGTTAAACAGGAACTCCCTGTACTGTCACATACAGTCTCTTTTATTCCCAATCCACAAACATAGTACAGCCCACAGGGCGTTACAAAACAACCAATCAATCCGTACAATACACCCAGACACTCCCACACAAAATCCTCCCCTCTGCATGTGATATGATTACTGAACACAATGGGTAATCTCATTATCACCAGCAGAGGAATACAGTTTTTACACAATATTTATAACTTCTAAAATATACATGTCACAAACATAAAGCATACATTTTCATAATCAATCCATTCAGGGGAACAACATATTAAAAAATGGCACGAATCAGACCAGGGGTTCAAAAGTTAAGGGAAAGTCTTTTGTGACTAAATGAAGCATGGCTTTCCGGCCCAAACCAGTTTCAGAGTCTTCTATCCTGGAGATTGAATTGAGAAGTAATTCAATTATCTCCCAGGACAGACACAAGACTCCATTATGCACATGGTGAGCACAAAGCATTAAAATATTATAAAATACACAAAGTCACATTTTATACATAAAACACAGACATGTCACATATCCTCAGATAGCTGGGATCTGAGCGCACAAAACTACCGAATAGCGCTCAGATCCTATTCACACAGTTCAATTGCCATGGAGCCGAAGTCTTTAACTACACGAATGGGCTCCATGGCATAGCTATCTGGGTTAATACCTTCACATAAAGTCTGGTCCATAGTCCAAAGGCAAGAGGCGGGCAAGCAGCCCCCTCCAAGGACACGTGGCGAGGCCGGTTTCGCCACAAAGTATATGTTAAAAAAAATGATAAAAACCCATCCCTACCTTTAGTGTATTACAGGATCCTTCAGCAATATATATACACCTTGGCCACTCAGTGTTTGTAAACAGACAGTCTCTATGGTCTCTATAGTCAGTCTCTATGGTCTCTATAGTCAGTCTCTATGGTTATGCTAAATGGTCTCTATAGCTAGTCTATATAGTCAGTCTATATAGTCAGTATCTATAGGCAGTCTCTATAGTTAGTCTATATAGTCAGTCTCTATAGTCAGTCTCTAGTCAGTCTCTATAGTCAGTCTCTATGGATAGTCTCTATAGTCAGTCTATAGTCAGTCTCTATAGTCAGTCTATAGTTAGTCTATAGTCAGTCTCTATAGACAGTCTATAGTCAGTCTCTATAGTCAGTCTATAGTTAGTCTCTATAGTCAGTCTCTATAGTCAGTCTATAGTCAGTCTCTATAGTCAGTCTATATAGTCAGTATCTATAGGCAGTCTCTATAGTTAGTCTATATAGTCAGTCTCTATAGTCAGTCTCTATAGTCAGTCTCTAGTCAGTCTCTATAGTCAGTCTCTATGGACAGTCTCTATAGTCAGTCTATAGTCAGTCTCTATAGTCAGTCTATAGTTAGTCTCTATAATCAGTCTCTATAGTCAGTCTCTATAGTTAGTCTCTATAGTCTCTATAGTCAGTGTATAGTCAGTGTGACGAGACCAATCTCGCCACATTGCATTGGAGAAGCCTGGTTGCTCGCCTGCTGCCTTTGGACTATGGCCCCATGTTAAAAGACTTTGTTTCGCCCGCAGAAAAGCTTTATTCGTGCTTTTCTGCCGGTTGTTCGCTAGGTTCAATCTACCGAACAACTGCACGAATGAATAGACCTCCTGGGAGCTGGAGTGTGCCGCAATTAACCTCCCTGAATCTGCGGTTAACCGCAGCTTAATTGACGAATGCTAGGTGGCCGCCATTCGTATCCCGAACACGAGGTCGTGGCCATTTTAAACATACGAATGCACAGCGGTGTTCGACACTTAATTCATGGAACTAAAATCGGACACAGTTTTGCGCGAACACCGCTGAAGCCGCCGACCTCCCTTCTTGTTCGGTGGAAGTACACGAACGGCCGGTGTTCGGTAGTTTTACTTGTCTATGTTATACCCCAGATAGGAATCCCATGGAGCGCATTCACATGAAACTGACTGTGTAAAGACTTTGGCTCCATGGCGATTGAACTGTATTCGTGTGGTCTGAGCGCCATTCGCTTAATAATGTGCGCTCAGACCTGAGCTATCTGAGGATATGTTAAATGTATAGTTTTAATGTAATGTGTCTTACATGGTGTATTTTAATAGTTATTCATGTTTTAGTATCCCCACGTGCATAATGGCGATTTGCCTTTGTCTGGGGAGATAATTGAATTACTCAATTATCTCCCAGGGCAGAGGGGAGGAAGCCATGATGCATTGTGGGAATATATTGTGACTGTGTGTCCTATTTGTCTGCTTGTCTGTCCCTTGTCACAGTCTCCCATTTGGTCCCCTAGGTGGGAGACCTGCATAAATACTGGGCAGGTAGCCCTCATTAAACAGACCACTGCTTGACCCTCAACACGGAGCCTTGTCTCGTCTTTGGGGGGATTTACTGAATGCTGATAGAGACTGATTGCTAGGAGTGTAAGCCGCTTGGATGCTTTTCCTATTCGTCTGCTAGCAGCGATTCGTATGGTTCCTGTTCGTGTGTTTGGAGTGCTATATTGGATGCCGTTCGGGAGTTTGGAGCATTCACTTATTGGCGGTTCGTGTGTTTGGTGTTCTGCAGTAGCTGTGCCTGCATCTCTGGAAAGGGGGCCGATCGCCTAAACGGTTTTTACCCCTTTTGTGCAAAACGGTCCGTTACAGTCAGTCTCTATAGTTAGTCTCTATAGTCTCTATAGTTAGTCTCTATGGTCTTCCCTGTTTCTATAGAGACCATAGAGACTGACTATAGAGACCATAGAGACTGACTATAGAGACCATAGAGACTGTCTGTTTACAAACACTGAGTGGCCCAAGGTGTATATATATTGCTGAAGGATCCTGTAATACACTAAAGGTAGGGATGGGTTTTTATCATTTTTTTTAAATATACTTCATGGAACACAGAATATATTTCCTTTTAAAACTTGATGAAAAGATCATTATATTAAAGAGTCGTGTGGAGATGACAGTTGTCCTCCAAACTGGGTTCATTACCTCCATTGCTCAGGCTGTAGATTTGGGACGTCAGACTAGTAGGCAATGGGTTTTATTTTATTATTATTATTATTATTGCCATTTATATAGCGCCAACAGATTCCGTAGTGCTTTACAATATTATGAGAGGGGATTTAACTATAAATAGGACAATTACAAATAAACTTACAGGAACAATAGGTTGAAGAGGACCCTGCTCAATCGAGCTTACATTCTATAGGAGGTGGGATGTAAAACACATTAGGAGAGAACATTAACCCTTACTAGTCTCAGGAAGGAGTCAAATCACAACCAGGGATCTCGCTGTTTGTAGTTAACTCATTCCTGGCTCAAACTTTCCTCCACTGCATAAAGGGGGCAAATGAATCCAAATAAAATTCCCTGCCAGGAGATTTCTTTGAGAATGATCAGCTCATTAAACTGACACTATAGTCACCAGAACAACTACAGCTTATTGAATTTGTTCTGGTGAGTAGAATCATTACCTTCAGGCTTTTTGCTGTAAATACTGTCTTTTCAGAGAAAATGCAGTGTTTACATTACAGCCTAGTGATAACGTCGCTGGCCACTCCTCAGATAGCTGTTAGAGATCCTTCCTGGGTCATGGCTGCCTAAAATGCATCCAAACATTCAGTATCTCCTCCCTCTGCATGCAGACACTGAACTTTCCTCATAGAGATACATTGATTCAATTAATCTCTATGAGGGAAGTGCTGATTGGCCAGGGCTGTGTTTGAATCATGCTGGCTCTGCCCCTGATCTGCCTCCTTGTCAGTCTCAGCCAATCCTATGGGGAAGCACTGTGATTGGATCAGGCTACCACTTCTGCTGATGTCAGAGGTCAGAGGAAGTTCACAGGCAGAGGCAGCAGCTTTAGACTTGAATACAAGTAAGATTTTAATATCTTTATGGAGGCAAAGGGGACCAAGGGGACCATGGGGGCTAGATAGTGGTTTTACCACTATAGGGTCAGAAATCTATGTTTGTGTTCCTGACCCTATAGTGCTCCTTTAACCCTCAAGATACGTATCAAGATACGTTTACTGGCAGGGCCTGTGGTTGTGGGAGGGGCTTGGTTTCCCTTCTTAAGGATGTCAGACCGTTCCCCATTATCGTTTTCAGTTTGGCGCTTTGCATACCGTGACTTATGGTCTGTGCAAATCACCATTTTACTTACGTTCAACTCGTGGGAATGGTTACCTGGTCCTGCAGCCCCTGGTCATCTGTTTCGCTGTCTTCCAACACTCTAGAACCTCGACAGGATTCCCATATATGCTCCAGTCACTTCATTGACTGAATCGTAAAACACGTGAGTTGAGCCACCTGTCAGTGCTCAGCATCATTCCGGGGCGGCTCTATGCTTTAAATCTGCTTTCGCATACATCTGTTAATTTTTCTGTGTTCTCACGGCTATGCAAACGATTAGGCTATAGTACGGTCTTTTGGCTATTTCCATCCTGTTCGTATCCCACTTAGGTTAAGCGGGCTTTTGGAAGCATCAGCACGAACGCACTTGTTCACTTCAAATGTACGAACACCAAGTTGTTGTATTTCTCAAACTATTATTTCGTACATTTTTTGTTAATCTCGAAACGTACGGTTATATACGAAAGTTAGCCCACCACAAGGGACGTTCGTATATTTAGAACCGAACACCCAATTTTAGTAGTAGGTTTCATACGATTTCATACAAATTGTTTTACTTCACTGTTTCAGTTAAATACTGTGTTTTAAATGATGGCTTCTAGTGGTCAGTTTTGATATTGCACAGGAGTTTAATTGAAGTCAGGTAATTACTGCATATTTAATGTTGACTGTTACGAACACTGGTATAGTAAATATCCTGTTCGCCTATTCCTCCCAAACTGCTGAGCCTGAGTGATTATAGCAGATGAATGCAGCCTCCAAGTAGTTTCTCCCCAGCAAGTAGACAGTTACCTAAACATGAGCCTAGACTTCATGAAGGGTACAACAGGAATCAATTTTAATGGTGCCACACTGGCTTTTATGCAAGTCTCCATGCAAAGGGTACTCCCACATGGACCTTGTGGGGGACAGGGACACAAAGGTTACAGCCAATAATATTACAGTGACAAAGATGAACAGTCCCAATGCAAACAGACAATACCCTCCTTTCTGCCTGTGAGATAATTGAGTGAGCTAACTTAATAACTCAATTATCTCCAGGCAGTAAAAACATATTTTCCCCAAAACTTGGAAAGTACCCTAAAACACATAGTATCCCCATAAAATCACATCCCCTGATAGCCCTGATCTGGGTGACTAACATATCCAAAAATCACCCAGATCAGTTCAGGTGTTTTCAAATTTTATGGAAGTCCCATTTGACCGACCGCACATGAGGCTTCTGCCCAGAAACAGTTCTATGAGTTTAGGCTGTGCGGTCTGTCTATTTTGAAAAGTCATAAAAACAAATAAATGCATGAACGGAGCCCACTGGCTCATAGTAGCGATTTTTCCCCTAGTTCGTGGGAAGCAAACTACGGAACAGCACTCTCCTGGCTGTTCGGGAAAAGGAAGCAGGCGTTCGTATGGTTTGACTGATGTTCAGGAAGTCGAGTGTCCGGTTTTAGTTCGAGACACTCGACGACCAAGTCCCGCTAGTTACAGCTACCGAACCAATAAAACATAAAAAGTCCCGAATGGCAATAAAATTCTCGAATAACATGCTATTTTCTTCACATTGACCTTTAGTGGTCAATTTTGATATTGCACGGGCTATATTTGAAGTTTGATATTTTAAAGTGATTAGTTCAGGTCAAACAAGCGCTTGCTTGTTAATTATTTTTTTATGCCTTATCAGTATATTCTGACATTATGCATGTTTCTCTTTGTAGGGGACTCAATTGTGTTATTCAGGTTAATTGCCAGTTCTTATTGTTCAAACCATAGGGAGGTTATCTACCTTCTAACTTAAGTTACATTAAGGCCATTGATCTTTCAGGCATGTTTTGCTCTCCAGAAGCAATTAGGTGGGTTTATACGATTATTTTCATATCATAGCGATCGGATGCGTATTACAGGTATTAGATCTGTTTCAGATCCACAGAGCACTCTACATTGGAGCTCCATCACTGCTACTATTCACAATTCACAGTGCGTTTGGTTAGTGGTTACACTTATTCTGGCCCACATATGGCCCTCATTAGTTTGTCTAGTCCTTAATGTTTATTGTCTACACGTAATCTTACAGAATGTTTATAAATTCTTTGTTCGGTTAATACTGAGTGTTAAATATCGGCCTAAACTGGTCAGTATTGATATTGCACATCGATATTTTAAGTTAGTCTAAAGTTTTGTTGAAGATAGCATTTAATTTAGGTAAAGCAAACGCATTGCGTGTTCATCGTTTTTCATGCTTTGTCAGTAGATGCTGACGATACACTGGTTTGCTTAAATAAACGCTATCTGGTTTTCACTCAACTAAGCCTCTAAATCAGTGATGGCGAACCTTTTTGAGCCCGAGTGCCCAAACCGCAATAAATGCCAACTTTGTTTCCTCAAAAAGCCAGCATGGCAATTAAACCTGAATACTGAGGTTTACGTTTAGAAAAAACAACTCGTACAGTTGTCCAAACTAATTCTCCTCTTCTATCTCCCCAGCATCTTCCCTTCTCTAACCACAGCATATCCCCCTCTCCCCCAGCATCATCTCCTCCTTCTCTCCCCCCTACATCTCCCCTTCCTCCTCTCCCCCAGCATCTCCTCCTCCTCCACTCCCACTACATCTCCTCTTCCTCCTCTCCCCCCAGCATCTCATCTTCCTCCTCCCCCCAGCATCTCATCTTCCTCCTCCCCAGCATCTCATCACCTCCTCTCCCCAGCATCTCATATTCCTCCTCCCCAGCCTCATCTTCCTCCTCCCCAGCATCCTCATCTTCCTCCTCCTGCCGTCCAGCATCTCATCTTCCCTCCTCCCCAGCATCTCAATCTTCCCTTCTCCCCCAACATCTCATCTTCCTCCTCCCCCAGCATCTGCATCTTCCTCCTTTCCCCAGCATCTTTCCATCTTCCTCCCTCTCCCCCAGCATCTCATCTTCCATACTCCCCCCAGCATCTCATCTTCCTCCTCCCCAGCATCTCCTCTTCCTCATCTCCCCCCAGCATCTCCTCCTCACTCCTTCCCCCAACGGCTCTCTTCCTCTCCTTGTTCCCCAGCATATCCTCCTCCTCTCCCCCAGATTCTCCTCTTCTCTCCCCAGCATCTCCTCCTCCTCTCCCCCCACATCTCCTCATTATCTCCCCCCAGCATCTCCTCCTCCTCTCCATTAGATTCTCCTCTTCTCTCCCCCATCAGCATCTCCTCTTCTCTCCCTTCAGCATCTTCCCTTCACTACCCCCAGATTCTCCTCTTCTCTCCCCCCAGCACATAATGTTTAATTTTCTTTTGGTGCTGGTGGGGGTTTGAATTACAAGAGAGTGAAGAATTTATTCCGATGGGATTTTTATTTTTCATATAAGCAGTCTCATGTCTCTTCAGTTAGAGAGGGATTACCAATGGCAATTACCTGTGTGCAAGATGACTTTTAGTGTTTTCAGCACTAAACCCCCTAAATATATACTAAAATGGCCCATATTTTGTAATAGGAGAGCCCCATCTTTCAAATGAAGAGTGACGTACACAGAAAGCTATGTAGTGATACAAAATGGCAGCTGTGATAATTTTTGGTGCAATTCGTTTTAGTCTTATTTATTTTGCTGTGCTAAGAAACAACATTTGTGGAATGCATCTGAAGTGCACACTTAATTGCCAGCACTAAGGCTTTATTCTGTATTAACTCCAGTACTAATTTCCAAAAACAGTGCATCACAGCGATGTGGCGCTGAATAGGAAAAAGGCAAGTTAAACAGAAGTTTTTTAAGTTTTTGAACACTCTAAAAATCTTGTTCTTCTGTGGAGAAGTTGGACTACTTGTTTGGAGTCCAGAAATAATAATTTCCCCCTAATTTGTGGCACAAATCCGCAATACGAATGGGTGAAAGGCAGAACTTCATCCGCCACTGCGCAAGGGAGCACTGACTTACGTGCTGTTCTAGCACTGCTACCTATGCCGTCAGGACACAGGAAATTACATCAATCAGCCGGCAGCGCCTGATTGACGTCATTTCCTATTTCCCGGTGGCATCAGCAGAGGGTGTGGAGGGAGCAGTGCTGGAACAGCACGTAAGTAGTGCTCCCTCGCAGCCCTCAATCCCACTCATCCACCAATGATACAAAAGCGTACAAAAAATATAAAAGACGGTGAGAGCACTCTAAAGCATGCAATTAAAATTATTACCAGATTGATCTTGAGTTCAACTCTAAAAACAACAAGATAAAAGAAACATTTTATCTTGTTGTTTTTAGAGTTGAACTCAAGATCAATCTGGTAATAATTTTAATTGCATGCTTTAGAGTGCTCTCACCGTCTTTTATATTTTTTGTACACTTTATTTGTGTGGTTGAGTGATTCACACTAGGTGATAGTAGCACCACTTTGTACTGATTTTTCCCAAATTTCTTATATTTATTTGTATAATGATACAAAAGCATTGACACCTGAGGGGGGCCTAAGGCTGCCGACCGGCGCCAGCGGCGCCCCCATTGGTAGCGACCTGGTGACCTATGGCTACGTGCCCACAGAAATGGTTCAGCGTGCCAGTTGTGGAACGCGTGCCATAGGTTCGCCATCGCTGCTCTAAATGCTCGCCCGGTCTATTCCTATACTCATGTCACTTAGGCTTGATTCCTTAACCTATGTCCAACATCAACACTGTATTACCTGCACCTATGCTACTACTATTCCATTTCTAATGTATGACCACGATTTCTACGATATCTGTTTCTATATTCAAGACCGGGTCTTTGACACTTAACCAGGGATTAGATGTTATCACTAGTTCTGTATAGTAAGTTACCTTAATTAATGCCTTGGTGTATAATTATTTAACTAAGTTTAGGATCCTTATCCTAATTCACCTGTTATGGTGGCTTCCTTCCCTGCTTGCCTAAATTCTACTCAACTGTATAGTATACTCTCTTGACTATATTACCACGTTTATTTCCCTTAACAGCACTACTGTTTTATCTTAAGTCTGTTGTTCTACTCTCGAGGATGTCCTGGGCAGGGTCACACACATACTTCTCACATAATTCATTATATCTTTAAGTTCATTATTACGACTGCTGCTTTCACTTGTATCCGTTTTTCTTCCATAAGGGTCATAGGTTGGAGGATATTCGTATCAAGGGCATTGCTGATAACATGGTTATTACAGGTTACGGAGTACTCAGCATTTTAAGGCAACATTACTCATCATATCCCTTATACTACATTCATTAGGTAGGTTTTATAGATTATTCGGTTGGATGTACGAGCTGGCCTTACAAGTATCTACAATTTACTGCACAACCTCCTACTTATGGCTGAACGTTACATCGCTACATATCCTGTTAGGCAGAACAGCATATCTACTTTTACATAACATACCACAATTCCTACAATATCTCGTTACCCCTGTAGGTCTGCGCCAATCCACCTTCTGTGTCATACCGCATTTCTGACTAGTTCTCAGATACGTCAAATTACACATATTTATTCAAAACCTTACCCTGCCTCCCTTAGTTAGTTTCATTACTGTTGACAGGGCACCAGGAGCCTGATAACTTATACTTTCTCAGGCCTCTATGCCTTACATTAGTGGTCCCGCGAGGACAACACCCATCCTCATACTCTGAGGACTTGTGCCCATCATCCCAAATCATAGTTAGTCGCTTTGCATGGTGGCATAGAAAGGGCCTCACCTGTCACTCCCATCCTATCTTATGCTTTAAAAGTCACAGAGAGGATGACACCCCGCCACAACATTCGTTGGTCATAAAAACCCCTCACTCTGACGCATAGATAGAGCCTCTCAAACTGCTTGGCATCTAGCAGGGTTTCACTCGTCACCAACCTTGTTAAATGGTTTCGTCACTTGGCATAGCTAGTAAGCCAATATATTGTAAGGGTATACACAACTACTTCATGCTGCTTAACACATCTCTGCGACAGGAAGGTGGATTGTCATATCCCTGCCCTGCACTCCTACTAGGTCTGATACGTCACACAAGGGACATGATTAGTCCTACTTCTATTAGATCTTGGACTATATCTCCCATCACAGCAGGGCCTTTAAATGGCACATAAGGTACCAGCACAGCTATATAAACCAATTGTCAAACCACATACATATTTTTCACATATATAGGTTCCACTAACCAGGCTTTTAGTAGGGAAACGACGGCTTAGTAATAGAACTGTATTGGAATCCCACCCTGTTGTATAATTAAATGTGTGTGAGTTACGTGGTTGGTACTATTAGGTTGTAACGGACCGTTTTGCACAAAAGGGGTAAAAACCGTTTAGGCGATCGGCCCCCTTTCCAAAGATGCAGGCACAGCTACTGCAGAACACCAAACACATGAACCGCCAATAAGTGAATGCTCCAAACTCCCGAACGGCATCCAATATAGCACTCCAAACACACGAACAGGAACCATACGAATTGCTGCTAGCAGACGAATAGGAAAAGCATCCAAGCGGCTTACACTCCTAGCAATCAGTCTCTATCAGCATTCAGTAAATCCCCCCAAAGACGAGACAAGGCTCTGTGTTGAGGGTCAAGCAGTGGTCTGTTTAATGAGGGCTACCTGCCCAGTATTTATGCAGGTCTTCCACCTGGTGGACACTCCCCTAGGGGACCAAATGGGAGACTGTGACAAGGGACAGACAAGCAGACAAATAGGACACACAGTCACAATATATTCCCACAATGCATCCTGGCTTCCTCCCCTCTGCCCTGGGAGATAATTGAGTAATTCAATTATCTCCCAAGACAAAGGCAAATCACCATTATACACGTGGGGATGTGATGGAATTCCAGTAAAATACAAGTTTAGCAGGCCAAGATTGCCACAAGGCATATGTAGGTACATGTGTTTGTAGTATCAGTTAGTTAGTTACACGTAGCTAAGATACTGTCATCACTGTACTGAGCATGTGCAGGAATGCAGGAACTGGAGTTACGCGTTCCTCTCCTTTGTTTCAGATGAGCCACGTGGTTAGACCGGATGGATGAGTTTAGACTCTATTCATTGATTAGGTTAAGGGTATGTGTGGGCGTAGCTAATTATGGGAGGAGCTACAGTGCTATATAAGGAATGTACTCTATGTATTCAGTACTCAGATCTTTGCTGTTTTTGGTGACATAAATCCCTCTGAGTCCCGGTCGGTGAATCGAAT
>OW240914.1:5573196-5587780 GCA_933207985.1 Pelobates cultripes | reverse complement strand
TCACTTTCGGGACTCCATGGGTTTTGTTGTACACAGACAAAGATCGCTTCTCCATCTGAATCGGGCCAGTTCCTCGGTTTCGACATCGGCTTGGAGAACTACGTTCCGCGTCCGTCTACGGCAAAGAGCGCCTCTATAAGGATAGCTGTTGGACTGTGGGATTCCTCTCCTCCTCCATACAAGCGTTATTCCCTGGCCCACTACGACTGATGGTGAGATACGTACGCACCGGTCACTCATACGACCACTGGATCCCACTGTCAGCGGAAGTGAGGATGGAATTTCGATGGTGATTACTTCACATACAAACTTGGATTGGCAAAACGATCTTTGACTCTTCCTTCGGATATGGGGCGATGGATGAACCCCTGCAAACGTGACCCGGCCGTTCTCCACAATAGCAAGGGTGCTTTGATACACACACACACCCACAAGATATCGCTCCTGCTCATGACACCCCTCGGGCAGGGCCAACCGTGATTTCCCGGATCGCCTGGAGATGTCTCGCGAAGTCCCTCTACTACTCCCTACCTTCCCTCTACTTCTGACGGGACCTCGAGGGGAAGCCCACTCCCTTGTCATGGAAGGACAACTGGCACTAGTTGCCTGGACGGTTTCAGGGGCTCCTGGTCAGTTCACGACCTATTGCATCAACTAAGACCTCCTATGGGACTAATAGGCTCCCGGCACCAGGAAAGGCTATATTTCTGCCTGGTCGGCCTGGAGTGATTGGTGTGTGGAAAGGGATTCCGATCCCTTTACCGCACCTGTCCCACTGATCCTCAACTATCTGTCACACCTGGGCTCGTTGGGTCGGTCATATCGATCCCTCAACATGATCAGATCCGCCATATCGGCGGCGCACGTTCCGGTACAGGGCAGACCAGTGGGTCAAGATACACTGGTTTGTCGACTACTGCGGGGTGCCGAATTGTCGAGATCCCTGCACCCAAATATTCACGCCTCTGGCAGGTGGATGTGGTGCTGAGATTCCTTAGGGAATGGCCGGACAATCCTTGTTTGTCACTGAAGCAACTTTCAGCCAAACTAGCCTTCTTATTATGCCTCGCCTCATTTAGACGGTGGCGGACGTTAGGGCTTGCGATATGGATGGTTTCTCTCTCACACCAGACGGGGTTACCTTTACCATGTCGAGACGAACTAAGTCTGATTCGTCTTCAGTGTCATACCCATGCTTTGTGTCAGACGCCACACTATGCGTGGTCAGAACGCTAATGGGGTACACCAATATCTCTACCCCCTTCGAACTCATTCGACGGATCACCTTCTGACTTCTTACGTGAACCCTCATGGACCGGTGTCTACCGCAACACTGGCCAGATGGGTCCGCTGGTTTTTGTCTTTAGCGTCGAACCTTGTTTCGGAGCCCACTCGGTCAGGGGAGCGGCGGCCTCACAAACCTTTTCGGCCGACGCTTCCCTAGCCGACATTATACGCTGCGCGGACTGAGCGCGAGAGAGTACGTTTAGAATGTTCTATTTTCGGCAAACATCTCATGCTTCCTTCACATTGGTCAATTCAAAGCTTTAAAAATGCAAATATGAAGCCTCCTGTCATGTGGTAAAATTGAAGATTATATTAGCTTTAGTGTACTAATAATCTTAATTTTAGTAATGACAGGAGGCGAATATTTCCCACCCTATAGGATCCCTCCCATGTTTCTCGTGTTGAACAGAATATGTCCTTTATGTTCAGGAAGGTAAGTACGTATGGTTTGTATGTTTGCTACTTAGACCTGTATCTTGTGGGTCTTGTATTGGCTGAATATTAGACATGAACCTTGCATTATGTTGTGTTTATAGATTCTTAAATATCATTGCGTTAGAATAAATATATATTGATATGTTTCACATTCTAATGTTCGTTGGTATATCAGATGCTTAATGCTTATTGTATGCGGACAAGTTATCACGCCAGATACCTTTCACCTTTTTCTTTTTCTTGCAGCGTGAACGTCTTCTCATCGAGACAAAGATTCACCTTCCATACCTCTGCATCGCGGAACTAATGGAGTTGGATATTCTAATATGTTGTTGAACTGTTGACGTAATATGATTATGTCTCTTGTTGTTATTTATTGTTTCGCTTCAAAGAAAGAGGAAGTGATGTCATAGACAGGGCCTTTTATGGGCATCATAACTTTTTCTGATTGGTTGTTATGTTTCTATGCTGCTGGAGTTTTCAGTAAAGAAAGATATGCAAATATTCGCCTCCTGTCATTACTAAAATTAAGATTATTAGTACACTAAAGCTAATATAATCTTCAATTTTATGTTACTTTTATATCATTAAAGCTGTGATATTAATTTTCCCAGTACAAGGCGCCTGAGTATTATTTGGGGGTGTTGGGGTTAATTAAGCAAATGCCAAAAGGAGACTATGCATATGTCATGTAGGGGAGGCAGTCTGGCACCTCTGTTGGCTGCAGACCATAAGTAGCTGTCATCCTAGCTCGGGATAATCAGAGCGCTGTTGCAGATTACTATAGGACACTGCAAGTCCCTGAGCTTGCGAGAGGCTCTGGGAAGATTTTACGCACAGGGCGCCTAAAGGCCTAAAGTTGGCCCTGCTCAGGACTCAGATGGCATCCACAGGACCTCCCTGAGGTGTGTAGTGGGAGGCAGCACACTGACATCCTGTCTGCCTGCCTTTCGCGCTCTGCATGTTTGTTGAAGTAACAGGTCGCGGTTACGTGACTTGGGACCTCTGACTTCCCGGGGTGCGCGAGAGGCAGACAGACATACATAGTGCACAGGCACTGCACTGCCTCCCCCTCTCGCAGAGGCGGCTGACTGCCAGTTGCAATATATGCCGACAATGTTGCTGTTAAATACCTATTTCCAGCACCGGCTGGATTACCCTGTCTAATTATGAATACCTTTGACGGTCCCCATTTTACAAATAAATGTTTCAGTGGGTTTTTGCTATTTTGGGGATGTGTTAATAATTTATATTATATAATATATAATATATATATATTAAATTATAGGCATATAATAATTGCCTATAATTTAATTACATTTGTAAAGATGATCACACTGAAAATAGAGCTGACATCTCTTTGGAACAGACAGCAGCTCATTCCCCCATATATTGGGGTACATAGTGCTGCAGGGGTAAGTAAAAACGTTCCGCGTTCTGGGGATTTCACTATAAGTGAAATAAGCGTGCATGTGCACAGTGCCTCACAAGATAATGTAATTTACATTATGAGTCCAACATGTCAATATTTTTAGAAATGAATAGTGCAAATCATGGTTAATTTTGAAGGGGATCTGTCTTCCCTGAAACTTACACAATTGAATAATCAGCGATAGCTTGTTAATCTTTCTTTCATGAGAAACTCATTATTTCTATTATTATTGTTATTGGTATTTATATGGCGCCAACTTGTGCCGCAGCGCTTTACAATACTATAAAGGGTGAAATTTAACAAAAATTCAAAATAGCAAATAAAATCATAAACCAGTTCAGACAAGGAAGAGCCTTTAACAAAATGTGAGATAGAAACGTTCTTCCATGTCTCCTCCTCTCTGTATGGTCTCTATACTGACTGCCAGGTGTAATGGTGGGGGGGCATATAACAATGATTGACAGGGAGCTAAGATGGAGGTGGCTCTCTCAATACTGACTGCCAGGTGTAAAGGGCGGAGCTTATAACAATGATTGACAGGGAGCTAAGATGGAGGTGGCTCTCTCTATACTGACTGCCAGGTGTAATGGTGGGGGGGCATATAACAATGATTGACAGGGAGCTAAGATGGAGGTGGCTCTCTCTATACTGACTGCCAGGTGTAAAGGGCGGAGCTTATAACAATGATTGACAGGGAGTTAAGATGGAGGCGGCTCTCTCTATACTGACTGCCAGGTGTAAAGGGAGGAGCTTATAACAATGATTGACAGGGAGCTAAGATGGAGGTGGCTCTCTCTATACTGACTGCCAGGTGTAAAGGGCGGAGCTTATAACAATGACTGACAGGGAGATAAGATGGAGGCGGCTCTCTCTATGCTGACTGCCAGGTGTAAAGGGCGGAGTTTATAACAATGATTGACAGGGAGCTAAGATGGAGGTGGCTCTCTCTATACTGACTGCCGGGTGTAAAGGGCGGAGCTTATAACAATGATTGACAGGGAGCTAAGATGGAGGCTGCTCTCTCTATACTGACTGCCGGGTGTAAAGGGCGGAGCTTATAACAATGATTGACAGGGAGCTAAGATGGAGGTGGCTCTCTCTATACTGACTGCCAGGTGTAAAGGGCTGAGCTTATAACAATGATTGACAGGGAGCTAAGATGGAGGTGGCTCTCTCTATACTGACTGCCAGGTGTAAAGGACGGAGCTTATAACAATGATTGACAGGGAGCTAAGATGGAGGTGACACTCTCTATACTGACTGCCAGGTGTAATGGGCGGAGCTTATAACAATGATTGACAGGGAGCTAAGATGGAGGCGGCTCTCTCTATACCGACTGCCAGGTGTAATGGGCGGAGCTTATAACAATGATTGACAGGGAGCTAAGATGGAGGCGGCTCTCTCTATACTGACTGCCAGGTGTAAAAGGCGGAGCTTATAACAATGATTGACAAGGAGCTAAGATGGAGGTGGCTCTCTCTATACTGACAGCCAGGTGTAAAGGGCGGAGCTTATAACAATGATTGACAGGGAGCTAAGATGGAGGCGGCTCTCTCTATACCGACTGCCAGGTGTAAAGGGCGGAGCTTATAACAATGATTGACAGGGAGCTAAGATGGAGGCGGCTCTCTCTATACTGACTGCCAGGTGTAAAGGGCGGAGCTTATAACAATGATTGACAGGGAGCTAAAATGGAGGTGGCTCTCTCTATACTGACTGCCAGGTGTAATGGGCAAAGCGTATAACTGTAACAAAACCCTGCCATGTGCTTGGGAATGTTCCCTATAACTGTCCCTTTAAGAACTAGCCAGGGACATATATGGGAACAGAGACCTCGGATTAAAAGTGTATATAGTTTTCTTCAGTAAAGGACATCAAGCTGTCTACAAGCTGGAGGTTTTTAGTTACTTTCGGGAGGATTTTCTACAAAGCTTTTCGGGACTTTTAAAGCATTCGTGCAATTGTGGCACCTAAAACTGTATGAACACTGCATTCATCATATGCATCAAACCTCCAGACTACCAGAAATCCGTGCCAAAACTACCGAACGCACCGCCGGTAGAAAGACTAAGTAACACATGGGGATTCTAGCGAACATCAAGATAACCACGGATGACAAGCCTTTCGGGACTTTTTTACCCACGAATAAGGACCGACCGCAAGGCCAAAAGTTATGGAACTGTTTTCGGCACTTGTGCCTGTGCGGTCGGTCAAAACGTTAAAGTGCCATATCTCCCGAACCCCTGAACCGAATGGGATGATTTTTAAATATGTTGCTCCCCCAGAGTAGGGCTATCACCCTTAGGGTCCCACTCCCGCCGAGCTGAAGGGGGAGGAAGGGGGTTAAACACTCACCTTTTTCCAGCGCCGGGCTTCCTCGGTGCTGGGGACTCTCCTCCTCCTTCGGTCGTCATTGGCTGAATGCGCATGCGCGGCAAGAGCCGCGCGTGCATTCAGTCAGTCCATAGGAAAGCCTTGTCATTGCTTTCCTATGGACGCTGGTGTCTTCTCACTGTGAAAATCACAGTGAGAAGCGCGGAAGCGCCTCTAGCGGCTGTCAATGAGACAGCCACTAGAGGCTGGATTACCCCAATGTAAACATAGCAGTTTCTCTGAACACACTGCATTATATACACACACTATACAAACACACACACACTTCATTATATAAACACACTACATTCACTATACACACACTACACAAATACACACACTCTGCATTCATTATATACACACACTACACAAACACACACACTTTGCATTTAGTATTTACAGCATTCACTTTACACACACACTGCATTCACTTTATGCACATTACCCACACACTACACAAACACTCTGCTTTCATTATATACACACTACACTAATACACACTGCATCCACTACACACACTAGACAAATACACACTGCATCCACTACACAAACACACACTGCATCCACTACACACACACTACACAAACACAAACAGCATCCACTACACACACTGCATCCACTACACGTGGCATGTATATTTTGTGCATTTACCTTTAGAAATAGTTTTTATTTTCCAAAATTGTAAATGTACAGAATATTGGCAAATTATATCGGCTATCGGCCTGAAAGGTAACAGAATATTGGTATCGGTATTGGCTCTAAAAAAATCAATATCGGTCGATCCCTACTTTAAGGGGTTAAAGAGATGCCTAGAACTGCGAGATCATGAACTAATGAGAAAAGAAAAATGGGACTGTTTAGCAAGGGCGAAGACAAAGTTATTGTGTAGAAAGCCTGACAAGGTGTGAGACTTCCTTCAGCAGCGTTCAGCTGAACAGGAGCATCTCTGCAGGTAGCGGATTGACTTAGTGTGCCACTATATAAATGTGATGTATTGTTATATATTTTAATATGCTGGAAAAAAAAACATTTTAAAAGTTTATCCCCAAAAATTAAATAATTTAGAAATCGTATCCAACAATATTAAAATGAGGCCAATATAAAATCACATGATGTGCAATTGAATTTGGCTTGTCTGTTTGTATGTAAAATTACTTCGAAACAGTTTAAAGGTGCACTCTGATCACTGTCACAATTTTTAGATATTTTAATGCTTTTTAGTTAAATGATTTGCTGTTCTTTGCCTGATCCGTTTTGGATAGTTTATCTAACCTATACAAATACATGTTTTTTTGACATTCCACATCTTAACACTGTCTTTCTATAATGCATTTTTCCTACAGTGAACTAGTTAAGATCATTTAGTATTTTCAATGAAGAAAATGTACCAATCCCCCAGCATACCATTCGTCATTCGTCACATACTAAATAAGAAAATATTAAGAAATATAGAGATTACTTGCTATATTCATTTTTGGGGTATTATATGAGAATCAGATCTGCTAAAATATTAAATAAAATATGAGTGAATATTGTACATTACTTAGCTCCCTGATCTTGTTATGACCGGCTTACATGGTATCTTGGTTCAACAACCAGTCACTTTGTTAGTAATTGTCTTTACATCAGAAGGGAGAACTGTTCTGGAAATTGATTAATCTCTCAAGGCTTGGACTTAATTTGAATTTTACCTACATGTCTTCTCCATCACAGGGAGATGACAAACAAGAAGCAGGAAGTATCAGGAGTACAAGTAAATTAGGTGAAGTGGTTTAAAACTGTAGGTCCAAGGTGCATTTCCCCCCTGATATGAGTTTTGGGTTGAGATTCTGCCCAGTGGTGTTCGGTCAAACACATTAGCTAGGGGAAAGAGTCCAGAACTTATTGAAATAAGAGGAGCTATAGAGGTGTCAACCAGAAAGTAATCACTAAAGCCCACATTTTTAGAATGCCAGAAATTTTCTCAGCCTGTCTTAAGATTTTATAGGTGTTAAGACACTCACCGCCAGGTAGATGAAGCCGCCGTTTAGTGAATAATCCCCTTCTCCAGAAATGCAGTTTATATCCAGCCGATCACCAAACTCCCGAACGAAGTTCACGAACACGGCAACTCCCGATCAGCAAAACAGTCCAACGCCTTCCACAGCTAAAAATAACGAAAGCGCTGTCCCAGTAGTAATTCCCCCACAAACGAGACCAAGCTCCGTCTTGAGGGTCAAATAAGGTTCTGTTTAATGGGGGCTACCTGCCCGGTATTTATGCAGGTCTCCACAAGGTGGACACTCCCCGAGGGGACCTTGTGGAAGACTGTAAAACATATTGTACAGTAGCCAATCGCAGTGGCTTCAATATAAGCCATCTTACCCATAAATCCGTCTTCTCTACCTCGGAGATAATTGGGAAGAAACCTAATTATCTCCTAGGATAGAGACCATCGCCATTTTAAAATACAGTAATAGAAATACATTAAAATACATAACTTAGAAAATACAGAATGAATATAGTTCGTATAACGTATCCCCAGACAGCCTGGATCTGAGTGCATATTTCCACCGAATAGCGCTCAGATCCAATGTATCTAGTCGAATCGCCATGGAGTCAAAGTCTTTCACCAGTCCTTCGGTATACGAATGACTCCATGGGACGGCTATCTGGGTAAAGGTCCATACGAATGCATAAAACTCCCGAACAGACCGGCGTTCGTATGCCTCGCCGAAATAGAAGGGGGGGCATCAGCTTCCAGCGGTGTTCGGTAGATTAAAGTGTCCGTTTTTAGTTCCATAGAATTTGTACCGAACACCGCTACGCTTTCTCGTGTCCCAAAATGGCTGCTGCCTCGTGGTCGACATGCGAACGACGACCACCCGTACGAATGGAATGGAGAGGTGTCTGCGGTTAACCACAACGTTCTAATTGGGGCCAAGAGGTTAACCAGCAGCACACTCCTCTCCTGGGTGGTCATTCGTTCGGTAGTTTCAATCGGCATTTTGTAATTTCACGAACAGGGACATACGAACAGGGAATCCAGCGAAATAAAGGGGAAACAGATGAACCAGCAATATAGGTGAATCTGTCACAATAGGCTTTTTTTTTCAATTGCAATTTAGGTTTAGGAGAATAGTTGGATTTTGTGTTGGTGGTGTTAATAATTTTTTATTAGGGGCTCAATTATGACATTTCTGCTCATAGGAAGAGACACATAGTGGTACAGGAGAGGTGATTGCCAGCCAAATTGGGAAGCTTAGTGTCTGTGGATAACATAAGTACAGAGCTTGAGAAGGAAATCTCTGAAACATGTGCAGAGTTTAAATAAACACAAGATGCGCCATATTTACTACAGCCCACTGTGATGGTTATGGTGCCAGTAGTGCTTAGCTCCCCCCGCCCCACCATTTTGTAAATAGTCAACTGTTTTTAAAAGGTTTGACTTCTTACCTTGTTCTGTCAGGTGCCGTTCTCCACCAACAGTACAAAAGCTGAAAAGCCGGAAGTTCCTAAGTAAGAACTAACTTTAGCTTATTGGCTGAGGGCCATCAGTTGACCCTACCCGCCTTCACTATTGTTACTCTCATAGATGATATCTCAGTTGATGTTGTTGGGTGTTCTTAAATGGTGGAGGAATGGCAATGCTCTCAGAAATGGCCTTTAACGCTGCCTCCTGAGTCCTGATTTGCCTACAAAGGGGGAACATTTCAGCTGGAGATGCTAAAACCATCATGGTTATCTCTCATTGTGTGCCAGCTAATATTACTGATCAGCATGGATGTTAAAATTTTCACATGGATTCTAGCAAAGTATTTGATACTGTAGCTATCCATAATTGCTCATCCAGACCAGGTTGGGTTTATTGACAATCTGGGCCCCTGGATGCGATTAGAAGTGTACTTTGATGGACCTCTCCCATAGATAGGAAATCTCAATGATGACAAGAAAGCTTTCAATGCTGCTTTAATGATGGAAAACTGTGTCCCATGTCACACGAGGTAAAAGGTGCAAAACTATCTTTAAATGAATAATATATTCCCTAGAAACTTAATAGGAAAAATCCACGCGTGGCAATCGCTGCAATGCACGAATGAAATGCTTCTCAGTGTAGCAATGAAACAAACGCATCTCAGAGAGAAGCATTGAATATTCAACATCGTCATGCAATGTGAGTTTGACTTTGTTCAGCACACAAATGCACCATCTAGTGGCTGCCAGGGTAACAGGACATACTTGAAAAGAAGACAAATCTCAATGTATCCATACTGGTAAAATATTTTATAAATGTGTGTTTAGCAAAGCACTTCATTGGGTGCTGATAGTGTCCCTTTAGATTCCACGGTGGTCTTGCTTGGACCTTCTTTCCATAGACAATTAATTCCCTCCTGTTCTATCAGCTAGAAATCTGCCACAAGTCTTTTTATTAAAATATCGAAAAAATTTTTTTTTTTAAATTTAGATTTATTTTAAAAATCGGCTACATTTTGTTCGTACAGATAAAGAACATACCGTATTTTTCGCTCCATAAGACGCACCTCACCATAAGACGCACCTAGTTTTTAGAGGAGGAAACCCAGAAAAAAAAAATATTCTGAACAAACTGTTCCATAGTGTTTCTTACCATGGGACAGTTTGTTCAGAATATTGTTTTTTCTCCCCTGTCCCATAATGATCTTTAACCCCCCTTTCCTCTGTCCCATAGTGATTGTTAACCCCTCCTACCCTGTCCCATAGTGATTGTTAACCCCTCCTACCCTGTCCCATAGTGATTGTTAACCCCTCCTACCCTGTCCCATAGTGTTCTTTAACCCCTCCTCCCCTTGTCCATTAGTGTTCTGATCCCATAGTGTCCCCCCCTCCCATTGTCCCATAGTGCACTTTCCCTCCCATAGTGTCCCCCCCTGCCCTTGTCCCATAGTGTCTTCCCCTCCCCTTGTCCCATAGTGTCCCCCCCTCCCCTTGTCCCATAGTGTCTCCCCTCCCCTTGTCCCATAGTGTCTCCCCTCCCTTTCTCCCATAGTGTCCCCCTCCCCTTGTCCCATAGTGTCTCCCTCCCCTTGTCCCATAGTGTCTCCTCCCCTCCCTTTCTCCCATAGTGTCCCCCTCTCCTTGTCCCATAGTGTCTCCTCCCCTCCCCTTGTCCCATAGTGTCTCCCCCTCCCCTTGTCCCATAATTACTTACCTGTCTTGGAGCGTGGGCCGGCTTCACAGCGCGCTCCGCGGTCCAGGAACTAATATTTCAGGTTCCGGTTTCCGGCGGGACTGAAAGGAAGTGTGCACACTGAGTGTGCACTTCCTTTCAGTCCCGCCGGAAACCGGAACCTGAAATAGAAGTTCCTGGCCGCGGAGTGCGCTGTGAAGCCGGCCCACGCTCCAAGACAGGTAAGTAATTCTTCACATTCGCTCCATAAGACGCACAGACATTTCCCCTCACTTTTGAGGGGAAAAAAAGTGCGTCTTATGGAGCGAAAAATACGGTAGATGGAAAGTATTTTGTTGACAAGAGGGAGCTGTGCTCAAAACACAGGACTAGAATGTTTTAAATCCTAATCTCCAGTTTACATCTTTTTACGGCCGAGAATTAAAATGTCGTTGTAACGGAGCTCCCTGTACTCCGACCGAGTACCCTCCGTTGATGGATGCTCCTAGCGCTTCCTGAGGACTCCAAACACTGCAGCAGACACCACAACCACCGCAGACTCCACAACCGCCGTAGCTTAACTGGAGTCTCACCGTCTTCCTTCCACCCTGGATCAGCTTCTGTCCTCCAGGACCGTGTGGGGAAGACCTCTCCTCCAGGAGAGCGTAACAGGAACAGCTCTTAAAAGAGCTAAGTGATTAAAAGCTCAGGGGAGTATGCAGAGCATAGCAATCCCCAGTGTGATATAGCAGTTCCCTCCAATAACGAGACAAGGCTACGTATTGAGGGTCAAGAAGATCTGATGTTTAATGGCACACACCCTGCTTTTATGAGATTCTGCCCATGCAAGGGAGACACCCACATAATTAGCAGTATAACCAATCGGAACAATATACATTCGGGGAAATTCCCATCCCTCAGATAATCACATAACATAATTAAAACAGAACAGTAAAAATACAGTTTTTTATACATGTACTATAACTTCCAAACTACACATCCAATCTTCATAAAAATATCATATTTGGAATCAATCCATTAAGGGGAGCAACATATTAAAAAATGGCACAAATCAGACAAGGGGTTCAAAAGTTAGCAAAAGTGTCTTTTGGGGCCTGGCTGGCAGCATGGCTTTCTGGCCCAAACCGGTTTTACAGAGACCTCTATCCTGGACAATGGGGAAAGTAATCCAATTATCCAGGGATAGAGGCAGACTCCATTAACCACATGTTAGCAAAAGACACAAAAAGACACAAAAATACATAACTCCTATTGAACTGAACAGAACCCCCACATTCAACCTATCCCCAGATGGCTTGGATCTGAGCGCTCAATATATCCAAATAGCGCTCAGATCCCACAAATACAGTCAAATCGCCATACACACTAGGTCCATAGTCATGGGGCAGAAGGTTGGCAATTAGGCTTCTCCATAACACAGGGAAGCAGGGCAATTTGTCAAATAAAATAACAGTTACAAATGGCAGTTTGTAACATATCTCCCCTTTTGGAGGGAGACTAACCAGGCACCTGACCTCCTGTCGGTCAGTGCCTAAGTTAGTCTCGCAGCCCACCCACAAATAACAAGTAGCAAAGTAGCCCCCCCACAATAAACAGTACTGGCCTGTAGGTTCCAGGTTGTAGGATGAAAATGCAGCATCCTCTGTCTTCCTGGTGCAGCTGGGCAAATAGCTGGTGGTACTTGGGGGGCAGAGGCCAGCGGCGCTCTGCCCTGATGCCTGCACTTCTGCTGGGGAGAGGGGGTTGCAGACCAGTCCTGTAACCAGGGGGTCGGTAGGGCAGAGGCCAGCGGCGCTCTGCCCTGATGTCAGCTCTTCCGCTGGGGTAGCCGGCAGAATGTCACGCTCTGTACAAGGGACACAGGGAGGGCAGAGGCCGACTGCACTCTGCCCAGCTGCCAGCTCTTCCGCTGGTATAGCCTGCAGGACATCAGGCTCTGGACAAGGGACAAAGGGAGGGCAGAGGCTGACTGCACTCTGCCCAGCTGCCAGCTCTTCCGCTGGTATAGCCTGCAGGACATCAGGCTCTGGACAAGCGACAAAGGGAGGGCAGAGGCCGACTGCACTCTGCCCAGCTGCCAGCTCTTCCGCTGGTATAGCCTGCAGGACATCAGGCTCTGGACAAGGGACAAAGGGAGGGCAGAGGCCGACTGCACTCTGCCCAGCTGCCAGCTCTTCCGCTGGGGGGCTTGGGACACAGTCCGGCTCAGTAGCCAGGGGAACGTGGGGGTCAGTGGGGGTTAACATCTCCCCTGTTTACCCTGGGGCCAAATTAGGAGTTAGCTGGGGAGGGGAATTCGTACTTACCCCCTCCTCCTGTTGTCCATGTGAGGGTAGTTGGGGATCTGGACAGGCTGTCCAGCATCCCTGTAGGTCGGGCACAGAGACCACGGTCCCCTCTGCGCCATCTGGGAGATTGGTGTCTCCCCTTGGTGGGGTAAGCTGCCGCTGGGGAGATAGGGTGCTGTGCTCCTCTCCCTGAAACACAGGCTGCCGCTGGAGAGGGAGACCGCCTGTCTCCACTCCCATAACATTGTCCTGCTGCTGGAGAGAGAGACCAACTGTCTCTGCTCCCTGTAGGACACACTGCTGCTGGGGAGGAAGGACGACACCTTCGGCTCCCTGTAACTTGCACTGCCGCTGGGGAGGAAGGACGACACCTTCGGCTCCCTGTAAATTGCACTGCTGCTGGGGAGGAAGGACGACACCTTCGGCTCCCTGTAACTTGCACTGCCGCTGGGGAGGAAGGACGACACCTTCGGCTCCCTGTAAATTGCACTGCTGCTGGGGAGGAAGGACGACACCTTCGGCTCCCTGTAACTTGCACTGCCGCTGGAGACTAGGTGTCCATATCCTCAACCTCCACAGTTGTCGCTCAAAGGCCATTGCCGCACTGTTCTCAGCACTCACCTGGCGCATTACTTGGTGGACCACCTCGTTCGAAAGGTCTGGGCCATAGCAGACCAACCGCCTCTTTACCTCCTCAATGTAAGCGTCGTCCTCGTAGCGACGTATCATGTTGAGGTGCTCTTTGCAGGGCTCTATCCATCCCTGCTCCATGCTGCTGTAGTTAGGGACGCTGCACAGTGGCTAGCGTTGCCTCAATAACCTCTCATACGATACCAGTGTCTCCGAGCTGCTTCTCCTCGCACTAGGACGCCATCCCACCGCTGCCACCAATGTAACGGAGCTCCCTGTACTCCGACCGAGTACCCTCCGTTGATGGATGCTCCTAGCGCTTCCTGAGCAGGGCCGGCGCGTCCATAAGGCGGCACAGGCGGCCGCCTTAGGGCGCACGGGCTCTGGGGGCGCAATATTTCAGTGACCGGCAGGAGGGAAGCTCTCCCTCCTGCCAGGCCACCATCTCGACCCCCGGCGCAGCGCGCGGCAGTGCTGTGATCAGGCGCGCGAGGGAGCTCTAATCTCCACCCTCTGCTCCCTCGCGCGGTGCCTACTGATGCCGCGGGAGCCGGAATATGACGTCATCAGTAGGCAGCCCGCGAGGGAGCAGAGGATGGAGATTAGAGCTCCCTCGCGCGCCTGATCACAGCACTGCCGCGTGCCTCTCAGCAGCCCCAGCCCTCAGGGACCGATCCAGCATCCACACCAGCTCTCCAGGTAGGGAGGCTGGGTGGAAAATGTTTATTTATAAAATTATTAGTGAATGTATGTGATGTGTGTCTGTGAGTGACAGTGTGTTTGTCTGTGTGTGTGTGTGTGTCTGTGAGTGACAGTGTGTTTGTCTGTGTGTGTGTGTGTGTCTGTGAGTGACAGTGTGTTTGTCTGTGTGTGTCTGTGTGTATTTGTCTGTGTGTGTGTCTGTGAGTGACAGTGTGTGTCTGTTTGTGTGTGTCTGTGAGTGACAGTGTGTTTGTCTGTCTGTGTGTGTGTCTGTGAGTGACAGTGTGTGTG
>OW240914.1:5554223-5573096 GCA_933207985.1 Pelobates cultripes | reverse complement strand
GTGCATGTGATTGTATGAGTGTGTGTGCATGTGATTGTATGAGTGTGTGTGCATGTGTGTGTCTGAGTGACTGAGCGTGTGTCTGTGAGTGACAGTGTGTGTGTGTGTGTGAGTGATTGTATGAGTGTGTGTGTCTAAGTGACTGAGCGTGTATCTGTGAGTGACAGCATGTGTGTCTGTGAGTGACAGCATGTGTGTCTGTGAGTGACAGCATGTGTGTCTGAGTGACTGAGTGTGTGTGAGTGAGTGATTGTATGAGTGTGTGTCAGATCAATGACTCTGTGTCTGTCAGTGACGTCTGTGTGTTTGTCATTGAGTGTGTGACTGTCAGTGTGTACAGAGTGTAGTGGAGCAGAGCGCGGTACAGGAGCTTCTGTTTCCTGTACCTGGCCAGACTGACAGGAGGTGCTCACAGAGAGAGCACTCCCTGTCAGTCCGTCCGGGTACAGAAAACTGAAGCTTCTTTAGGGGATCTGCTCAGCTCGGCAATGCAACAATAGAGGTAGGAGGCACACACCAGGAAGTGTGACCACTAAAGGGGTGGGGGGTGCACCAAGGGACAGGGAGGGAATGGGAGAGAAACACCAAGAGACAGGGAAAAAAGGGGGGAGGGGAGAAGAACACTAAGGGACAGGGAACGGAAGGGACCACTAATGGTCGAGAGGAGGGGAGAGGGGCTGGTTAAGAGGCACATAGGTGAAGATTTTGGGGGGGGGGGCGGAAAAATGCATCTTCGCCTATGTACCTAAAAATCCAAGCACCGGCCCTGTTCCTGAGGACTCCAAACACTGCAGCAGACACCACAACCACCGCAGACTCCACAACCGCCGTAGCTTAACTGGAGTCTCGCCGTCTTCCTTCCACCCTGGATCAGCTTCTGTCCTCCAGGACCGTGTGGGGAAGACCTCTCCTCCAGGAGAGCGTAACAGGAACAGCTCTTAAAAGAGCTAAGTGATTAAAAGTTTAGGGGAGTATGCAGAGCATAGCAATCCCCAGTGTGATATAGCAGTTCCCTCCAATAACGAGACAAGGCTACGTATTGAGGGTCAAGAAGATCTGATCTTTAATGGCACACACTCTGCTTTTATGAGATTCTGCCCATGCAAGGGAGACACCCACATAATTAGCAGTATAACCAATCGGAACAATATACATTCGGGAAATTCCCATCCCTCAGATAATCACATAACATAATTAAAACAGAACAGTAAAAATACAGTTTTTATACATGTACTATAACTTCCAAACTACACATCCAATCTTCATAAAAATTACATATTTGGAATCAATCCATTAAGGGGAGCAACATATTAAAAAAATCAGACAAGGGGTTCAAAAGTTAGCAAAAGTGTCTTTTGGGGCCTGGCTGGCAGCATGGTTTTGTGGCCCAAACCGGTTTTACAGAGGCCTCTATCCTGGACAATGGGGAAAGTAATCCAATTATCCAGGGATAGAGGCAGACTCCATTAACCACATGTTAGCAAAAGACACAAAAAGACACAAAAATACAAAATACACTCCTATTGAACTGAACAGAACCCCCACATTCAACCTATCCCCAGATGGCTTGGATCTGAGCGCTCAATATATCCAAACAGCGCTCAGATCCCACAAATACAGTCAAATCGCCGTACACACTAGGTCCATAGTCATGGGGCAGAAGGCTGGCAATTAGGCTTCTCCATAACACAGGGAAGCAGGGCAATTTGTCAAATAAAATAACAGTTACAAATGGCAGTTTGTAACAGTCGTGAACAAATCAATAGGAACAGAATAGAGTAAAACCTCGAAATCCCAGCCCGAGTCATCACGTGTAGTACAACTCCCATTACACACACGCGCTGGTTCGGATAGTGAGAAGAGCTTGGACAGGTCAATATATACTGCCACTGCTGGCGGTGTGGTGTGTTTTATAAAATACTCCTCAATAGCCACGAACCCAAACAATTCCATTGCGTTCTTCATGCCATGTGAATTATACATTAGCATTTGTGGATCAGGTAAAAATAGGGCTTACTGATATCTCATAGAGTTTGTAACGTTATTTGCTCTGCAGACAATAGTGGCGTCTGTGCACCGGGATTTGTTTGACTCCAAATACTTCTACTTCAGTATAATCCATTTCCCGCAGGAAGTAATAACAATCAGATAAAGTCAGCTCGTTATTGGCAGAGGATGCAGAGAATCTCTTCCAAGTGGCCGGAGGCAGACTGACCGGGATCTCTGGGTAGGTGACACTATGGAACGTGGCTTCCTACGTGACACTTTGAAGTTTCTTTCTAGGCCCCCATGAAGTTCACTGGCTAAATGTGAAACTTAATAAATTGAAAACAAGACTATTGTGCAGGGGGGTCAAGTAAAGGACGTCAACAACCAAATAGATTGTGATAAAATGGATAAATGTCAAGTACTCACCTGTCTGCTGGCTTCTCTTTCTAATGTTGGGTTTTCCACAGACCCACATTTTTACGGTGTATGTTGGCTTGTGGTACACACTGTGCCAGGGAAATATATATATATGTGTGTGTGTGTGTGTGTGTGTATTACAGTCATTCAAGATAGGACAGGCATATTTAGGTTGATCATATACAGGTATGTAAGGCCATATATATTTTTGTACACATAGGTACTCTCAGGTAGAGCAGATGGTTTAGCAGTGCCACTATTTAAGCAATGTCCTGCTGATCAATTTGCTGTTTCTGTGTATATTTGGAGCCCGGATCGCACAGGGGCCCGTAATGTATTTACTGAAAAGTGTGTAACAGTCATACATAAATAGGGTGCTGCTGTGAGCTGACAAATTTTGTTCATTTTTTAAAAACACCTAATCTAGGCAAAAAATAATGGGGGTTTAGTTACATTATATGATCATACATTGCATGAGCCTGCCACACCGTCAATGTACCCCATATCTGGCAGGTCTTATCCTAGCAGCCTAATGTCTGCTAAATGAGCTACTCACTTGGGGAAATCCTTCCATCTCGAGGTCTCTGCAGTACAATGCTTAAATAGGGTCCTGAGATGAGGCACCTGTGACAGGGAGGGGTGCAAAACCCATGGAGATGGCTAGACTCCTAAATATATACATATATGGAAAAGCTGAGCCTGTGGGTGGAGCCTGTAGTTGTAGGAGGAGTTACCCAGTCTATAAATACACAGGTCGCCCCTCCCTCTGGGCTGAGACTGTCTGGGTCAGTACAGAACCATCTACTTCCGGTACAAAGGTCATCAACACAAACTGCCTCCAGACAAGCTGGTCTTGGCTTTGTCCGGTCCAGGCAAGTATTCATTTTACCTCACTAGTAAACAGCCTCCTCCCCCATGGGGCACCGCCGTGTCCGGCCCAGGCAAGTATTCATTTTACCTCACTAGTAAACAGCCTCCTCCCCCATGGGGCACCGCCGTGTCTGGCCCAGGCAAGTATTCATTTTACCTCACTAGTAAACAGCCTCCTCCCCCATGGGGCACCGCCGTGTCCGGCCCAGGCAAGTATTCATTTTACCTCACTAGTAAACAGCCTCCCCCCTTATGGGGCACCGCCATGTCCGGCCCAGGCAAGTATTCATTTTACCTCACTAGTAAACAGCCTCCTCCCCCATGGGGCACCGCCGTGTCTGGCCCAGGCAAGTATTCATTTTACCTCACTAGTCAACAGCCTCCTCCCTCATGGGGCACCGCCGTGTCCGGCCCAGGCAAGTATTCATTTTACCTCACTAGTAAACAGCCTCCTCCCTCATGGGGCACCGCCGTGTCCGGCCCAGGCAAGTATTCATTTTACCTCACTAGTAAACAGCCTCCTCCCCCATGGGGCACCGCCGTGTCCGGCCCAGGCAAGTATTCATTTTACCTCACTAGTAAACAGCCTCCTCCCTCATGGGGCACCGCCGTGTCCGGCCCAGGCAAGTATTCATTTTACCTCACTAGTAAACAGCCTCCTCCCCCATGGGGCACCGCCGTGTCCGGCCCAGGCAAGTATTCATTTTACCTCACTAGTAAACAGCCTCCTCCCCCATGGGGCACCGCCGTGTCCGGCCCAGGCAAGTATTCATTTTACCTCACTAGTAAACAGCCTCCTCCCCATGGGGCACCGCCGTGTCCGGCCCAGGCAAGTATTCATTTTACCTCACTAGTCAACAGCCTCCTCCCCCATGGGGCACCGCCGTGTCGGCCCAGGCAAGTATTCCATTTTACCTCACTAGTCAACAGCCTCCCTCATGGGGCACCGCCGTGTCTGGCCCAGGCAAGTATTCATTTTACCTCACTAGTAAACAGCCTCCTCCCCCATGGGGCACATGTCGGCCCAGGCAAGTATTCATTTTACCTCACTAGTAAACAGCCTCCCCCCTTATGGGGCACCGCCGTGTCCGGCCCAGGCAAGTATTCATTTTACCTCACTAGTAAACAGCCTCCTCCCTCATGGGGCACCGCCGTGTCCGGCCCAGGCAAGTATTCATTTTACCTCACTAGTAAACAGCCTCCTCCCTTATGGGGCACCGCCGTGTCCGGCCCAGGCAAGTATTCATTTTACCTCACTAGTCAACAGCCTCCTCCCCCATGGGGCACCGCCGTGTCCGGCCCAGGCAAGTATTCATTTTACCTCACTAGTAAACAGCCTCCTCCCTCATGGGGCACCGCCGTGTGCGGCCCAGGCAAGTATTCATTTTACCTCACTAGTAAACAGCCTCCTCCCCCATGGGGCACCGCCGTGTCCGGCCCAGGCAAGTATTCATTTTACCTCACTAGTAAACAGCCTCCCCCCTTATGGGGCACCGCCGTGTCCGGCCCAGGCAAGTATTCATTTTACCTCACTAGTAAACAGCCTCCTCCCTTATGGGGCACCGCCGTGTCCGGCCCAGGCAAGTATTCATTTTAAAAACCAAAGAAAAGAAAAAGTTACCTGCTCTCTCCTTAATCCCTATGTATATTTAGACAAATGGAGGTCATTTAGTTGCTCCAATGGCCATTGGAGGGAATGCCCGCCTGCCAACGTCAAGGCAGACCCCCCTAGACGGGTCCTACACTGACCCTTCAGCCTGCTTCATTGAGCTTCTGGCAAAGATATCTCTAATTAGACAGAGGGGTATTTTTTATATACACCCCTATATACTTATTAACCCTTAATAGGGAACACATGGGATGGGCGGCAGCATTGTAACAAGGCTGTGTGATACAAAGTAAATACAAATACAAAAATATAAGTCCTGCGCTCATTCCCATCACTACTGAGCCGGCAGCAATGACTACAGTACACATCAGCCCCAATATATAGTAAAAACCAAAGAAAAGAAAGTTACCTGCGCTCTCTCCTTAATCCCTATGTATATTTAAACAAATGGAGGTCATTTAGTTGCTCCAATGGCCATTGGAAGGAATGTCTGCCTTCCAACGTCAAGGCAGACCCCCCAAAGCGGCTCCTAACACTGACCCTTCAGCCTGCTTCCTTGAGCTTCTGGCAAAGATATCTCTAATGAGACAGAGGGGTACATTTTACCTCATGTAAGGAAACCTAGTATATCCAATCCTCATTTGGTAGTTTCCCCCTGAACCGTCAGAGCATCAGTGAGTATAGCTCTCCGTTCGGTAGATTAAATAAATGAAATCCATATTTCACATATTACACATATTTTGGTTAATCCAGCCTCTAGTGGCTGTCTTCCGGACAGCCACTAGAGGCGCATCTGCAACGCTGGATGTGAATTTCGCCTCCATCGCGCAGAGCGTCCATAGGAAAGGATTGAGAAATGCTTTCCTATGGACACTTTGAATGTGCATTCGGCTCCAGTGACGTCGGACGGGGAGGCGAGGTCACCAGTACTGAGGGAGCCCTGCGCTGGTTAACCCCTTCAGCGCCATGGGAGGGGGAACCTGAGGGTGTGGGCACCCTCAGGGCACTATAGTGTCAAGAAAACCACTTTGTTTTCCTGACACTATAGTGATCCTTTTAAGCCCTACTTTACGAGTATTTTAATGTGCCCTATAGTTAAGCCCTACTCTACCTAGTAGGGGCTTTCAGTTCGATCACAGCATTTTATGATTTATTGTCTGCTATGGCCTCATTCTACCACTCAAGCACATCAATTTTCCACCTTATACAGTAGAACCTCATCCACTTTTTAGACACTGTTAACATTTCAGCCCACTTAGGTCGCTCGTTTATCGGTTGTACTAACACATGTCAATCATATTTGGCCATAATAGGCTGGCTTAGGTATTGTGATTACTTTTACTGTCTTATTTGTAGGGTCTACACGCATTATGTAAACCTCATTCAGTTATGTTCGGTTTAAGCAAATTTTAGCTGATGTTAATATTACTGAGATATTCTACCATTGTTCAAGCATTTGCTGTTGCTTTCAACCCTAATCTTACATGCATAAGTATTTTTCATCTTCCTAGGGACCTAGGCATTCCACATGTAGGTTTTTTGTTTTTTTTACGTATATCTTATATCTCCTGTCTCTTCCTATCGATTATATATGGCTGTCACGGCCGCTAACCTGTTCAGCCACTGTGGCATTTTAGAGGCCTCTGTTCCTGTTTAATTCTGTCTGCCAACACCGTTTTATTTGGCTCCGTGGGTATGTGTTATATGATGCTTTATAAGTGTTTACATACAAGTTCTATTCTGTTTCACCATTTCATAAACTAGATGATTATTAGTAGCTCTATCATGTTTTCTACCATCTCCTCACCAACATGTCTTGGCTACATACAACTTCTCCACAACCATTCTCTGATTCACATCCTACGTTCACCCGCATTAATCCCAACACAGCGGCACAACCATCCTGTAACTCAGGACACAAATTGGGACACTTTCTGGTATTATACGCGATTTCCTACTCATGGCCTTCACTAGGCCTTTGCAATGTGCGGTTATATGCCCCACAGTGGGCTGCATGCCATGTCCTAATTCAAAACCTCATTTGGACACTTCATTTGCATTACAGCGGTCTTACAGGGGTTGCATACTACCCCATTATACTACATGTAATCGGCAACATATCTTTTCTTAAGACCCTCATTTGGCCAATTTCATGGGGTAGTTGTAATCCCTCCATTATGTACACTATCTTTACCTCACATTAAGCACTTCAGTTCACATATATCTATTTAGACGAGTTTATTAAATCAGTCATAGATCTCATATTGAAACTGCTCACATATAGCAAGGTTGTGAGTAAATGCTATCTTGGTCTTGTTTCAGGTCCAATGCATTCACACGCGGCTGTACTGGGCCTTCATTTCATTCCCATCATATGACTGATATGCATAAGTACCTTTCGCAGCATGGGGGTTTTATGTATACACCACTCTTTTTTACATTTCATTCATCACTTATACTCGCTAGACCTATACAGCCCTAAATCTGCAAAACTCCCTGGGATGTTAATCCCTTATTCTACACATTGTATCCTTACTTCACATACTGTCACTTTGCACAGTGTTAGCAATGTTCTGTCTCAAGTCAACTACATTGAGACACCATATAATCTATTGTGTTGGTTGTATACTTGTCTTCCTTTTAGTCGGCCTCCACTGCATGCCATTTTACCATCCTTCTAGCCTAACTAATAATTCTACCTGTAACGGACCGTTTTGCACAAAAGGGGTAAAAAACGTTTAGGCGATCAGCCCCCTTTCCAGAGATGCAGGCACAGCTACTGTAGAACACCAAACACACGAACCGCCAATAAGTGAATGCTCCAAACTCCCGAACGGCATCCAATATAGCCCTCCAAACAGACGAACAGGAACCATACGAATTGCTGCTAGCAGACGAATAGGAAAAGCATCCAAGCGGCTTACACTCCTAGCAATCAGTCTCTATCAGCATTCAGTAAATCCCCCCAAAGACGAGACAAGGCTCCGTGTTGAGGGTCAAGCAGTGGTCTGTTTAATGAGGGGTACCTGCCCATATTTATGCAGGTCTCCCACCTGGTGGACACTCCCCTAGGGGACCAAATGGGAGACTGTGACAAGGGACAGACAAGCAGACAAATAGGACACACAGTCACAGTATATTCCCACAATGCATCCTGGCTTCCTCCCCTCTGGCCTGGGAGATAATTGAGAAGTAATTCAATTATCTCCCAAGACAAAGGCAAATCTCCATTATGCACGTGGGGATACTAAAACAAGCATTACTGTTAAAATACACCAGGTAAGACACATTACATTAAAACTATACATTTAACATATCCCCAGATAGCTCAGGTCTGAGCGCACATTATTAAGTGAATGGCGCTCAGACCACACGAATACAGTTTAATCGCCATGGAGCCAAAGTCTTTGTTTCCACGAACAGGCTCCATGGCAGGCTATCTGGGTACTTGCACACCGAATACAATTGCAGCACTAAAAGTCCCGGATGCTCCGTTGTTCGGTTCCCGAACGGGTTTGCAGACTTCCAGCCTCAGCGGGGCTTGTAAGACAAAAGTGTCCGCTTTTGGTGTCCTGCCGCTGGGTAGAACAAGCGCTGGCTACCCGGGGAGCTTCCATAACACCGCCATCGTGTAAACCGCGACCACCCAGTAATTGTCAATTAAGCTGCGGTTAACCGCAGCTTCAGGGAGGTTAATTGCCGGCACACTCCAGCTCCCAGGTGGTCTATTAATTCGTGCGGTTGTTCGGTAGATTGAATCTACCGAACAACCGGCAGAAAATCACGAATACAGCTTTTCTGCAGGCGAAACAAAGTCTTTTAACATGGGGGCCATAGTCCACAGGCAGCAGGCGAGCAACCAGGCTTCTCCAATGCAATGTGGCGAGATTGGTCTCGTCACACCAGCTTTACAAAATGGACTGGACCAAAAAAACTAGGTATTCACTATTGGCCATTTCACAACACCTGCACCTCGGTATGCTTATCCTTCTTTTGTTTGTTCCATACATCCGTACCCCTCATACAGCCCTATTTCTCCATCCAGCAGCTCAGGACTAACATTGAGCACTCTGCCTTCCACTACAATACCTCTACATATGGCCCTCCCAAAGCCTTCACTCAATACATTTACACATGGCCCTCTACGGGCACTATGGCGATTTCTGCCCCTCATTTGGGCAATTACATACGTCAATTTTCTAATATACAAGGTGTAACGGATCGCCTGGCACCCCGACTGGGTACCTCCATTAAAGGATGCTCCTAGCACTTCCTGAGGACTCCAAGCACTGCAGCAGACACCACAACCACCGAACCGGAGAAGCATAAGAATCCTCTCAAGCATAAGAATGCTGTAGACAGTTGAATAGGAACCATACGAATAGGTTTACTCTCCTAGCAGTCAAACTGGAACAGCATACAATAAATCCTTCCCCCAATAATGAGACGACACTTCACTTTGAGGGTTAAAACAGGAACTCTCTGTAATGGCCACACACTGGCTTTTATGCAAGTCCCCATGCAAGGGGACATCCCACAGGGTGGGACACAGTACAACCAATCGTTACAGGGGAACCATAAAACACACCCACATTTACATCACAATCCCTCCTCTCTGTCCAGGAGATAAGTGTGAAGTAATCCAATTATCTCCCAGGACAGAGGCAAGACTCCATTAACCACATGGCAGTAACAATACAATAAAAGACATAAAATTACATACAGTTACATTTATTCCATAAAACATAGACATTCTACATATCCCCAGATAGCTTAGATCTGAGTGCACATTACTACCGAATGGCGCTCAGATCACATAAATACAGTTCAATCGCCATGGAGCCAAAGTCTTTCATACAGTCTTTCAGTATACGGCTGGGCTCCATGGCATAGCTATCTGGGGTAGCATGGCTTTAACAGTCTACAGAAAGGCATGAATACGCTTTGCAGGGAAAATAAAAGGTTTTAACTGCCGGGCCATAGTCTAAAGGGAGCAGGCGAGCAACCAGGCTCCTCCAGTGGACAGTGGCGAGGCTGGTTTCGCCACACAAGGGTCAAAGAAATACAACCTTTCATACTACATTCCAATATTACACATGGCCTCGTTAGGCCCACACAATTCTTTTCCCTCTCTCGGCACTCTCCCGAGAACCTGGTACCTATTACTATTCATTTAACATATCCAGGCTTCTTCGGTCTGTCACTATTTTAACTGTGTACCTCCACCTTAAGGCACTTGCTAGTTCTGGTATTTCCCTTTCTGCAGTATGCTATTGGATTTGAATAATGTGATGGTTGGGTTTTTCAGGGTGTTCTTTCTCATACACACTTTCGGTCCTTCTAGTGGAAGGATGTGCAGAGGGAACTCATGCCTAAATTCTGTACAATCAGGTATCCGGTACCAGCTTTTGATGAAAACTGTTAATTTTCAGTTACTCCATGTCTGCACTGTTATGTTTTATATTATGCCTTTCTGTCACTATGCCACTTGCGGCTTGTTATCCTGAACTTGATAATTTGGGAACCGTACCCTCACCTCCTGACATATACTTCACAGGGGTCTTGCTGTTCAATTATTCTGGCCAACTCCTTAAAGGCCTATATCATTATGTAAAGTCTCACCAGGTATACTTTATGCCGACCATTGCATATCTGGTTGCATGCATGGTCAACTGAGTCATTTATAACACTATTCAGTTTCCTTCGGTTAGTTTGGTAACAGATATTAATAGAGTATTTTGTGTCCTGGGCTTCTTGCACTTACTTTACCTACCTTACCGGCAATCTCTGTTGCATTTTCGTTGGTGTCGTAGATCTGAATTATGAACACTAAGTTCTTGGGTCTCTCTCTCTGGCTGGATTTTGGTTTTGGATCTCTGTAAACATTTTATTTTGCCCTCCACTTTCTATTTACCTATTCTTACCATCAACTTCTAGCATAGCTTTTGTGATGGAGTGCCCTTCGCCACTTGTGCCTGGAGGGGACTACTGGCTAGCCTCCTGCCTTCCGACTATGGCCCCTGTGCTGATAGCTGTATTTTACCCTGCAGAAAGATTTATTTGTGTATTTCTCCTGGGGCATTCGGGACCTTCAGTATGTGAGTAGTGCTACCCCAGATAGCCATGCCATGGAGTCTATTCGTGTAATGAAAGACTATGGAAAAGACTTTGGCTCCATGGCGATTGAACTGTATGTATGTGATCTGAGCGCCATTCGGTAATAATGTGCGCTCAGATAATGTGCGCTATCTGGGGATATGTTGTATGTATATGTTTTATGTAGTAATTGTAACATTGTGTAATTTTATGTCTTTTTGTAACCATGTGGTTAATGGAGTCTTGCCTCTGTCCTGGGAGATAATTTGATTAGTTCCCAATTATCTCCAGGATAGAGACGAGGGATTGTGATGTCACTGTGGGAGTGTTTTGTTTGTATTGTCTGTGATTGGCTAATATCCAATATGTGTCCCATTGTTCCATCAGGTCCCCTACTGGAGTGTCCACCTGGTGGACACTTGCATAAATACCGGGCAGGTAGCCCTCAATAAAGCAGAACTACTTGCACCTTTCTTGAAGCCTTGGCTCATGCTTGGGGGAAGGGATACCTACACTCTGGGGATTGCTATAATCACTTACTCCCCAGAGTAAGCTCTTGTAAGAGCTTGATTTGTTCCTGCTACGCTCTCTGGATTTAGGAGAGGTTCACCCACTGGTCGTGGATCCAGGGTGGGTATTAGACGGCGAGACCGCGTCGCAGCTGCATCGCTGGAAGTGAGGTCTGCAGTGCTGATGGTGTCGGTTGGAGTTCTCGGAGTCCTCGGCAGGCGCTAGGAGCATCGATTGGCGGAGGTACTCAGTCGGAGTGCCAGCGTTCCGTCACAGCTTTTATTTATCTGCCAGGTGTATGTCTTATCATTTATTCTTTTGCATTTACGTTTTTCAAGTTACCACGTAAGTGACTGGATTAAGATACTACCTCCCTTCTTACAACCACCACTCGCTCTACAGAACTTATCTTTAGCTTTGGTCTGGCTGTTAGGGTACCCTAAATGGCCATAAGTAGTTTTCGGCTTCTTGTGCCATTATTTAGCTGTCTCACGAGGCCAACTCCAATTTTCCAGTACGGAGGTGTTCGCCCCTCGGGCCAAATCATAGTTACTGCCTCACATCTCCGCCCTCTTGGCAAAAACAGTTAGGGCCTCATCTGTCACTGCCAACTTATTTTAAATATCTTAAATCCTCACTGAGGGCGGGTCAAATCATAGGTACAGCCTCTCATCACCACTTGGCAACTAGTTAGGTTCCCAAGTCACCAATGTAGCTTAATTGTTTCACCACTTGGCATAACATAGGTCAACCAATATCTTGGTGTTACGCAGCATCTCCCACTAATGAATTTTCTCTTTCAGGTATGGTTTTAAATGCTGATAAAATGTAAAGTATTGATGGCGTAATGTAGACACGTGTTAAACTATTAACTTTTTGCCCTCTTTTACAGGCCTAGCCGAATGTCGGTTTCGGTCACCACAACTGACATAACTTGGCTTATTGTCCCTGACCACAAATTGAAAGGCTGAGCCTGTGGGCAGATCCTGTAGTTGTGGCAGGGGATATTGCTATAAATGCACAGGTCACCACTCCCTCTTTGCTGAGACTGTCTGGTTCACCTCACCCACCACTCCCTTTAGCAAGCCATTTAAATTGGTGGGCCGGTTCCTCTTTTTACAGGCCGAGCCGAATGTCGGTTTCGGCACACCACAACCGACTTGTGCACCATTAACATAACTCGGCTTATTGTCCCTGACCACAAATAAATATATATATATATATATATATATATATATATATATGTATGTATATATATGTATATATTTATTTGTGGTCAGGGACAATAAGCTGGCTATTTAAGCAATGTCCTTCTGATCAATTTCCTGTTTCGGTGTATATTTGGAGCCCGGATCACACAGGGGCCCGTAAAGTACATTGTAAATTGAAGAACAAGCTCCAGTAATGCAGATATTCTGTCTGTTTTGCAGATTAGTTTGGGAACCACTGATATTGGGGCATGCTGATGAAGGGTTAGACATCACACAGCATGGCCTTATGGGCTGACTAAAGCCCTATTTATGTCATTCAGTAAAAATATAATTTCATATTTTGTTTGATTGCTCGTTCTTTTTGATCTCTTGTAAAAAGGCTGGGTTAACCAGTTATGTGGAGGACCCAGACATGTCACTGTGTTAGATGGCATCATATGGTTTGACCAGGTTGCTATTGTCCATTTCAGCAAGCCGCATGACCTGGATATGGCAGGCTGGCATTATCTATTAAAAACAGGATAGCATTATCCATTTCAGCAGGCTGATATTATCTGTTTACTAAGGTTGGCATTACGTGTTTCAGCAAGTTGGCATTACCTGTTAGAGCAGTCTGGGAAGGAAGCAAGCAGGTTGGCATCACTGAGGGAAGTATCTCCAAGCAGAGAGATCAGAAGAGAGGTCGGAACTTCTACCTCTGGTTGAGACACAGCGGCACTGGACTGGAGGTGAGTAATGACTGGCTCACGTTAAGTAAATTGCCATTGCTTAGCATCCTTATTAAGTAGACTGGTGTTGTGGGCAGCAGGCCGGCACAATGTTGTTTTTAATGCCCACTTTGCGTTGTCTCTCCTCTGCCTAAAGATTTTCATGGGAAACACCCTTATTGGTGCCGACATCCATGTTGGGAGTGTGTCCTGGGATCAGCTAAAAGTGCACCACAATTGTTGGTACTTCATACCCGTCTTGTGAGTGCCATCTCTCTTCTTTCTTACTATAGATTTACATTTGTCGTTTGGTCTTAAGGTGGTGCAGTGAGACATCTCCCCTATACTACGTGACATGTTGACGTTCTCTTTGGGGACCTTTTGTCCAATTTTTGTATTGTGTTTTATGAAGTAAATAGGAAAGAAACTTGGCTGAAGTTAGGACCTTTTTATTATACAGAGTAAACGTGATTAATGTCAGAACACGGGGGGGGGGGGGGGAGCTCTGCAGCAATTCACACTTTAAGTGAATAACTTTTCCTATGTCTGTCTTCCAAATGAACATCAGACAGAAATATAAAGAGCAAAATCTTGCTTTTGAACTTTATATTGTATTATGTTTGTTTATTTTGGAACATTATATAGAATAAAGTGTGTTTTTATAAATAATAGAAGGGTAGTGCCATCTCTATTTCCCTATAAGTTGATAAGACGGGTCTGCTGGTGTTGGGGCCACCCAGGAGGGATTCACACTTTACCTGGAATTAACGATGAGCAGTCAGTACACATATTGTTACATTGTATTAAATCATTAGGAATAACCATTGATCAGAACTCACAGCTTTGTTACCACTTTGATGAATGTTGTATGTATCAACGTCTGTCTGTATTACATTGGTATCACTGTTTGTGTGTATCACAGTGTGTGTGTTTCTACCACTGTCTGTACCATGGCCTGTCTATATCAGTCTGTCTGTATCAGTCTATTTGTGTGTATCACATTATGTGTCTCTATCACTGTCTGTACCATGGTCTGTTTGTATCAGTCTATGTCTGTGTGTATCACATTATGTGTCTCTACCACTGTCTGTACCATTGTCTGTCTGTATCAGTGTCTGTCTGTCTGTCTGTATCACAGTCTATTTGTATGTATCACATTATGGTTCTTTACCACTGTCTGTACCATGGTCTGTCTATATCAGTGTCTGTCTGTATCAGTCTATTTGTGTGTATCATAGTATGTGTCTCTACCACTGTCTGTATCACGGTCTGTCTCTATCAGTGCCTGTCTGTATCACAGTCTATTTGTATGTATCACATTATGTGTCTTTACCACTGTTCGTACCATGATCTATATCACTGTCTGTCTCTCTATATCAATGTCTGTCTCTCTATATCACTGTCTGTCTGTCTTTATCTTTGTCTATTTCAATGTCTGTCCGTATTACTATTATTATTTATATGACACCAACAAGTTCCACAGCGCTGTATAATAGGAGGACTAACAGACATGTAGGTGTAACCAGACAAGTTGGACACACAGGAACAGAGGGTTTGACGGCCCTGCTCAATGAGCTTACATGCTAGAGGGAGAAGGTAAGGGCAGAATAGAAAAGAAGGCTGTGAGAAAAGTATTTACTGGGGGCTTCTTCCTGAAGAAGTGAGTTGGAAGCGGCAGGATTTGATGATTGGGGGTCAAGAAGAGGTCAAGAGAACACCTACGCAGCGAGGTAGCGGTGATGGTGGCGCCATTGACTTGAAGGTAGACAGACCAGAGAGTAGCAACACTAAATGGAGGAAGAACGGACATTTTGTTTTGGACAGGCTGAGTGAAGGAAGTGAGCAGTCATCCAGTTGGTATAACTGTCGGTCTGTATCACCATCTGGTTTGAAAGGGTTTGAGTGCATTAGCTCTCCTTGGAACATAGTTGGCAACACAATGTATAGAAACGACTTTGAATAGGAAATTTATGTCTTCTTTCAATGTTTTTTTTGATACAATGGACTGAAATTTTTGTTTACTGATTTTACCATTGTAGCTTGTACTTACCTCCCTCGAGCCAAGTAGCCCTCCTCCGACTGCGCGGAACACTCAAGTGCACTCCCCACCTCCTGCCGCGCAGTCTAACCGATCCACGCGACAGGACATCTATAAATAGAAAGTAGGCGTGACCTCACGCCCGTTCTTAAAGTGACCACGATCCTAATCTATTTGGAGAACATAGGTAAGCTTATCTAAGGCATGTTTTAGCCCCCATTCATTGCCTTATTGTGGTTTCTGTATAGATCCTCGCTTTGTGCTCCTAAAGAGTCCCTAATGATTTTCTGTGTTTGACCTTGGCTTCCTATTGACCGTGTGATTTCTGGTATGTAGACCTAGCTTTCTATTGACCGTGTGATTTCTGGTATCTAGACCTAGCTTTCTATTGACCGTGTGATTTCTGGTATCTAGACCTGGCTTCCTATTGACCGTGTGATTTCTGATATCTAGACCTGGCTTTCTATTGACCGTGTGATTTCTGGCACCTGACCCGGCTTCCTATTGACCGTGTGATTTCTGGTATCCTTACCCGGCTTCGTATTTGACTCGTGATTTTGGTATCCTGACCCGGCTTCATATTGACCTTGTGATTTCTGGTATCTAGACCTGGCTTTCTATTGACCTTGTGATTTCTGGTATCCTGATCTGGCTTTGTATTTGACTCGTGATTTCTGGCACCTGACCCGGCTTCCTATTTGACTCGTGTAGCAGAGAGCTGATTTCCCACAGCTTAACTCCACTCATGTATTAAAAGAATGCAGGAACAAGTAATAAATCCAAGAGAGTATCCAGCACAATCAGCAAATAAAATCCAAAAGTATCCCGTCACCCTTCCCAATCACTGGACGACACACAGTATCAGGAGTAGAACTGACTTTTAATGGCAACATTCCTGCTTTTATGAGATTCTCCCATGCAAGGGAGGGATTCACCACAATTAGTACAGTAACCAATCCCATAGGCGTTACCTCCCACACATCTCTTCCCCTTTGATTAACAGTTAACATAATTATACAGTGCACACTTTTCCCCAATTCTTGGATGTACCCCAAATATGTTGGGTACACCTGATCTGGGCGAGGAACATATCCAAAAATCACCCAGATCAGACCAGGGGTTCTGGAGTTATGAGAAGGTAAAGTTTTGACCGACCGCATGGGTAAAGCAGCCGAAAATAGTTCCATGAGATGTGGCCCTGCGGTCAGTCTCCGTTTGTGCCTCAAAAGTCCCGAAAGGCTATACCATCCACAATGAAGTTGGTAACCGGATGAATCCCCTAGTTCGTGGGATTCATCCTACCGAACGACAGGCCATTTGTGCATTTCCCTTAGTTCTTTCTGAAGCCCTGGAGGTCTTAGCGGTGTTCGTTTAGCCGAGTGTCCGTTTTGAGTTCCAGACACTCGACGAAAAAACACCGCTGTTCGCGGGTTTAAGATGGCCGCCGCCACGTGTTCGGCTGCCAAAATGAAATATAGCAGAATGTTCAAGGGAATGTAACAAGCGATCAGGGAGGTAAATCACATCCATTCTTCTCACCAGGGTGGTCCGGTGATTCGGTACTTTGTTCGTATGGTGAATATAGCAGTTCACCTGCAAGCTGGTATATCCTTCTACCGAACAAAGTGTGGCTACATATGCATGCAATTCTGTATAATCCGGGCACAGGGAAAACTCTGCAGTGCCAACAATAAAAGGAATTAGATGGGACAGCCAAAGGGGTTCCGCTACAACTCGTGATTTTGGTATCCTGACCTGGCTTGGTATTTGACTCGTGATTTTCTGGTATTCTGACTCTGTGTATTTCTGTGTCCTTCACCTTGATTCTCGCTATATTAATGCGTTAATAAAGCCATTCTAACGCCCTGTAATACTTCTTTTGGATCCACCTGTTGTGGGTTTCCTTTTTCCAGCGTGTTGGAGTGCGACTCCCGTGACAAACACTGAACAGATCCGACAATTTTCCATTAAAAAGCAACATACACTTGTAACAATTTGTTAAAATGAGTTGAAACAAGCACACATTTATATTAAAACAACAATCAATACTTTAATAGAATTGTGTTGAATCAATACATACATTCCAATATTTAGATTAAAATGGCAACATTGAAAATATAGCCCGGTGGGAGAATGACATGCAGAATTTATTGTTCACCCCAAGTCTTCGAGCTCATGACTTGGTGAGAAGGTGAATGGGTGAATGAATTAAAGTGCAGTGGTAACTGCACAGGGAAAGTTCACCATTTACTATTACAGGAAGAGTGAGGAAATAAATGACGTGACCAGAAACAATGCTAGCAACTTTGAAGATAGAAGTTTAAAGGGTCATTGCTCTTGTGGTCCTTACGCTGGTCCAAATTCCAGGAGCAAGATATGATGCAAGGTTGCTGGAGTCATGACTAAGCAACTATTCCATGCGTTCCATTCAGCGGGTCCAGATAAGTTGTCTGCTCTTGGGAATAGTATGGGGGAGGGTTCGTTCAGATAGATCAGAATACAAATCCTAATCTATGGATTCTTCATCGCTGATGCAGTTTACTTGATACTTGTAGACATGTTTATTTGGATCTCAGGAACGGAGTTTAATCCAGCTAAATGTTCCGTTGTTGATTCCAAGATACACATCGAGATCACTCAATTACCTCTTCATTCCCCTAACATCTTACCAATAGCTGCTTCTCTGTTAGCCATCACCGCCAAACTTCCCCTGCAACCTCTCAAATCCCCATGGTATCCTTTAGATTGTAAGCTTATGGGCCATCTAGCCAAGCACTTTGTATAAAAGAGCTCCAATGGCTAGATATCAGTTTACGGGCAGGGCTTAATCTACCTCTTGTATTTGTCTGTGTATATTGTACGTTTCTCCACTAATTGTACAGCGCTGCGGAATCTGTTGGCGATTTACAAATAGCAGTAATGAATAAAAAAAAAAATGGTTGGCATTAAAAGATATTGAGTGACTGACTGGCATTTTTATGACAAATCCATTAGTGACGTAAACATCCTACAGGTCTTGGCATGAGAAGTAGGGTGAGATCTGTGAATTAATTACTTGGTAATAGGTCTTTGTAAGCGTTGTGTCTGCTAATTGTGGAGACTGAGGAGCCGTAGGTGATGTTTACTGGGGATTTTATTTTTGGCAGCGTTGAATGAGCCCCATGGTGATCATAAATCAAAACATCAAGAGCCTCATTCTACAAAAGCAGGGACTATCACAACAGCTCACCTGAAAGCTAATCTAACCAATTAATAGAACGCCCTACTGTGATGCATGGTGACAACACAAGCACACACAGCGTGACAATAACTATACAACACAAATACACACAGCCTCACAATAACTATACAACACAAATACACACAGCGTGACAATAACTATACAACACAAATACACACAGCCTCACAATAACTATACAACACAAA
>OW240914.1:5520718-5554123 GCA_933207985.1 Pelobates cultripes | reverse complement strand
GACAATAACTATACAACACAAATACACACTGCTATAGTTTGGACCTTCTGTAATCAGTCAGTGTATAAACCTGTCTGGTGACTGTATTTTAAGTAAACATACACATTCTTATATGTTACTAGTGATACATGTGTGTTTGATAAATATGTCCTATTTACATTCCTAGATACTATCACAAAGGAAAACATGCCCCATCAATGTCATTATACAGCATTTTGTCATTCCAGAGTGTTTGTGTCTTTGGTAGAAATATATTTTCAGGAAAACAGATTGCCACAGGTCATAAGGGATTTATTTAGTTACTAATGTTTTGATATCCTCTGGGTTACAACATTTGTCACAAACCTCATTAAAATGGCATATCACCTTCAGAGAGTCCTGGGTCTATCTAGGAGACCAGAAGCTGGGTCCACCCGGGAGACCACAATCTCAGGGATTGCCTGTGTCCCTTCAAACTGTCTGCATTTTCTTTTTTTTTATTCATGGCTTTTTCAGGGTAATATATATTTTTTGGGGGGAAAATGTGTACACCGTAAGGGATCAAACCCATACCAAGAGTAGTACAATAAAAATGGTCACAAGGCCCAAAAACATATAGCTCACCTTCAAACACCCCCTCTCCCCCCCACCCCCCCATGTGGGGGACAGAGGGAATGCTAACAGACATCAGATGCCATTATGTTCTTGCCCCAGCCCAACATTACATGACCACAGACTGTCCAGTCTCTAGTCCAAAGTTGCTGCCAGGACCAAGGGCTCTCCAAGAACCAAGAGCCGAAAACTGTCAAACCCTCCTAAGTAGAGGGCTAAAGGACGCCCATCATCCTAAATGTATAACCTGAAGCCCCTGGCAAACTAATGTAAACATTATTGCCTTCCTTCATTGGACATCTCTGCCACACAGTATCTCTTATGGAAACTAAATGTAAGCGGTACTTCTGTAACCTTTTATCAAATCAACAACAACAACAACAATTTATCAATTCTTTACAATCCAGGATTTAACAAATTAACCGTACTCCAACAAAATAATGTATTACAGACAGGACCGAACTGGAGGGAAAAAATGGCCTTTATTTAATCACAGCAATGACAAACACGACCCTCCTCAAAGTGAGCATGTTGGTTCAATGTTCTTCCAGGGCGAAGACCATACTCAGAGCCCTGCTGAAATTCTGCACAGCACAAGTGGATTTCATGACAGCTTGCACCCGTTTAGCACTCCCACTTTGTCTCTGGTGTCTGGTAGGATACCAGAGGACATAGACCATGGAGATACAGTGATTGTATGTGCAGGGGCTGTAGTGTATGTGTGTATAGAAGACATAGTGTGTGCAGGGGCTGTAGTGTATGTGTGTATAGAAGACATAGTGTGTGCAGGGGCTGTAGTGTATGTGTGTATAGAAGACATAGTGTGTGCAGGGGCTGTAGTGTATGTGTGTATAGAAGACATAGTGTGTGCAGGGGCTGTAGTGTATGTGTGTATAGAAGACATAGTGTGTGCAGGGGCTGTAGTGTATGTGTGTATAGAAGACATAGTGTGTAAGGGTTTTAGTGTATGTGTTTATAGAAGATATAGTGTGTGCAGGGGCTGTAGTGTATTATTATTATTATGATATTTATATAGTGCCATCAAATTCTGCAGCACTTTACAATGGGTGGACGAACAGACATGTAGTTGTAACCAGACAAGTTGGACACACAGGAACAGAGGAGTTGAGGGCCCTGCTCAATGAGCCTACAAGCTAGAGAGAGTGGGGTAAAATGACACAAAAAGGTAAGGATAGTATTAGACTAGTGACAGTTGCAGAAGAGGAATCAGTCAGGAGCTATTAACAGTTTAATTCATATGCTTTTATGAAGAAGTGGGTTTTTAACGATTTTTTGAAGGAGTGGAGACTGGATGAGCATCTAATGGAGGAGGGAAGCGAGTTCCACAGGAACAGTGCAGCCCTCGAGAAATCTTGAAGGTGAGCATCAGAGGTGGGAGTACGGACAGAAGATAGACGTAAGTCTTCAGCAGAACGTAAGGGCCTAGACGGGACATACTCGTGTATAAGGGAGGATAGATAGGTGGGAGCAGCATTATGTAGAGATTTGAAAGCAAGAACCAGAATTTTAAATTGAGCTCTATATTTTATAGGAAGCCAATGTAGGGACTGACAGAAGGGTGAGGCATGGGAGGTGCGGGCGGACAGGAAGATGAGCCTCGCCGCCGCATTCATTATGGACTGTAACGGTGCAAGTTGGGAGCACGTAAGACCACTGAGAAGCGGATTACAGTAGTCAAGGCGAGAAAGGACAGTGGAATGGACAAACACCTTAGTCGCATCTGGCGTTAAGTAGGGGTGGATGCGCGCAATGTTTTTTTAGATGGAAATGACAAGATTTGGCTATAGATTGAACATGAGGCTTGAAGGAGAGGTCGGAGTCAAAGAGAACACCTAGGCAGCGAGCCTGCATGGTGGAGCTGATGGTAGCACCATTGACTTGGAGGGAGACAGACACAGGAGTAACAACACTTGAGGGAGGAAAGACCAGAATTTCAATTTTGGTCAAGTTTAGTTTAAGGAAGTGGACAGCCATCCAGTTAGAAACAGCAGAGAGGCAGTCAGAGACACTAGTCAAGAGAGACGGGGAGAGATCAGGAGAGGACAGGTAGATTTGCGTGTCATCTGCATAGAAATGATATTGGAAGCCAAAGGAGCTAATGAGTTTACCAAGGGAGGCAGTATAGATGGAGAACAGTAGGGGACCAAGGACTGAACCTTGGGGACACCAACAGAGAGGAGTTGGGGAGAAGAAGCAGAGCCAGAGAAAGAAACACTGAAAGAGCGCTGGGAGAGGTAGGAGGAGCACCAGGAGAGAGCAATATCTTGTAGACCGATATTGCGGAGGATGAGAAGAAGCTGTTGATGATCAACAGTGTCAAAAGCCGAAGACAGGTCAAGGAGAATTAGGATAGAGTAGTGACCACGAGATTTTGCAGCAAGTAGATCATTAGATACTTTGGTCAGTGCCGTTTCCACAGAGTGCTTAGCGCGGAAACCAGACTAAAGCGGGTCTAGCAGAGAGTTGGACTCGAGGAAGTCTGTCAATCTCGCATACACAATTCTTTCAAGGATCTTGGATGCAAAAGTCAGTAGCAAGATAGGATGATAGTTGGATGGGGAGTTAGGGTCAAGATTGGGCTTACAGTTGCATGTTTGAAGGGCAATGGAAATATACCAGAGGAGAGAGAGATTGAGAATTTTAGTGAGAGGTGGAGAAAGAGAAGACAGAGTACGGATGAGATGCGAGGGAATTGGATCTAGGGAGCAGGTAGTGGGGCGGGAGGACTGGAGCAGAACAGAAACCTCTTCCAATGTAGCGGGTGCGAATGAACATAGAACAGCAGAGGGAATGAAGTTAGGGGAAGTATTGCAAGGGAAAGAAGAAAGATGAGAGATCTCTTCTCTGATTGTAGAGATCTTGTCCGTGAAGTGAGTTGCAAAGTCTGAGGCGGTCAAGTTAGTAGGTGGAGGAGGAACAGCAGGGCAAAGAAGAGAGTTAAATGTGTGAAATAGTCGTTTGGGTTTGCAGGAGAGTGTGGTTATGAGGGTATTGAAGTAATTAACTTTTGCAGAGGAAAGAGCCAAGCTGTATGAGCTCAGAATAAATTTATTGTGGAGAAAGTCAGATGCACAGTGAGACTTTCTCAAACAGCGTTGAGCAGTTCTGGAGCATTTTTGGAGGTATCGAGTGAGCTTGGTGTGCCATGGTTGTTGTTGGGGCCGCCTGCGGCCCCTAAATGTACAAGGTGCCATGATGTCTAGTTGAGAGGAGAGGGTGAAATTGTAGAAGGAGGTTGCAGAACTAGGACAGGTGAGATTTGAGATAGGTAAAAGGAGAGTTTGGAGATTAGTGGACAAATGCTCTAGGTCAAGACATTAGAGGTTTCTGTGAGAGTGATGTTCAGACGGTGGTGTCAATTGGGTCTTAGGTATGCCAATGTCAAAAGTCAGCAGATGGTGGTCAGGAAAAGGAATATTGTAGAGATTAGAGGCAGTACAGAGGTTGGTGAAGGCAAGATCAAGAGTGTTTCCCGCTGTATGGGCTGCTAAATTGGACCATTGCGTAAGGCCAAAGGAGGAGGTTACAGAGAGCAGACGAGAGGCATCAGTGCAATTGGGGTTGTTGATTGGGATATTGAAATCCCCAAGTATAAGGGAAGGAGTTCTAGATGAGAGGAAGTGGGGAAGCCAGCAAGAAAATTGCTCAATCAATAGTCTAGGATAACCGGGAGGGCGGTAGATGATAGCAATTCTTAAAGGAGTGGGTTTAAATAGGCGGACAGTGTGAACTTCAAAAGAAGAAAAGGATACGGCAGGGGGAGTTATGATTGGTTGAAAGATACATTGAGGGGAGAGAAGGATGCCTACGCCGCCTCCTTTACAGTTGAGTCTGGGAGTGTGAGAGAATTGTAGCCCACCAAAACATAAAGAGGCAGGAGTAGCGCTATCAGAGGGGCACAGCCAGGTCTCTGTAAGTGCAAGCAGTGTGAGTGAGTTTGAGATGAAAAAGTCGTGTATGGTTGTTGATTTTAAACTACTGCAGATGGAGCGGGCATTCCAGAGTGCACAATTAATTTTGGAGTGAGGGTAAAGGGCAGGGTATTGTGATGAGGTTTGTGGGGTTTCTGGTTGTCTTAGTGTGTGGAGAAGGTGAAGGGCCCTGGATTGGGAGAGACATCACCAGCTGCTAGAAGTAGGAGGAGAGAAAGAAACAGGAGGTGTGAATGGGTTTTGTATGCATGGGGTCTAGGATGAGATCGATTGTGGGTCGGAGTGAGAGAGTAGAAAAATGAGTGTAAGGCATGAGATGAGAGAAGGGGGGAGTGTAGCAGAGAAGGGCATATGTAAATGTGGATGGGGGGATGAGTGAAGTGGGTGTAAGGAGAGATTTTTATACTGAGGGAGACTGAGGAAATAAAGAGGAGGAGAAAACAGATCATTGCTAAACTGGGGAAAATAAAAATTGGAGATAATTGGAATATCAAGAGCAGGTGAAGGTAGGAAAGATATTATGTTTTATGGGTTAAGAAAGTGCAGGAGTGTACTAATAAGAGACAGGTGTGACAGACAATCTATAAATGAAATAATGAGCGTGGGGGGGGCATCAGGCTTGCTCACTGAAGGAATGGGCTTGCAAAGTTGGGGAATCAGGCGTTGCAGACGATCAGGCTTGCTCACTGAAGGAATGGGCTTGCAAAGTTGGGGAATCAGGCTTTGCAGACGAACAGGCTTGCTCACTGAAGAAATGGGCTTGCAAAGTTGGGGAATCAGGCGTTGCAGACGATCAGGCTTGCTCACTGAAGGAATGGGCTTGCAAAGGTGGGGAATCAGGCGTTGCAGACGATCAGGCTTGCTCACTGAAGAAATGGGCTTGCAAAGTTGGGGAATCAGGCGTTGCAGACGATCAGGCTTGCTCACTGAAGAAATGGGCTTGCAAAGTTGGGGAATCAGGCTTTGCAGATGAACAGGCTTGCTCACTGAAGAAATGGGCTTGCAAAGTTGGGGAATCAGGCTTTGCAGACGATCAGGCTTGCTCACTGAAGGAATGGGCTTGCAAAGTTGGGGAATCAGGCTTTGCAGACGAACAGGCTTGCTCACTGAAGGAATGGGCTTGCAAAGGTGGGGAATCAGGCGTTACAGACGATCAGGCTTGCTCACTGAAGGAATGGGCTTGCAAAGTTGGGGAATCAGGCTTTGCAGACGATCAGGCTTGCTCACTGAAGGAATGGGCTTGCAAAGTTGGGGAATCAGGCTTTGCAGACGATCAGGCTTGCTCACTGAAGGAATGGGCTTGCAAAGTTGGGGAATCAGGCTTTGCAGACGAACAGGCTTGCTCACTGAAGGAATGGGCTTGCAAAGTTGGGGAATCAGGCGTTGCAGACGATCAGGCATGCTCACTGAATGAATGGGCTTGCAAAGGTGGGGAATCAGGCGTTGCAGACGATCAGGCTTGCTCACTGAAGGAATGGGCTTGCAAAGTTGGGGAATCAGGCTTTGCAGACGATCAGTGTATGTGTGTATAGAAGACGTAGTGTGTGCAGGAGCTGTAGTGTATGTGTGTATAGAAGACGTAATGTGTGTTGGGGCTGTAGTGTGTGTATAGAAGACAGGTATGTACGTAGTGGGGAATTGCGATGCAGCCTAGAACAAAAAACTAACCCCATTCAAGCCCCCAATAACGACAGACCACTTAGTATGGATGAAACAGGCCACAGCATTTATTATCACAAACTAAATTACTGCATAACACATCCATAACTTTATTTATTAAATCTCTTCTTTTTCTGTAACCAAAAATGTTAGACATAAATAAGCATAAATTAACATATATACATATATAACTCCACCCATAGTGTTATACAGTGACCCAACCGTCCTTGCCAATAAACATACAGTGGTTCCTAATCACCACCTCCTCTCACCTCCCCCCTCATCATAAAAATTATATCTTTCCAATGCCCGCCATCAGCCGACCTTATCCACGCTCGATGGGCACGACACCTCAGGCAACCTAATGTTAACCGTTTGAAGCAGGGGAGGTTGAGACCTTAAAAACTTGTTCATCTCATTCCGTATACTTAAAAGTAACCCGTCAAACTCAATTGGCAAGGACATAGCCCCGCCACAACCCCGCTGTTTTACACCTAAAATTAGCGGGGGACCCCACCACAACCAGCCATGGCCTGTTCCACCACTTCTAGCAGTGCTAGATTAACATAGAATAAATACTGCACCAGTAAATGAAATGACAATTCGGGATCAATCCAAAAAACACAAATAACATAACATAGCACAAAATATATATATATATATATATATATATATAATGATAGACTCCTCATGTAGAGTAAAACTCACAGGATTGAAAGCCGTCCCAGGCTCTATATAATATGCAGGAGGGTGCCTAAAAAAGCTAAAACGATATCCTTGAGAAGAGCAGCACAGGATACAAAGTGCAGAATCCCAAATTTATTGAACAAAGAAACAATTAAAACAGGGACAATAAGCAGTGTATAAATAGTAAAATATACTAGGCACAAAGCCTAAATAAAACACTGCAGAGTAAATAAGTAAAGTCCCAGATACAATCCTTTGGTCTAGCAGAAACCGCTTTCAACTCCAGCCGGAGTCTTCCTCAGTGCACCATTAACATAGGCCTCATCCAACCTCCAGCAAGCGCACCCATCCCCTCGAGATAACTAGGCCACATCCGGCCAAACCCTAAGGCGAACTGGAATCCCCCAAGCCCCCAAGACAAAACTAGAAACCCATCTCGTCCGATTCCCGCCAGCAGCGCACCAGGGCACTCAAATTGCTGAGCGCACTGCCAGCAGGAATGGGCGATAGCCGCAGCCCGGCCCCTGAGAACCTCTGGTAAGAAACAGAATGCGCAACATGTCCAGACTGAAGAGCACCCAAATCCCAAACAGCCACCGAACTCAGGTCATTCCACCCAGACAGATGACAAAAACCCTCGGTACCCCTAGGAGGCGGGACAGCTGACCCAGGACGAGGAGGAGCCACACCTCCCTCATGTAACTGGTGCCAGACCACCGAACCTCCACTCCCGAAGGCGTAAGATCCAACCACTCGCCCCCCGCCTCCTGTCCCAAATGATATATGAGCATCCCACCTTCCTTATTCCGGGGTGGGAGGTGGGGAGGAGACAGTAACCCCGGAGAGAAATCCATTTGGAGACCGGCAGGGTGAACTCAAGGAACCTACCACCCTGACCCCCACCATTCAAGCCCTGTGAACCAGTGACACAACACGCCCAGCCTGGCGGCGTCTGTAGCCGCCCCTAACCGGACTGAATGCCCCCTGAACTCTCCACCAGCCTTACCCAGGAATTCTAGCCCAATTGGAGCACCCAAACGACATGGACGCAGGCGAGAAAACCCGGCTTCGAGAACCAAACAAGGGGAGAGGAGGCCGAACAACCCAGGGGCGGAAGAGCCCTCACCAAAGGAAAACAGGACACATGTTGGAACCCGGCGCTCCCCCCAATCCTGGGAACCTAGCACATCCTGTTAGGAGCCTAACCATTATCCTGTGCATTCCATCTACCTCAAGAGAAAGCAGAAAGGGCCCGGTTATGTCAACTGCAACATCCAAGAACGGAACAGATTCTATTGATGAATCAGCCAACCGCTACCAACTTACCTTTCCCAAATACCACAGCCGTCGCGTGGTGAAAGCCTGAAGGAAGTCCATTACGATGCTTACTCAATCCACCAAAACGCCTTCCTGTAGCGGATGGCACTGGGCTGTCCTGCAAATGTCTTGTGAATAACTGCATTCGTGTGATCTGCTGGTTCTATATGTGTTTAAAAGAATTCGGGGGCACATAGCCACAGAACACTGACTGTCAGTAGAGCGGACTTCGGGGGCACCCTAAAATTGGTCAGGAGGTAAGCCTACCAAGCTTTCTTAGTAAGCCGCTCTCGCACCACCTGAAGGAAGTCTCATATGGGCCGAAAGGTCCTGTCCCCTATCCCGACAGATCGCCCGCATGAAAAAACCGCGGGGGACGGGGTGGGCCTCCTGCGACCGGAACCCTCGTGCTGGAACGGCACGTGGACCCCATTTTCCGTCTGCAAATTCCCACCAACCCAGCTCACCCTAGGAACGACACGAGTCCCAGAGAGTGTCCTGACAGCAGAACAACGTGGAGCATACTCGGGGAGCCCTCTCCCCGACACTGCTATCCATAACATACGATTCCCTGACACACTCCTCGCGCACCATGGGGCGCAACCAATTATTGTATTTTTCCCCCACACACCACTTGGAGTCCCTCCCAAGCATGGGGCCCCCCGCGGCATGAGGGAACATCACTAAGAAAAAAAACCTCACCACCGCTCTAGTATTACACGACACGCGCAAGTCAAGCAGGCCATATTAGCGCCCTGCAGCAGCGTTCAGAGCCACCCTTACTGCCTGCCTCTCGGGAGGCAACGCCAGCGCTATTAGCTGCGGAAACTGTACTATAGCATATGATAAATACAGATAAAAAAGGTAAGCGGCGTCTATTTACCAATTTCCTCTTTTTTTTTTTTTTTGTGAATCTTTTATTTCTCATTCAATTCAGGTATGCATTCAGGACTCCTTTTTTTAATTTTTTTAATTTCCAAATTTTACTTAATCATGTTTTTTTTTATCTCACATTACGTTCGTGTATTCATTCAGTTTTAGTTTTTTTTTTTTTTTAGAAATTTTGATCAATATATTTTTTATTGTTATTTATTTATTTATTATTTATTTATTTATTTTTGTGCACTATACCCCCCAACTCTAAAGGGACCCGACTGGATGCAAGAAGGGACAACGTACTCACCAGCCAATGCCCGGTGCACCACCCGCGGCATTACAAGCATAGAAGTCCAGGCAGAAGACATTGAAATCAGCTTCCACTGTTCTGTGCCAAGATGTTCCAGGCGCCACTTGCTGGGCATTTCTATGAACTGCAGCCAGGACCTGTGAGAAGGGCATGGAGAGGACGTGCCACCAGGAGGCAGCCAAGGTAAGTAAACAGAGAGAAGAACAGAAGGCAGAGAGAGAAGAACAGAGACAGGAACAGGTAAGAGCAGGGGAGGAAAGGAAAAGGGGGAGGACACAGAGGAGAGGAACAGAGAGGGGGGAGAGGAACAGAGAGGGGGGGCAGGAGAGGAACAGAGGGGAGGCAGGAGAGGAGCAGAGGGACACCGGGTGAGGAATTGGGGGCCCCCCTGGAAAGCAAAAAAGGGGGGGTGGGGGCCCATGACCCGAGCAGTATAAGAGGAGGTGAGAAAAACCGGAAGGGGGTGGGGGCAGAATGGAAAGAGCCAGGGGGACAAATGTAAAGCGGAGTGACAGCGGGTGGGGGGGACAGGGGAGAGAGTCCCAGGGGAGCCCCCCCACTGGCGGGGGAGGCTCCTGGGCCACCTGAGGTCCTCAACGGCGGTACCGGAGTACCCCGCGCGGCCCCGCTGGGCCTACCCACCTTTGGGGGCCCTTGCCACAGCCCTGCCTTCCCGCTGGCTGTGGGGGATGAAAAAGCCCGCTGGGCGGCCGGCCGCCCGCCGCCGGAATAGTGCGGCCCGCCGTCCACCGCCCCCGGCCATGGACGCAGGCCGGGTAGGCCGCACTTCCCGCAAATCCACCGCAAAAGTTGCAGGCCGCGTGTCTGGAGCCCCCAGACACGCGGTCCAGGCGATGCCTCGGGCCCAGGCTCCCACACCTCAACCGGGCCCGAGGAGGAGTGACAGGGTATCCCCTGGAGATGCAGGGTACCCCCTTTAATGTCAGGGTACCCCCTGGAAGAGGCAGGGGGTCCTTTAGTGGCAGGGTACCCCCCTTTAGTGGCAGGGTACCCCCAGGAGCAGAGGCCACAGGGAAGGCCCCAGAGAGAGACAGGCCGCGGGGGGGGGGGACCCACGCCGGCAGCCATAGCTGGGGAGAGGATATCACCTAGATCATGGAGTTGCCGGCCACCATCCAGCGCTGCCCTGAGGGAAGCCAGAAAGCCTCAACCTCCATCCCTCAAGCTGTGTAAATCTGCAGGCCCAGGCAAACAGGAGCAGGAGGACAGGAAGCTGTTTGCTGGCCCAAATCCCAAGTGGCACTAAGATAAGACCTCCCCCACACTAACTTACACAGAACATAATCCCACCCACACACTCTTTCCCAACCAATCCCATGCATCTATTCCCACACTCCTACATGTGCCCTTGTCCGCTTAGCTGCGCTATCTCCCCAGGGCCTTAATGTGTTGTAGGGGCTGTAGTGTATGTGTGTATAGAAGACGTGTATGTGTATATAGGTGACATTGTGTGCTGTAGAGACTGTGTTTGTATATAGATGATCTAGTGTGTGCATAGGGGATACTGTGTGTGTGAGGGCTGCAGTGTGTGTGAGGGATGCAATATGTAGGAGGCATGGGTGTATAAGAGGTGCAGTGTGTGTGTGTGTAGGGGTGAGGGATGCAGTGTATGTAGGGGTGCAGTGTGTAGGGATGATGTGTATGTAGAGGTGCAGTCTGTAGGGATGCAGTTGTGAGAGTAGAGTGTATAGAGGTGCAGTGTGTGTGTAAGGGTGCAGTGAGTGAGGTGAAGTGTATGTAAGGGTGTAGTGTGTTGAGGTGCACTTTGTGAGGCTTGCAGTGTGTAGGGGTGAAATGTGTAGGTGTGCAGTTTGTGAGGGGTGCATTGTGTATGGGTGCAATGTGTAGGAGTGACATTTTTAGGGATGTGGTGTGTGCAGTGTATCTAGAGGTGCAGAATGTGTGAGATGTGACTGTGTTGGGTGGTAAAGGGTCTATATTGTGCATGAACATTATATCCCCTGATGACCGCCAAAACAAGTTCTGCACCGAGGCCTCTGTGACCATAGGATTGGCCCTGGGCTTACTCACCCACAGGACTGAGAGACAGAGATTCCAGCTTTCCCGCAGGACTGACAGACAGAGATAGGGTGACAAACGCTTCTTTCCATGTACGTTTGCCACGGATTCCTGAAGGAGTGTGGAAGCTGGTCTCTTGCCCACCAACTATGGTCCAGGTCTGGGACACCGCTTGGAAGTTACCCTGCCCAGCCGCCATTAATAGCTTGCCCTGGTTGCCCCTGGTTCGGCACTTTCCCTTCATGCAAATGGAACCGAACGCTAGCTCTCCGGTGGAGGTTTGCATGAACCAAAACCACGAATAGTTCTCAGTGGTATTTAGCCGCGACCGCTATGGAACTAATTTCGGCATGAGAACTTCCTGGTCACCTTAGTGGGACTTAGCCGCGAATGTTATAAAACTGTTTTCGGCATGAGGTGACCGTGCGGTTGCCGGACAACTTGGGTCGCGGTTTTGAACCACTTTGATATTCACCAGGAGAGTGCTTTTTGGAGGGAAGGTACCTGAGACTAAGGGGATATTGCGACCGCAGGAGCTCCTGAAAGTTGACCACGTGTGCAGCCGATCAGAACTTTAACACGGTGGCGTTTCCACTACACTGCATGGATCTGAGCGCTATTTGGAGAACTTGGGCGCTCAGATCAGGGTTATTAAATATGTACTGTGTGTGGGGTTATTTTTAGTATGTTTTGGGCTATTTTTTATGTTTTTATATTTTTGTGTTTGGCTCTCTGTTCCTGGGAGATAATTAGCTTACCAGTCTTTAATGCAATTATGTCACAGAGATTCCTGGGAGCGGCTTGTGCTGAATACAATGGATACTCCCTGCTGTGGTCTTTGCATAAAAGGTGGAGTTTGGCTCATGAAAATCAGTTGTACTCCCAGATCTATGTGTTGTCTAGTTACTGGGAGGGGAAAGGGCTAATCACTGCTAAGTGACTTTTTCCAGTTCGTGGAGGATTCGACAGGGAAAGTCCTTGTAAGGACTAGAGCTCCCAGGACTGTATGTTGTCCAGTTCCTGGAAGGAAATAGAGCTATTCCCCAATCCTGTTCAAGGACGGAGAGGCTCCAGGAGGACCCCAGTCAAGCCACGTGATTGGGGCAGAAGCACTGAGATTTTCCACTGTTCCAGCTAGGAAGCGGTCCTTGGCCAGCCGGGGTACAGGGATCTCTGCTACAGATAGCGCTAACTTGTTCAGCACGAAGAAAACAGAAAGTTGCAAGGAAGAATATTCCATAATGGGAAGAGTCCAGCAGATGAATTTCTTATTAAATAAATATGCAAATCTAATGTATTTGTGTAAAATATTTTGTTATCTTTGTCTTCTTGTCAGATTTAATTTTATTAAAGACACGGAGGCTCATATTATTCATAACTCTTTCTTTATTTCCTCAGCTGCCTGCGCGGGGAGGGGCGCGCCCCTTCCCCCGCCGGGTTTCAGACCACGAGCGTTCCCTACACGTGCGGCGGCCATCTTGGGGGCGGGCCTCATTCCCGGTCGCTCCACTCTGCTGCCGTGCGCTCTGCCTTGCTCCTGGGTCCCTGGGGTGCACCAGTGCTCAGGTTTTTTCCTTCTTACCTTCCTCTGCAGGGTTAATCAACCCTTTAATCTCTGTTTACTGTCTGTTTAGTTTTATAAGCTATTTCTGTTGGGTTTTTCCCTGATATATTATTTTCAATATGCAGGAGAGAGAGGATGGGCCTGAGGGCCTCCCCACTGATTTTAACCCAGATAATCCTGTGGGGGCTACTGCTTCCCAGGAATTCCAAGCCCTGCTGGATGCCACTATGGCCTCTTCCCTGCAGAAGGCTTTTGCCTCAGCCATGGGGGCTGTATCATCCTCATTTTCTCAATCACTACATTCTCTCCTGCTGCCTTCCATGGCGACTCCCGCCCTCCTGGGCATGGGACTGCCCTCTCCTACCCCGACTGTGCCGGGAGCCCGTAAGGCTAAGGAGAAGTCTAAACACGTCGACTCCCACTCCTCGATGCAGGTTCTACCTGCCATGATTGACACGCTTGAGGCGGTCACAGACAGCGCGCCTCCCACGCGCAAAAGAGCCCCTGGCCGGGCTAAAAAGGCTAGGTTGTGGAAACGGGCTAAAGCCCTGGATGATGGGTCGGATTCCGACCGGAGTGTGGAGGATGACTCAGACGTTCTGGAGTATGACTCCTTTGATGAGGGTGAGTCGGGTGAGGACTTACCGCTTACGGGTGTTACCCCTTCTGGGGCACCCGCTACTGCCCGTAGTCAATCGTTAAACCCCACTGGGGATACCAAGGCACTGGTTGACCCTCAGGGCAACCCCTTATTTGACCCTGACGATCTTCGTCACCCTAGGTCCGCGGAGTGGGTTCCCCCGGACCATATCGCCCAGTATGTGGCACGGCGCATGCACACCCCCCTTTCCAAGGAGGGTCGTAATAAGTTGCGGGCGGAATGCCCCAGACCCTCTCTGCCAGGGGCAGCCTGCAAAACCCCTGACATTGACCCCCAGATTGCTCAATTCATGAACAAGTCGGGCTGGAAGCCCAAGAAGGGATTGGACTATTCGCTCAAAGGGTGCCAGGACAAGCTCTTGGACACCCTGGGCCCTCTGTCCAAGTTATACGAGCTCCTGGACGGCGCTCGGGCAGGTACTTCCATGCTTGATGTGGATATTGCCATAGGATGGGTCCAGAGAGCTATCTGTCTTTTGGGGAATGCTAACACTGCCATGTCCTCTGAGAGGCGTAAGGCGATTCTCCTCAAGCTCGATCCGAAATTGGCTGCCATGACTGTGGCGGAGCCTGGTCCTTCCGAAGAGGGAATGCTGTTCGGTGCCTCCTTTGTGAAGGACTTGGGGTCGTATGTCAAGACCTTTACGGCCATTGACAAGGCGCAGGCAAATATGAAACGCATGTTCGCGCCCAAGGTTTTTGGAGGGGCCGGGCGTAGCAGGAACCGTCCACCCGGCCGTGGTTTCCGTGGCTCCTCACGTGCCCAAAGAGGTTCCTTCTTTCCATCCCGGGGATTCCAGGATCCGAGGACGCCTCCTTTCTTTCCAGCCAGAGGGAGGCCTTGGGGCTCCAGAGACCCCCGCGGTGCCGCTTCGGGAAGACGCCCGTATGGTAAGTACCCCTTCTTCCCATATTACTCGGGTGCGGGTAGCGGGCAGGCTGACTCTATTCCACCTAGAGTGGACAAATATTACTTCGGACGCTTGGGTTCTGCAGTGTGTAAAGGGCTATCGCCTGGAGTTTGTTTCTCCCCCTGTCCAATTTCATGTCCCCAGGGAATTGTCTCTCCCGCTAGACCAGGACGAGATGATCTCGGCGGAGGTCGAGGAGATGCTGTCGAAAGGCGCTATAGAAGAGTTGCCGTTCGCCGCGCAAGGCTTTACGAGCAACCTCTTCCTAGTCCCCAAGAAAGGGGGCGGTGTCCGCCCGGTGATAAATCTCCGTCCCCTCAACGCGTTCCTCCAGTACCAGCACTTTCAGATGGAGGGTATACACTGCCTCAGGGACCTCCTCCGTCAGTCAGACTGGATGGCCAAGTTGGATCTGAAGGACGCGTATTTCACGGTCCCGATAGCGATGGAGTACAGGGATTACCTGCACGTCACCTGGCATGGGAGACGCTGGCGCTTTACCTGTCTGCCTTTCGGCCTTTCCTCGGCGCCATGGTGCTTCACCAAGGTCATGAAGCCTCCAGTGGAGTTCCTCCGGACCCGCGGGGTGCGTTTAATCATTTACCTGGACGACATCTTAATCATGTCCCAGTCCAGAGACCAGCTTCTCATGCATTTGGGATGGACGATCGATCTTCTGCAAAACCTGGGGTTCTTAATCAACTGGGACAAGTCGATCCTGGACCCCTCACAGTCGATGGAGTTCCTAGGTTTCCAGGTGGATTCCATCCGCCAATTCCTATACTTGCCGGATTCAAAGATCAGAGCCATCCGAAAGGAGCTTCGAAGGGCTCTGCGTGTACAAGATCTATCCATCAGGCAATTGGCACGCATTATCGGTCTCCTTGCGGCCTCCATTCAGGCGATATTCCCGGGCCCACTCCATTATCGTGCCCTCCAAAGGCTCAAGGGTTCTCACCTCCGATCAGGTCATTCCTACGAATCCCGTGTACAGCTGGACGTGGAGTCCAGAGACGAACTGGTGTGGTGGTTAGCCCACATGGAAGCCTGGAACGGGAGGGCCATCTTCGGTTCCATCCCGGACGTGGTAATAGAATCAGATGCCAGCTTACACGGCTGGGGGGCTCGTTGTGGCAACGTTTCCACAGGAGGCAGATGGTCCGAGACGGAGAGATCCCTGCACATCAATTGCCTGGAGCTCCTGGCAGGGGCATTCGCGATTCGCAGCCTTACCCCAGGGCGGGCGAACTGCTGCGTTCTTCTCAAGATGGACAACGTGTCAGCCGTACGTTATATCAACCACCTTGGAGGCACCAAGTCCAGGATGTTGGCCCTGCTAGCGAAAGATTTTTGGCAATTTTGCCTTTTCAACAATGTGTCCGTGATAGCGGAACACATTCCGGGGCTGGACAATTCGGACGCGGATTGGAATTCCAGACATTTGAGAGACTCGGGAGACTGGCGTTTGCACGTTTCGGTGTTCCAAGGCCTGGACAGACTATGGGGGCGGTTCAGGATGGATCTGTTCGCGTCCCGTCTGAACGCTCAACTACCGGAATTTTACAGCTGGAGGCCGGACCCGGCAGCAGTCGCGACGGACGCCTTTCTCCAGGAATGGCCACCGGGCTGCCTTTATGCCTTTCCCCCGTTCAACATGATCGCCCGCACGATATCGAAGATGACTCGTCACGAGTGCCGCCTGGTTTTGATCACCCCCCTGTGGAGATCCAGACCATGGTTCCCTCGTCTGTTGGAGTTGTCAATAGACTATCCCCGGTTGATCCCGTGCTTCCAGGACCTCCTTCTGGATCCGGATGGGAACTCTCACGATCTGGTGCGTCAACGACAGTTGCCTCTTGTGGCGTGGCTCCTTTCAGGGGAACCTGGGCTGTCCCAAATGTTCCGCGATCAACTCTCCTGCTCCTCGATAACGCCTGGGCCCCCGGTACGAGATCAGCCTACCGTGCTTCATGGAATTCATGGTCTGATTGGTGCATGGGACGGTCTGTGGATCCCGTATCTGCCCCTCTCCATCTGATCCTAGAGTTTCTCACGACACTGTTCGAGGCGGGCAAGGCATACCGCACCGTCAACCTTTACCGCTCGGCGATTTCGGCCGGGCATAATGGTTTGGATGGATCACCGGTCGGCAGACACCCTTTTGTGTGCCGCCTTCTCAAAGGCATCCGCCTCGCTCGCCCTCCTAGACCTCGTTTCTCTGCCTTCTGGGATGTCAACGTCATGCTACGATTCCTATCATCTTGGTGTCCTAACCACGAACTGAGCCTCAAACAGTTATCCTCCAAACTAGTGATGCTACTCTGTTTGATTTCATGTAAGCGGGTGTCTGATGTTAGGGCCCTTGACTGGGACGCCATTGTATTCACCCCGGAGGGTGTTACTTTCAACATATCCAGAAGGACAAAGTCGGCATCCAAGTCGTTCACGTATCCTAGGTTCCCAGGCTCTCCAGCATTGTGTCCGGTTGAATGTCTGAAGACTTATCTGGATGCTACTCGACCTTTTCGTTCCTTGGACTTACATCCTCTGTTCGTGTCTTTTAGGACACCTCATAGACCTGTTTCAACTCCGACTCTGGCACGTTGGGTGCGCTGGCTATTAGCCTCAGCGGGTATTGACACTTCGGTCTTTACACCTCACTCGGTTCGGGGTGCTATGGCTTCGAAGGCATCCACGGTCGGCTGTCGACTAGAGGACATCATGCGAGCTGCGGACTGGTCTAGAGAATCGACCTTCCGTGACTTCTATTTCAGACCTATTGAGCATATCGCATCTCAGGTGATCGCACAGCTTTAAACTTGCATAATATGAGCCTCCGTGTCTTTAATAAAATTCCCAGATTTTACTATTAACATGACGTAAAGTCATGATTTTATTAAAGACACGGAGGCGAGTATTATTCCCTCCCACCCTCCCATGAGGGTATGGGGATGAGATGCTATTGGGCTCTTCAGGTACGTTTTTTCATGTCGGTATGTTTTCTGATGACGCTTTGGGTATGTGACTCACTTATTGTATCACGTCAACTAATTATTTCTTTTATGTTTTTCAGATTTCGGTTTTTCATGGAACTGCTAATACTTTCTTTGCTCCCTATATTATCTGTCGTTGAGTAACCAACAGTTTGTTTTGGTAAGTCTACAGTTTGGAGTCTGGGTATTACCATATTTCTCTCTCTCTTTTAGCTTGAAGTTTTCGGTTCGTTGCCTTTTCCTGTTATGGACAAGTTGGATTTCGTTTGTCTTACCTGGTCTTCGGTTTCCGCAAGAAAGAGGGGGATTGTGGGAGACACAGGCCTTTTATAGTCACTTCCTCTGTTATGTGATTGGTTGCCTGCTATACAGTTTTTTCTTTCATTTTTGACAATATTTATATTCCTCTATCTTTGCTGCTGAGGAAATAAAGAAAGAGTTATGCATAATACTCGCCTCCGTGTCTTTAATAAAATCATGACTTTACGTCATGTTAATAGTAAAATCTGGGAATTGTTTATTTTTTTATATTACCCATGTAATGCAGATTATTAACATTTAAAAGAACAAAAATCACATTAGTTGCTGAGCAAGACATGGTGCAAACCAAAGCATTTATCTGTGAATACCCAAATAAGTAATAGGGAACGTTAGCGCCATCTGCTGTCTACACAAGAAATAGACCCACATTAAAAGAGCGTGAATTTTCACTTTAAAGGGACACTCCAAGCACCCAGACCACTTCTGCCCATTGGAGAGGTCTGGGTACCAACTCCCACTACTCTTAACCCTGCAAGTGTAATTATTGCAGTTTTTTATAAACTGCAATAATTACCTTGCAGGGTTAACTCCACCTCTAGTGGCTGTCTACTAGAACTTGTGGCAATAATGGCAACTGATAGTGTAGATTTAGTCGCTGTTACTGAGACATGGTATAATGAGAAAAATGTCTGGGACATAGCAATACCAGGGTACTCTTTATATGGGAAAGATAGGGAAGGCAAGAAAGGGGGAGGGGTGGCCCTATATTCAGGTGAAGGATAGCATAAAATCTAGCCTAATAAAAGTTAGTGAGGGGAACATAGAGTCCGTTTGGGTTACGTTAGAATTTGGTAATCACACAGTAACTTGTGTAGGTGTGATTTATAGGCCCCCAGGACAAACTGAAGAGTTAGATAATCTTCTAGTTGAGGAAATAGCTAAAATGACAATGAAGGGGGAAGTTATCATCATGGGTGACTTTAATCTTCCTGATGTGAATTGGAAAACAAAAATAGCTGCTTGTGCCAGGAGCACACATATTCTAAACTCCCTACTGGGATTGTCTCTAAAACAAGTCATTGAGGAGCCAACTCGTAAAGAGGCCATACTAGATTTAGTGTTAACAAATGGAGATTTGGTATCAGATATTACTGTAGGTGATAGTTTAGGATCCAGTGATCATCAGTCAGTGTGGTTTAATATAAGAACAGTGACTGAGTCACACCACACAAAAACAAAAGTTTTAGACTTTAGAAAAACAGACTTTTCTAAAATTAGAATATGTGTAGAGGAGTCATTATCAGACTGGAGCAATTTAAATGGAGTCCAAGAGAAATGGGATTATTTAAAAGTTGCACTATTGAAGGCAACAGAAAATTGCATTAGGCTTGTCAGTAAAAGCAAAAAATTCAAGAAACCACTGTGGTACTCGCAGATGTGGCCAAAATAGTTAAAAACAAAAAGTTAGCATTTAGTAATTATAATAACACCCAGAGTGAGGAAGACAGAATGGTCTATAAGATTAGGCAGAAAGAGGCTAAGCAAGTTATAAGAGCTTCCAAGTCACACACAGAAGAGAAAATAGCACAATCAGTAAAAAAGGGGGACAAAACATTTTTTTTATACATAAATGAGAAAAGAAAAGTAAAACAAGGATTAGTTAGATTAAAAACAAAAGAAGAAAGGTATGTAGAAGAGGATAAAGGTCTAGCTGACTGCCTCAATGAATATTCTTTGTTTTTGTTCAGTATTTACAGATGAAAATGAAGGAAAGTTAAGAAAAAGGATAAATGAGTCATTTATTACACGTGAGTTTACAGAGGAAGAGGTTCTATTTCAACTGTCAAAAGTAAAGACAAATAAGTCAATGGGACCTGATGGAATACACCCAAAGGTATTAAAAGAGCTTAGTGGTGTACTAGCAAAACCATTAACAGATTTATTTAACCAATCATTGTTAACAGGAGTAGTCCCAGAAGATTGGAAGTTAGCGAATGTTGTGCCTATTCACAAGAAAGGTGAAGCAGCAGGAAATGCTAGCAGAATGCTTGGTTGTATAGGGAGAGGTATTAGCAGTAGAAAGAGGGAAGTGCTCATGCCATTGTACAGAACACTGGTGAGACCTCACTTGGAGTATTGTACACAGTACTGGAGACCGTATCTTCAGAAGGATATTGATACCTTAGAGAGGGTTCAGAGAAGGGCTACTAAACTGGTTCATGGATTACAGGATAAAACTTACCAGGAAAGGTTAAAGGATCTTAACATGTATAGCTTGGAGGAAAGACGAGACAGGGGAGATATGATAGAAACATTTAAATATATAAAGGGAATCAACACAGTAAAGGAGGAGACTATATTTAAAAGAAGAAAAAACTACCACAACAAGAGGACATAGTCTTAAATTAGAGGGACAAAGGTTTAAAAATAATATCAGGAAGTATTACTTTACTGAGAGGGTAGTGGATGCATGGAATAACCTTCCAGCTGAAGTGGTAGAGGTTAACACAGTAAAGGATTTTAAGCATGCGTGGGATAGGCATAAGGCTATCCTAACTATAAGATAAGGCTAGGGACTAATGAAAGTATTTAGAAAATTGGGCAGACTAGATGGGCCGAATGGTTCTTATCTGCCGTCACATTCTATGTTTCTATGTTTTTATGTAAGTCATTTAGAAAAAAGCACATAAAATACAAGCAAAAAAAACCCCTATAAAAAGTCACATTAAGGCTTATCTGAGTAAGTAAGCAGAGAAATGCAGTATGTGAGTATCATAAAAAGAGAAAATATCATAAAATAGACAATATACCACAGCAAAATGCCAATCTAGCAATATAAAAAGGTTTATAAAGTAACAATATAAAGATACTTTGATCCAGGAACATTCTGATCGCCGTCCTGCTGCTCTGTTCATTGAATGCTTTGATTTTACTTTTTCTGGGCTGTTCTTATTAATATTCAACTTTTCAGATTTTGTTTTATTTACGTTTTGCATGTACTCTATGATATGCATTGGTTTTGAATGGAGAATTCTGTATTTGTTTGAAGGATTCCATTGGGAGCACATATGAACTGGATCACAGCTGACCTCATCCAAATGTACCAGTTTCGGGATTCTTTGTGGTCAAAGTTTAAGCATACTGGCTCTATGAATGATCACCGTGCATATAGACAATGGCGAGATATATGCACAAAACAGACAAAATTGGCCATCTCAAACCCTAGAATCTTTTGGAAAGTCATAAATAAACTACAAACTCCCCCAATCCACTCCCAACCCACCACTGTCAAAGTGGGTAACCAAACCCTGCAACTTCCCTTAGATGTGGCAAATGCCTTTAACAATTATTTTGTCGGATGCTCTACTGCCCTGATTGCCAAGCTAATAAATGACATGCGTCCTGAAACTACAAATGTGGAAAAGGCCCCACTAAATTTGCAAAGGCCCAATATAGACGAGTTTAATTTTAGACCTGTACCTATTAGTGTCATTAAAAAACACCCTAATAATCTAAAAATGAAAAACCAGTCTGGACCCAATCAAATCCCAGCAATGCTGTTGAAGCTCAGTGCGCCGGCAATTGCTAAACCCGTCTCAACTCAAATTAACGAATCCTTGGTGTCTGGATACATACCCAAACTTTGGAAGACTGCGAGAGTAGTGCCTATCCATAAAAGTGGTGACACTACTTTGGTTTCTAACTATCGCCCAATATCATTGCTCCCGGTATTGTCAAAAATCTTAGAAAAATGTGTCCATACGCAACTTTGTGAGTACTACCAACAATTTAACAATCTGACCCCTGATCAATCGGGCTTTCGCCAGAATCACTCCACTACAACTGCCCTCTTAAAAGTTTGCAATGACATGCAAACTGGCATGGAACAAAGAGCCCTAACTGGAGCTATTTTCCTTGATTTTGCTAAGGCCTTTTACACAGTAGACCATGACATTCTACTGCACAAACTCAAAAACTCAGGTATTGGTGATCGTTCGCTAACCTGGTTTTGATAGTATGTATCGGATCGCTCGCAATATGTGTCAATTTCTGACAGCGACTCCCTCCCTCTCCCGGTCACGTGTGGTGTTCCCCAGGGTTCCATTCTCGGCCCCCTACTATTTCCATTATTTATAAATGATCTGCCTAATGTATGCAAATCCTCAAATGTACACATGTACGCAGATGACACGGTAATCTATGCGAGCAAATCCAATCTACTGCAACTTGAGGATGTGCTCCAAGACCAGTTTACAGAGGTAGAAAGGTGGATCGCAAAAAACAAACTCTTCCTGAACACTGACAAAACTGTCACAATGATTTTTGGAACAGTACCTAAATTACACAAATTACACAATTCCCACCTATCCATCAAAACAAATTCAAATGGCACACAACGACCGCAGTCCACTCTTTCAAATACTTGGGTATGATATTAGACCCCAATCTAATTTTTGGCCTGCACATAGAAAAGCTTGCATCTAAACTTTATCCAAAACTAGGTGCCCTGTACAGAAACAAACCCTGCCTAAGCCCTACAGTAAAGGAAAAGATTGTACAGCAAATGCTGATGCCAATCATTGATTATGGGGATGTAGTATATTATTTATTATTATTATTATTATTGCCATTTATATAGCGCCAACAGATTCCGTAGCGCTTTACAATATTTTGAGTGGATGTAACAATAAATAGGACAATTACAAGAAAACTTACAGGAACAATAGGTTGAAGAGGACCCTGCTCAAACGAGCTTACAGACTATAGGAGGTAGGGTATTAGAAACATTAGGACATGGAATATATGCATCTGCATCGCAATCCCACATTAATAAACTCAACACATTGTTCTGCCGATTTGTGATATAATGTAATTACAGGACCCACCATTGCGACATGCTAAAAAAACTAAACTGGCTGTCGCTGGAATCCAGACGCACCCTTCATCTTTCCAGCCTTGTGTTAACAGCTTCTCTGGGAAACTCCCGCCCTACCTGAACAAAATGCTTTCCCCAGCTGTTCCCACTTCCTATAACCTCCGATCCAGTACAAGCACTTTACTTAGTCTTCCTCAATACAAAAAGAAAGCGGCCAGATCCTCCTTCTCCTATAGAGCACCGCAATTGTGAAACAACCTCCCGCACAATTTAAAATCATCCCTAAGCCTAAAGTCCTTTAAGAGATCCCTCTCTACATACCTCAAAACAGAATGCACGTGTCATGGTTGATTATATATTTCCTGCCTGTTCTATGTTACATTTTGTATATATTGTGTATTAATATTGTTTTTGTATTTTATTGTACCCTATTGTATCAATGCAATGATTTGTGGACCCAGGACATACTTGAAAACGAGAGAAATCTCAATGTATCTTTCCTGGTAAAATATTTTATAAATAATAATGTAGTATGTGTCATGCTTGGAGTGACCCTTTCAGGTAGAAAGAAGCAGGCTTGCTTTGGAAAAATTCTCTGAAGTGTCAAAAAATGTTTTCAGGAAAAGTAGTGGAATTCTACTAGTGTCTTCTGAGCGTGTGAAATAAATCTGAGTGGATGCTCCAAGTACCATAACTATATATGATTATTTAAAAGGTCTGTACCTGTTATTGCTGCAGCTATTAGCCATCAATGTGTTACGTTGTCATTGGATGCTATGTGTCAGGATATAAGAGGAACTCAGGATGTGGTAATACGAAACCAAGGCAAAGTACCAGTTGGGGCAAGGCAGAGATGTGTTCAGCCCTGGCAGCACAGGTTCATAAGCGGTGAGTCCATCAGAAGGTCATGCAGGAGGCAGCTAGTAAGGACACAGGTAGAAGCACTTGGGAATCTCAGTACGACTAAGCAAGGAGGACTTGGTGACTGAACAATAAATAAGTTGAAGAGAGGCACGCTTCCTGATGTCACAGACACTCCACATTATGTCACGCCCTCACTTCCCTTTAAGGGTGATGTCATCTGGCGCATGCATGCCTAGGTAGGTGAACTGTTTGGAGGAATCTGGGGCCACCACAGACAGCTAAGAGAAGCAGAATCTGGGCTTGTCCATGGTGTGTCTACAGACACTGCATAATCGTTCTCAGGGCTCAGAAGAGTACCACACACTTCAGTGGGCTGATCTGTTTGATTATCAGGCAGCCTGGCATGCATTTACACCTGGCTGACCTGCCATTTCCAAATGTGTACACCCCCTATGGGCAGCGCCATTGACACAACTTATGTCTTGATTACCTCACCAACTTCTGTCCCTACTTTTACCATCACCAACCGTTATCCCACCTTTTACCATCTTTAACCTCACCAAACGGTGTCCCACCTTTAACCTCACCAACCGGTGTCCTGCCTTTTACCTCACCAACCAGTGTCGCGCTCACGGTACACTGATGTTGGGGTGTATGCCTCTGCAGGTATTTACGGGATATACTCTACATTCCCATTAAGAACAATGGCACAGCCTACTTTGGCCAAAATGTCCCTGTCATTTCCTATCCCTGGAGAATCTGTACATTTGCAACAATCAGGAGGAATAGGTGAATAGCTATTTTCCCCAAATAATGCTTTGTGGATCCATCCATTTAAATGCTAGCTTCCTGTTGATCTAAATGTAGCCGGCCTGTAAAGACAGGATATTTTATGACTTTATGTAACATTTTTCTTCATATTCTTTGTACTGTGTTTATTAAACATGCTGTTATTATCATTCATTACACAAAGGGATTATAGCCAAGATTATGAAAATTAAGAGATAACAATGCATGAATTAATAAGAGTAGAAGACTGTCATCTCAGTTCAAATACCAATAAATTGAATTTAGCCGCCAACTTAGGACATATAAATCACCGCATTTGTATTTTGGCAGGACGGAGAGAACAGGGGCCATCGAAGGGACATGAACGTCCCGAGCGCGCAAGCCCATTTAAAGGATTGCCCAGCGACCTGCTATACTGACCAGATCACACAGAGAATTGATGATATGACCGTTTCTTCACTAAACAGTAATCGTTTTTCATCCCCTTCTATCACATTATCATCTGCAGACTTCAGCATCCTCCTACGGTGTATATCAAAAAGCAACTTCTACATTGGTGAGATCCACCCATAAACAGTGAACCATTTAGTGTACTATATTTTGGACTGCCATTTATCAGGACTGTACTACTTTTTTATAATTATTTTTTCTTCTTTTCTTTTTCTTTTTTCTCTTTTTTTCAGTTGAATTTTTAATTTTTTAATTTTTATTTTTTCACTTCATTTTTTCCATTTTTTTTTTTTGGATCATTACCTTTTGTATATAGATATATAGATTATGAACTTTATCATAGATGAGGGAGGATTCTGTGTGTATATATATATATGTAAATTGTTAAGACACCTCCAGTGTCTTTAAGCCAAACCGCCGTTTAGTATACCTTCCCCGGCTGCAGTACAATCTCCGTTCGCTTACTCTGTAACACACGAACCCAATGCAGGGGAAGCGGTAATCTCCCGATCGAAATCCACGAACGGCTCCAAACTCTCGAACGGCAATATACGAACTGCTAGTAACCGTCGAACAATAATATCCCCAAAGCGGCTTTCGTTCCATCCAGCAGTCTCTAAACGTGAAGAAGAAATCCCCCCAATAACGAGACAGAAGCTCCGCATTGAGGGTCAAATAAGATCTGGTTTTACTGTGGGCTACCTGCCCGTATTTATGCAGGTCTCCCACCTGGTGGACACTCCCCTAGGGGACCAAATGGGAGACTTAAACTACAGACAGATAGAAGGACATTTCAGACACACAGTCACATATTTTACCCACAGTGCATTCTGATTCCCTCCCCTCTGTCCTGGAGTTAATTACCAAGTAACTCAATTAACTCCAGGACAAGGACAGTCGCCATCTTAAACATAAAATAATAAAAGACATAAAAATGCATAACTACATGAAAACTGAACATTTCCCGTTAGTATTACATGTCCCCAGATAGCCTGGATCTGAGTGCATATTATTAGCGAATAGCGCTCAGATCCCACACACATAGTTCAATCGCCATGGAGTCAAAGTTCTTACAGTCTTTCGGTATACGAATGACTCCATGGGAGGGCTATCTGGGTTAAGTCTTTTGTATGCTCTCAATCTCCCGAACGGCCGGTGTTCGCATGCTTTCGTGGAGGCAGCCAGGCGTTCCCTTGTTTCAGCGGTGTTCGGCAGAAAAAGTGTCCGTTTTCAGTTCCATAGAAATAGAGCCAAACACCGCTGAGCGTTCGCATGATTTAAAATGGCCGCTGCCTCGTGGTCGACATACGAACGACGACCACCCTGAGTTCGGTTTAATTGAGAAGTGTCTGCGGTTAACCACAACGTTCTAATGGGGATCACTTTGTTAACCAGCAGCACACTCCTCACTTGGGTGGCCGTTCGTTCGGCAGATTTGTTCGGGAAAAAGAGTCATTCGAATGGCTGGGCTATAGAAACCAGCCATTCATACGAACGGGGACAAACAGGCGAACGGGCAAAAATCCAGCAGACAGATGGTTCTGTCACACGGCTCCCTCCTTGTGGGACACTCCGGCAGACCCGGCTTGACCCTGTGGCGGGTCAACTTGGGGATGACCGGACTACGAGGTGATGGAAACGTCTGTTTGTCGTGATAACCCATCTGCATTTCCGTTTAGCTTACCGGGTCTGTAGCTGATGGTAAAATTATAGGGCTGTAGTGCAGCAGTCTCCCATTGTCTCCTGAGACCCGGTTAAGCCAAACGAGTGGGTTATGGTCCGTCACCAGAGAAAACTCTTGCCCATACAAGTAGGGACTTAACTTTTTCAATGCCCAGACCAAGGCCAAACACTCCTTCTCCACTGCCGCATAACTCACTTCTCTGGGTAACAACTTTCTGCTGAGATATGCGACAGGGTGCTCTCCTCCATCTTCCCCGACTTGGCTCAGCACAGCCCCCAGTCCATACATGGAAGCATCTGTATGGACGAGAAAGCGTTTGTTAGGGACTGGGGCAGCCAAGACAGGGGCATTCACAAGAGCCTGCTTCAGTGCCTGGAACGCAGCTTCACAAGCCGGAGACCACAGGACCTGCTTAGGCAAGTTCTTCTTTGTCAGATCTGTCAGGGGCTTAGCAATAGCGCTGTAGTCAGGGACAAAACGTCTATAGTACCCTGCCGTCCCCAAGAAGGCCAATACCTGGGTCTTAGTAGTAGGTGTGGGCCAGTTAGCCACTGCCTCTACCTTGGCTGGCTCTGGTCTCTGGCTCCCACACCCCACTCTGTGACCCAGGTACTGTACTTCCGCCATACCTAGATGGCACTTCTCTGGCTTCAATGTCAGGCCAGCGGCCCGAATCTTATCCAGTACCACCCCTACATGAACCAGGTGTTCCTCCCAGGACCCACTGTAAATCGCAATGTCGTCCAAGTATGCACAGGCAAATTCTTGGAAGCCATCCAGGAGTCTATCCACCATCCGTTGGAAGGTAGCCGGTGCATTTTTCATCCCAAAAGGCATGACCTTAAATTGGTACAGGCCAAATGGGGTGACAAATGCCGACTTGGGGATAGCATCCTCGGCCAGGGGGATCTGCCAGTAGCCCTTACACAGGTCTATGGTGGTCAGATATCGCCCCCTGGCAATACGATCTAGTAATTCGTCTACCCGGGGCATTGGGTAGGCGTCAGTGGTGGTCCGCTCGTTGAGTCGCCTGTAGTCCACACAGAACCGGGTGGTCCCATCTTTCTTTGGCACCAGGACTACAGGCGAGGCCCAAGGGCTGTCGGAGTGCTCGATAACCCCAAGTTGGGTCATCTCCTGTATCTCCTTCCGCATTCCTTCACGGACTGCTTCAGGGATACGGTAGGGGGGCTGTCGCAACGGAGTCTGTCCAGGGGTCTCTACCTTATGCACAGCTAGGGTGGTATAACCTGGTTCCTGGGAGAACGTTGCCTGCTTCTCCCATAACAACTGCTGCGCCTGTACCCTTTCTGTGGGGTTCAACCGGTCCCCTAGCTGTACCAAGGTAGTAAGGTCAGTCTGGGAATCCCTTTCTAATAGATCTGGAAGGGGTAAATTCTCAGAATCATCTGCAGCTGGGGCACATACTGCTGCAATATTCTCAGGTCTCTCCTGGTACTCTTTCAGCATGTTCACATGAAAGGACCGCTGGATCCTCTCATCTGCACAGCTGGCTATCAAGTAAGTAGTGTCGCAGATCTGCGCCACTACCTTGTACGGGCCCTGCCAAGATGCTTGCATCTTGTTGGCCTTCACAGGTTTGAGCACCAATACCTTTTGCCCAACCTGGAAGACCCGCTGTCGGGCACCCTGATCGTACCATCTCTTCTGTCTCCCCTGGGCCGCCTGGAGATTCTCCCTTACCATCAGGGACAGTTTCTCCATGCGGTCCCGGAGTTCCAGAACATATGGTACTATGGGGGTCCCTTCCTGCTCTGTCTCCCCCTCCCAGTGACCTCTAATGAGATCTAGGGGTCCGTGGACCCTTCTCCCATACAGCAGCTCAAAGGGGGAGAACCCAGTAGATTCCTGGGGCACCTCTCTATAAGAAAATAATAGATGAGGCAGGAATCTCTCCCAGTCTCTGCAAGTGTCTGTAAAGGTCCTCAGCATCTGTTTGAGGGTACCGTTAAAGCGCTCGCAGAGACCGTTAGTCTGTGGGTGGTAGGGTGAGCTAAGTAACGGCTTAATGCCACACACCTTCCACAGCTGCTGGGTGAGCACAGCGGTGAATTGGGTTCCCTGGTCGGAGAGAATCTCCTTAGGGAACCCGACCCTAGTAAAAATTCTAACCAGGGCATCAGCAACCGTCTCTGCCTCTATGTTAGACAGCGCTACTGCCTCTGGATAGCGGGTGGCATAGTCCACCACGGTAAGAACATACTTCTTACCGGATGGACTAGCCCTGGCCAGTGGACCCACGATGTCAACGGCTATGCGGGCAAAGGGCTCCCCTATAATAGGCATCGATAATAGCCTAGCCTTAGGGTGGTCCCCCCGCTTTCCTACCCGTTGACATGTGTCACACGTGCTGCAGTACATCCGCACAGCCTGGTTGAAGTTTGGCCAAAAGAAATTCTGTGAGATCCTATAGGCTGTGCGGCGGGACCCTAGATGTCCAGCTAATGGAACATCATGCCCTATCCGCAGAATCTCCTGCCGGTACTTTGCAGGTACCACTAACTGGCGATTCGGCGGAGAGGCAACACTCTTCTGGGAAGGTTTAGGGATCCTATATAACCTGTCCCCCACCCACTCGTACCGTTCCCCATCTATTCCTTCCTTTCCAGCATCTGCCTTGTCTTTGTATCTTTGGAGGGTCGGATCTGCCCGGGTTTCCCTCCCAAACTCCTCTGGGGAATCCCAGCTTAAGGGGACCTGATCTGGGGTACCAGTCGGGGAAGGAGATCTTACCTGGGTCTCATCAGTAAGTGGGCTGGTTCCGGCAGCACGGGTCTGGGCACGGGTGGTCACTGGGTTCACATCTGCAGGGCCCATCGGAGCATAGGCTGAAACCAAAGGGGCCAAATCGTTTCCCAAAAGAACATCTGCGGGCAAGTCCTTCATCACCCCCACATCCACATGTCTAGCGCCCACTCCCCAATCCAAATGTACCCGGGCAACAGGTAAGCGAAACACAGCACCCCCTGCTACCCTTACTGCCACAGTGTCCCCAGTGTGTTGATGCTCTGAAACCAAGTTCTTTTGGAGCAGTGTCATCGTGGCTCCTGTGTCTCTCAGCCCATTTACCACTCTGCCATTCAGCTTCACAGTTTGCCGATGTTGCTGGCGATTATCCTGGTGAGCTGCTTGCACTGGGTCTGCCTCGTGTAGGATGCCCCAGAATTCCTCCTGCTCTAGGCAGTGAGCAGCAGGCTGAGGTGGGCGCTGGTTTCCATTAACTGGTCTCCTCCAGGACTGAGCCTGGTTGGCACTGTTCAGTGGGCACTCAGGACGCTTGTGCCCCAACTGCTTGCACCCAAAACACCGGATGGGTTGGGAATACTCACGGGCATTAAATCGGGCTGGCTGCACATAATTGTTAGCTGGTGGTGCAGCTGGGGTACGGTGTACTGGGGGTTGATAGACTGAAGGAGCGGGTATTACTGCTGGTCGATACTCCGGTCTGGCAGGGGCTTTAGCAGCTGTACCATCCAACTTGCGGGCATCCGTGTATTCGTCTGCCAGACGGGCAGCCTCGGGTAGGGTAGAGGGTTTTCTATCTCTGACCCATTCCCGGACCCCAGCAGGTAGTCTATCAAAACAGTGCTCCAGCAGGAACACTTGTAATACCTCCTCCCCAGTTACCGCTTGGCATCCAGCCATCCAGTGGGCTGCGGTACGATGGACTCTGCAGGCCCATTCCACATAAGAGTCCCCAACCAGCTTGTTGGTTTCTCTAAACCTCCGCCTGTACGCCTCTGGGGTCACCGCATACCTGGCTAGGAGCGCCTCTTTCACAGCCCGGTAGCTGGTGATCTCCTCCTCTGGGATGGCCCGAAAAGCTTCACTAGCCCGGCCAGATAATTTCCCAGAGAGGATGGTGACCCATTCATCTGCAGGTACCTGATGTAGCGCACACTGCCTCTCAAAGTCTGCCAAAAATCCATCAATCTCTCCCTCCGTTTCCACAAAATTTTTAAACGCAGCAAAAGGTACCTTCTTTCTAGCAACCACGTTATTGTCATACGGTACCTCTGCTGCTGCAGCTCCTCTTTCCCGGAGCGCCTGCTGTGCTGCAACTGCTGCCTGCACACGAACCACGATGTCAGCTGAGGGGTTGGGGCCAAAATGTGCCAGCCTTATTTGCACTGCCCGGTTGAATTGTATTTCCTCGGGTGTTAAATCCAAGGTACTGGGCACGTTGACTCTTTCCATTCCCGTTGCTGCATCCATCTCTATTAGCAAAGCAATAATCTCCCGTTTCTTTAAATTGCTTGCTGACCTTCCTCGGCGTTCCAATATGTCCTTAAGTGTAGCACGCCTTAATTCCTCGTACTGCATGTCTCGTAGCTGACCTCCAGTGCTGTAGAATTCATCCCGTCGCTTGCCACCAATTGTTAAGACACCTCCAGTGTCTTTAAGCCAAACCGCCATTTAGTATACCTTCCCCGGCTGCAGTACAATCTCCGTTCGCTTACTCTGTAACACACGAACCCAATGCAGGGGAAGCGGTAATCTCCCGATCGAAATCCACGAACGGCTCCAAACTCTCGAACGGCAATATACGAACTGCTAGTAACCGTCGAACAATAATATCCCCAAAGCGGCTTTCGTTCCATCCAGCAGTCTCTAAACGTGAAGAAGAAATCCCCCCAATAACGAGACAGAAGCTCCGCATTGAGGGTCAAATAAGATCTGGTTTTACTGTGGGCTACCTGCCCGTATTTATGCAGGTCTCCCACCTGGTGGACACTCCCCTAGGGGACCAAATGGGAGACTTAAACTACAGACAGATAGAAGGACATTTCAGACACACAGTCACATATTTTACCCACAGTGCATTCTGATTCCCTCCCCTCTGTCCTGGAGTTAATTACCAAGTAACTCAATTAACTCCAGGACAAGGACAGTCGCCATCTTAAACATAAAATAATAAAAGACATAAAAATGCATAACTACATGAAAACTGAACATTTCCCATTCGTATTACATGTCCCCAGATAGCCTGGATCTGAGTGCATATTATTGGCGAATAGCGCTCAGATCCCACACACATAGTTCAATCGCCATGGAGTCAAAGTTCTTACAGTCTTTCGGTATACGAATGACTCCATGGGAGGGCTATCTGGGTTAAGTCTTTTGTATGCTCTCAATCTCCCGAACGGCCGGTGTTCGCATGCTTTCGTGGAGGCAGCCAGGCGTTCCCTTGTTTCAGCGGTGTTCGGCAGAAAAAGTGTCCGTTTTCAGTTCCATAGAAATAGAGCCAAACACCGCTGGGCGTTCGCATGATTTAAAATGGCCGCTGCCTCGTGGTCGACATACGAACGACGACCACCCTGAGTTCGGTTTAATTGAGAAGTGTCCGCGGTTAACCACAACGTTATAATGGTGATCACTTCGTTAACCTGCAGCACACTCCTCACTTGGGTGGCCGTTCGTTCGGCAGATTTGTTCGGGAAAAAGAGTCATTCGAATGGCTGGGCTATAGAAACCAGCCATTCATACGAACGGGGGACAAACAGACGAACGGGCAAAAATCCAGCAGACAGATGGTTCTGTCACATAAATAGTTTATGTATATAGGATGAAATGAGTGTTACCATGATGAAATACTATTATCTTTATGAATTTATCTAAAAAACTATTACAATAAATATTTTGAAATTGAATGCAGGATTAGCAATAAGTTTCATTGCAATATTTTGAGTGCGGTATTCATATTTGTTTATGACAAATACCAATAAAGACTATAACCTGGATACTTAATAAACACATAGATATATAAGTATAAATAACACATTGATCATATAGTTATACTATTGAATTAAGAAATGTAATATTCACTATGTGTTAAGGGATTTCATGTTCACAATGTAAGACTGGTCAGATTATAAAATCTAATGTATCTGGAAGACTAACACCAGCAACAATCCCCTCAATTGAGGAATGTCTGTAATGACAAAAAGGGAAAAATAACAATCGATTACATAAGACAAAGGACTTTTTTTTACATAAAACAAAATAATTTTTTAAATAAAAAAGACTTTTAAAATCAAATTAACGAGATGATGTCAAGTTCCTGATTTAAGCCCTTCGGAGAAAGAGTATCCAACTCTTTGATCCAAAAGGCTTCACGTAAAAGGAGTCTCCTTAATCTATCTCCCCGTGGAATATTTGTCTGCACATATTATTTGAAATCTCAATTGGGAAATGTTATGATGAGCTATATTGAAATGTGAGGGTATAGGCAACTCCAATAGGCCCGTCCTAATGGTGGATTTATGCTTTGAAAACCTGTCCTTCATTTTTTGAGTTGTTTGACCCACATATAAGAGCCCACAAGGGCGTTTAAGAATGTATATCACAAAGGTAGTTAGACATGTAACATGTTGTCTTACAGGGTATTTTTTTTCCACTAAACGGATGACAAAATACTGATCCTTTGATCATTGAGTTGCAGGAGACGCAACTTAGACAAGGAAAGTTGCCATTCTTTTTAGAAGTTTGTGAGATCGGTTTTGGTAATTCAGCCTTAATTAACTTATCTCGAAGAGATGGAGCTCGTTTATATACAGGCATAGGCTTATTTATAATTTCCTCAATGCCAGGGTGGCACCTAGATAATATATTCCAATGTTTATTCAATATTTTATATATTCCAATGTTTATTCAATATTTTATTTATATCAGTAGATATGACATTATATTGAGAAATAAATTAGATTCTTTTACCTCTGTCTCGTTTAGGTCTTGCTGTCAGTAGATCTGGTCTCGTGACAGTTTTCAATGACTCTAGTTGATCTTGTAACATTTCAGAAGGATAACCTCCTTCACTAAACCTAGTACTCATTTCTGAAAGATGTTGATTGGTTTGTTCTGTAATGGATACCAATCTTTTTACCCTCATGAATTGACTT
>OW240914.1:5509265-5520618 GCA_933207985.1 Pelobates cultripes | reverse complement strand
CAGGTACAGTAATATAATATGACCCTCTGTAGGGTACAATAATATAATATAATATGCCCTTTGTAGGGTACAGTAACACAATATGCCCTTTGTAGGGTACAGTGATATAGTTGATCTTGTTATAGGTACAGTATATGTTTTGTATAACGACTGTGATATTGTATGGCTTCACAATAATACATAGATTGTGTGCCTGCTCAACATCCAGTGTAAGGCACCATGAGAGATATATCCATGAGAATAAAAAATAATAATTGTATCAATAAATGAATGTGCCCAGAGAGGGGGACCCCTGAAGGGGTTAATCCAGATGCAGGGCGCGGTGATCGGGTGATTCCTGTAGGGTATAGTAATATAGTATGACCCTGTGCAGGGTATAGTAATATGGTATGACCCTGTATAGGGTATCGACCCTGAGTAAGGTACAAAGACATAATCTCCTTTAATGCCTGCATGTAAGTATTTGTTTGGCAGACACTGTTGGCAGGCACTGTGGCAAAATACATCGAAAGAATACATAAAAAAAAAAAACTGAAATTCAGCTTGCACTGTCCCATTGTTCACTTGGGAGAGCATACACTTGTGGAGCCCGGCGGATCGGGAACTCACCCGACCGCCGGGCTCCACAAGTGTATGCTCTCCCAAGTGAACAATGGCGAGCAGGGAAGGCGGCCGTCGGGTATCTCGAGAGCCGCGAGATCCAAGATGGCCGCCGCCCACATGTGAAGGTGCGCCGCGGATCGCGGTCGCGCGGTGCAAAACAAAGGGGATAAATGCAACACAAACGCTGACCCCAGCCTCCCTCCACCTGTCCCCATACAGTCCCCTGTGTAAGTGAAGGGCCGGTCCGCGAGGCGAGCGCGACACGGGTAGTCGTTGCGCCCGCGGATACCAGGCAGTAAGGTGGAAATAAAAAGGGGGAAAAAACAGAGGGATACAGTGAAGGGACAGGAATAAGGGGGGGCCAAGGTAGCAGGTGTTAGCAATAGAGTAATATATAGTGGTATGACAATCAAAAAACAGTGTAAATCAAGAATCTACCAGAGAGGTAAAATACTCTGACCTGATGTATGGCTGGAGCAGCAAAGAAAGAGGGAGTGATGTCATAGACAGGGCCTTTTATGGGCATCATAACTTTTTTCTGATTGGTTGTTGTGTTTCTATGCTGCTGGAGTTTTCAGTAAAGAAAGTTATGCAAATATGAAGCCTCCTGTCATGTGGTAAAATTATAAGGTCATTGTCAACACAATACATGATCCACTATGGACTCTCATACCTTTACCATAACTACCCTGACAATGACCCACATAACAATTATTGATACCAATCATAACATATAAATACATTAAAGTACACATAAACCATTACCACAGAGGGCATGATTTTCCAGCTTTCCCAATGTAGGGGTATACCAAGATTCGGAGCTACCGACGGGCTCGCACCTATCGAGATACCATTCTAAACTTAACTGTTCTTAGTGAACAAAACTAACATACCTATGACCAACTGACCTACGCCCAACTTTTCTATCCATCCCCCGCTGTCGTGACCAAGCGGGTGCTATCCACTGAACAAAGGGAGGGAGGGTGGGACAACAACAGGTGAGTGAGGATTAAGTAAAATGGTCCCTAATCTAAAATGGCACCCTATATATACCCTTACCCAAAGCCCACCCCCAACAACCACATAGTCAATCCACACATACCCCTATCCTATGCCTGTCCCCTAGCAATGTCAAGGCCCATTTCCCTTAGCTGTGCTGCTCCATGGGCTACATTACAGAGGAGCAGATTAAGTATGTCACATAATACTGTGAGTGGTTTTGCTTTGGAGCTCTGGATTGTACTTATTTACCTTGACCTCTTTGGAATAAAAATTTATAGTAATGCGCTACTTCTCCATTTATCACAGAGCTCCACAACAATAAAACTCACAGTAATGTGGAGCTCTGTGACAAGATTGCAACGGATCGCCTGGCACCCTGACTGGGTACCTCCGTCGACGGATGCTCCTAGTGCTTCCTGAGGGCTCCAAGCACTCCATGTGACACCATAAGCACTGCAGACCCCACGAACCGCCGCAGTTTGGTTGGGGTCTCGCCATCTCCTACCCACCCTGGACCTACGAGAAGGCTCCAGGTTCCAGTGGGTGAACCTCTCTTTCCCCAGAGAGTAAGGCAGGAACAGGAACAAGCTCTTACAAGAGCTTAGTGATTATTCAAGGGCTCTTACAAGAGCTTAGTGATTATTCAAGGGAGTATGAAGAGCATAGCAATCCCTTGTAGGAGATTCCCCCAATAAGAGACAGGACTCTAGATTGAGGGTGAAGTAGAACTGCTGGTTTAATGGTACAGCTGCTTCTTTTACACAGTATTTCCTCACAAGGTTACCGCCCACATGGACATGAAATGCACAATCCAATAAAACATTTGCATACTCCCAGTTACTGTACACAAACCCTCCCCTCTGCCTGTGATACAATTAACAAAGACAATGGACTAACTCAATTACCCACAGGCAGAAAATATCCAGTTTTACCCAAAGTCCAGAAACACCCCAAAACTCCAACATATCCTCATAAATTATACATCCCTGGATAGCCCTGATCTGGGTGAACAACATATCCAAAAATCACCCAGATCAAAAGTTCAATGGAAGTCTCTTTTGACCGACCGCAAGCATGGCTTTCATGCCCAAAATAGTTCCACAGATTTAGGCTGTGCGGCTGGTCTATTTCCAATGCTAAGTTCTGTTTGAATGCACGAACGGGGTCCAAATAGCCAATGTTAAAGTGGCGTTCAAACTGTCGAACACCGTTCAACTTCAGTCGAAGCTCCGGAGAAGATAAAGTCCAGCGGTGTTCATACCGTCGCGTGTCCGATTTGAGTACCATGAACTCGACGACCAAACACCACTGTACGTGTTCGACTAAACAAGATGGCCGCCACCACGTGTTCGACTATACGAACGGCGACCATCCAGCCGTAAGTCAATTTGGTTGCGGTTAACTCCCAGCCTGGGAGGTAAATTGGCTGCACACTCCACTTGTGTGTGGTCCGGCTGTTCGGTAGTTCCAAGTTCCACTTCGAAAGTTTAAAGGGGCATTGTGCTAAGTCCCAATATGCACAAATAGTACTCTTAATCACAGTAAATTAAAGGAGCCATAGTCACAGGAGGGCAGGAGGCTGGCGAGCAGGCCCCTCCAAAAACGTATGGCAATCTCCCTTAAAAAGGGGAGTTTGTCACAAAGATCATACACTACACAACGATACAAATCTAAGTAATGTGTCTATTAGTGTATCACCGAGCTCCCTAACTATAAAACTATAAAAAAGTAATGTGCATTTTATATATCATAGCTCCACTGTAATACATCTCACTATAATACGGGGTAATGTTTGTCTTGTCTGTGTATGTGATAGGTGTGATGACTGTGTGTGATATGCATGCCATGTGTTGGCTGTGTGTGATATTTGTAATGGGTGTATTAACTGTGTGTGATATGCGTGTATTGGTTGTAGGTGATATTTGTGCTGGGTTTATTGACTGTATGTGATGGGTATTAAGCCTATGTGTGAATGCAGGTGTATATTTTTGCAGAGTTAAGTGCACACATTCCCACAGTAAGATGCACAGTTATACATATACAACGTAAAATCCACCACATGCACACAGCCGCAGGCAGATAGTCATATAGACAGGATCAGGCAGAAACACAGAGGTACAGGCAGTAACACACATACACAGTTACAGGCAGATAAACACACTCACACACAATTACAGGCAGATGCCCCCCCCCCCACACACACAGCCACACATACAGTCTTACACACACATACAGACAGCCACACAAATACACACAGGCAGACAGCCACACACACACACACACACACACAGAGGCAGACAGCCATACACACATAGGAAGACATCCACACACACAGAGAAAGACTCCATCCATGTATTGTAAGTACTTTTGTACTCCATAAAGAGAGACAGACCGTTGGCTGTAACGCTGGACGTGGGGACTGCGGTGCTGATGGTGTCTGGTGGAGTGCTTGGAGTCCTTGTTGAGCACTAGGAGCATCCGTCGGCGGAGGTACCCAACCGGGTACAGGGAGCTCTGTTACACAGACAATCACACATAGTTACCTCTGTTCATTATGGAGGAATGGAGGCAGTGCAGCTCCTGGAGACTGGTTGTTGGGGAAGCAGGTACTCCTTCCTGCTTCCCCTGCAGTAGTTACCCGGCACTTTTAGCTCCGCTCCCGCCATCAGTTTAGCCCCGTCTCCGCTGCACAGGAAGCTTTTTTTTACCGGGGTTTAAAGTGGTTGCTGCATGCAGAGATTAGTGACACTTTAATATTTATTGCACTTCTTAAAGTGAGCCTGCGCCATTTTATTCACTTGGGATTTTTTGGAACATAAACAAGTCTATAATATAATGACATGGTCCAGCACACAGGTGATGCCATCTGGGTCCTGTGGTAAGTGCAGGGGATGTCATCTGGGTCCTGTGGTAAGTGCAGGGGATGCCATCTGGGTCCTGTAGTAAGTGAAAGGGATTTCATCTGGGTACTGTGGTAAGTGCAGGGTTGCCATCTTGGTCCTGTGGTAAGTGAAAGGGATTTCATCTGGGTCCTGTGGTAAGTGCAGGGGATGCCATCTGGGTCCTGTGGTAAGTGCAGGGGATGCCACTTGGGTCCTGTGGTAAGTGAAAGGGATTTCATCTGGGTCCTGTGGTAAGTGCAGGGGATGTCATCTGGGTCCTGTGGTAAGTACAGGGGATGCCATCTAGGTCCTGTGGTAAGTGCAGGGTTGCCATCTTGGTCCTGTGGTAAGTGAAAGGGATTTCATCTGGGTCCTGTGGTAAGTGCAGGGGATTTCATCTGGGTCCTGTGGTAAGTGCAGGGGATGCCATCTGGGTCCTGTGGTAAGTGCAGGGGATGCCATCTGGGTCCTGTGGTAAGTGCAGGGGATGCCATCTGGGTCCTGTGGTAAGTGCAGGGGATTCCATCTGGGTCCTGTGGTAAGTGCAGGAGATGTCATCTGGGTCCTGGGGTAAGTGCAGGAGATGTCATATGAGTCCTGGGGTAAGTGCAGGGGATGTCCTCTGGGAGTGCATGCCACCTGGGTCCTGGAGTAAGTGCAGGGGATGTCCTCTGGGAGTGGATGCCATCTGGGTCCTGGGGTAAGTGTAGGGGATGCCATCTGGGTCCTGGGGTAAGTGTAGGGGATGCCGTCTGGGTACAGGGGTAAGTGCAGAGTGCCATACCAAGTTTCTGGTAGCAGAGAGATGGTACAGAGCTGTTGGGGTCAGAGCAATGGCACAAAGAGGCTGGAGGCAGAATGATGGCACAGAGGCATTGGGACAAAAATATGGCACTAGCAAGGAGTTTAGGGGCATAGAGGACACTGGAAGGCTTTTTAGAGGCACATATGACTCATTGGCATGATATATCAAGTTTATGTATCTAGTTTTCATTGGCATGATATATCAAGTTTATGTATTTAGTTTTCATTGGCATGATATACAATGTTAATGTATTTAATGCATTAATTACATTCCCTTGCTGGAAAACCCTTCAGACCTCTTTTTACTGAATGCTCATCTGGTTAGTGAGATCTCCCTTATTGATCAATGATGGCCAAGTGGGCATTTGTTCCGCTGACTGCTCGCTTACCACTTTTCATATCTAAACCCCCACATGCATATAGCTTTAATTCTTTCTATTCAATTATCTTGTATGGTCTATCAACACATCTGGTACTTGTGTCTATCACTGATGTTAACGGATGGGCTGGTAAAATTGCATTTTGGGCCTCTAAATATTTTTGTGTCCCCAGGTCACAAGTTATCCTCCCTCCCCTGTACTTAGCATATAGGTCAATACGCTGAATGAGGTATCCATCCATTCCTTCATCCATGTATAAATGTATGTATCTATCGCTCTATCTATGATTATCCATCCATCCATGTATAAATATATCTATCTATCTCTCTCTCTTTCTCTATCTCTCTCTATGTGATTATCCATCTATACATCCATGCCGTTTGTTTATTTTAGAAGTACAGTTTGGCGCTGACGTGATTCGATCTGCATCGTCTCCTTCCTTCAGTATCCTATCCTTCAGCCTCCTTCTCTTTCCTGAGGAAATCCCCTCTTCCTCCTCCATCCCAGGGATATATGGATTGCTGCTCCAATCGCTGCTCCCTGTACACTTGCAGGGTGAAACATTAACTTCATCTGTCTGTCCCATCTACTCATTCCAAACTCTGCCTGGACAGCCAGCTTTATGCAGCTCCTGCACCCCAACCCTGGATCTAATCCAGCAAGAGACACACATTAAGGGAATAAACCTGATTTTGGATTTTCTTCACAAACCTGGATTTATATCATGGGATATTTTACTTTTTTTTGGGATTGACATAATATCTGCTTTATAATGCAATGGAAAATGCAGATCCCACATATTTGAAGATTTGCTATGGGTGTGACTGGTACGTAGATCTAAGTGTCATTCACTCAATGTGCTTACCAAAGCTGCGTTAGAGTGTAAGCTTCTCTGCACAGACCTTACAATGTAATGAGATTGTTTTTGCCTGTAAGACTATCTTGTGTTAAAATACCACCTTTTCCTTGTAAAAAGAGTTGCACAATTTGTTGGAGTTTTACAACTAAATACACCCCCTACCCTCCAAAATCATATTGCGTCCAGGAAACACTGAACGTGCAGTTTGTAAATCTGCAACAAAAGACACTCACTGAGTCTGGAGACCGGCTTCAAAGAAACGTACAAAGTCCTATAGTGCAGCATGTTAGTTGTAAGACTATAGATACTCAGTATTATTATATAGTGCAGCACATTTATCATCCGTGTATAGATACTCAGTATCATTATACAGAGCGGTGTGTTCATTATCAGTGTATAGATACTCGGTATCATTATACAGAGCGGCGTGTTCATTATCAGTGTATAGATACTCAGTATCATTATACAGAGCGCTGTGTTCATTATCAGCGTATAGATACTCAGTATCATTATACAGAGCGGTGTTCATTATCAGTGTATAGATACTCAGTATTATTATACAGAGCGTGTGTTCATTATCAGTGTATAGATACTCAGTATCATTATACAGAGCGGTGTGTTCATTATCAGTGTATAGATACTCAGTAATATTATACAGAGCGGTGTGTTCATTATCAGTGTATAGATACTCAGTATCATTATACAGAGCGCTGTGTTCATTATCAGTGTATAGATACTCAGTACCATTATACAGAGCGGTGTGTTCATTATCAGTGTATAGATACTCAGTATTATTATACAGAGCGGTGTGTTCATTATCAGTGTATAGTACTCAGTATTATTATACAGAGCGCTGTGTTCATTATCAGCGTATAGATACTCAGTATCATTATACAGAGCGGTGTGTTCATTATCAGTGTATAGATACTCAGTATTATTATACAGAGCGGCTGTGTTCATTATCAGTGTATAGATACTCAGTATCATTATACAGACATTATCAGTGTATAGATACTCAGTATTATTATACAGAGCGTGTGTTCATTATCAGTGTATAGATACTCAGTATCATTATACAGAGCGGTGTGTTCATTATCAGTGTATAGATACTCGTATCATTATACAGAGCGCTGTGTTCATTATCAGTGTATAGATACTCAGTATCATTATACAGAGTGGGGTGTTCATTATCAGTGTATAGATACTCAGTATTATTATACAGAGCGCTGTGTTCATTATCAGTGGATAGATACTCAGTATCATTATACAGAGCGGTGTGTTCATTATCAGTGTATAGATACTCAGTATCATTATACAGAGCGGTGTGTTCATTATCAGCGTATAGATACTCAGTGTTATTATACAGAGCGGTGTGTTCATTATCAGTGTATAGATACTCAGTATTATTATAAAGAGCGGTGTGTTCATTATCAGTGTATAGATACTCAGTATTATTATACAGAGCGCTGTGTTCATTATCAGCGTATAGATACTCAGTATCATTATACAGAGCGCTGTGTTCATTATCAGTGTATAGATACTCAGTATTATTATACAGAGCGGTGTGATCATTATCAGCGTATAGATACTCAGTATTATTATACAGAGCGCTGTGTTCATTATCAGCGTATAGATACTCAGTGACATTATACAGAGCGGTGAGTTCATTATCAGTGTATAGATACTCAGTTTTATTATACAGAGCGGTGTGTTCATTATCAGCGTATAGATACTCCGGATCATTATACAGAGCGGCGTGCTCATTATCAGTGTATAGATACTCAGTATCATTATACAGAGCGGCGTGCTCATTATCAGTGTATAGATACTCAGTTTCGTTATACAGAGGGGTGTGTTCATTATCAGTGTATAGATACTCAGTATCATTATACAGAGCGGTGTGTTCATTATCAGTGTATAGATACTCAGTATCATTATACAGAGCGGTGTGTTCATTATCAGTGTATAGATACTCAGTATCATTATACAGAGCGGTGTGTATATTATCAGTGTATAGATACGGTGTGTTCATTATACAGAGCGCTGTGTTCATTATCAGTGTATAGATACTCAGTACCATTATACAGAGCGGTGTGTTCATTATCAGTGTATAGATACTCGGTATCATTATACAGAGCGGTGTGTTCATTATCAGTGGATAGATACTCAGTATCATTATACAGAGCGGTGTGTTCATTATCAGTGTATAGATACTCAGTATCATTATACAGAGCGGCGTGTTCATTATCAGTGTATAGATACTCAGTATCATTATACAGAGCGGTGTGTTCATTATCAGTGTACAGATACTCAGTATTATTATACAGAGCGGTGTGTTCATTATCAGAGTATAGATACTCAGTACCATTATACAGAGCGATGTGTTCATTATCAGTGTATAGATACTCAGTATCATTATACAGAGCGGTGTGTTCATTATCAGCGTATAGATACTCAGTATCATCATACAGAGGGGTGTGTTCATTATCAGTGTATAGATACTCAGTATTATTATACAGAGCGGTGTGTTCACTATCAGTGTATAGATATTCAGTTTCGTTATACAGAGGGGTGTGTTCATTATCAGCTTATAGATACTCAGTATTATTATACAGAGCGCTGTGTTCATTATCAGTGTATAGATACTCAGTATTATTATACAGAGCGGTGTGTTCATTATCAGTGTATAGATACTCAGTATCTTTATACAGAGCGGTGTGTTCATTATCAGTGTATAGATACTCAGTATCATTATACAGAGCGCTGTGTTCATTATCAGTGTATAGATACTCAGTATCATTATACAAAGCGGTGTGTTCATTATCAGTGTATAGATACTCAGTATCATTATACAGAGCGGTGTGTTCATTATCAGTGTATAGATACTCAGAAACATTAAACAGAGCGGTGTGTTCATTATCAGTGTATAGATACTCAGTATCATTATTCAGAGCGGTGTGTTCATTATCAGTGTATAGATACTCAGTATCATTATACAGAGCTGTGTTTATTATCAGCATATAGATACTCAGTATCATTATACAGAGCGGTGTGTTCATTATCAGTGTATAGATACTCTGTATTATGATACAGAGCGCTGTGTTCATTATCAGTGTATAGATACTCAGTATTATTATACAGAGCGGTGTGTTCATTATCAGTGTATCATTATACAGAGCAGTGTGTTCATTATCAGTGTATAGATACTCAGAAAACATTATACAGAGCGGTGTGTTCATTATCAGCGTATAGATAGTCAGTATCATTATACAGAGCGGTGTGTTCATTATCAGCGTATAGATACTCAGTATCATTATACAGAGCAGTGTGTTCATTATCAGTGTATAGATACTCAGTATTATTATACAGAGCGGTGTGTTCATTATCAGTGTATAGATACTCAGGATCATTATACAGAGCGGCATGTTTATTACCAGTGTATAGATACTCAGTATCATTATACAGAGCGGTGTGTTCATTATCAGCGTATAGATACTCAGTATTATTATACAGAGCGCAGTGTTCATTATCAGCGTATAGATACTCCGTATCATTATACAGAGTACTGTGTTCATTATCAGCGTATAGATACTCAGTATCGTTATACAGAGTACTGTGTTCATTATCAGCGTATAGATACTCAGTATCGTTATACAGAGGGGTGTGTTCATTATCAGTGTATAGATACTCAGAATCATTATACAGAGCGGTGTGTTCATTATCAGTGTATAGATACTCAGTATTATTATACAGAGCGGTGTGTTCATTATCAGTGTATAGATACTCAGTATTATTATACAGAGCGGTGTGTTCATTATCAGTGTAAAGATACTCAGTATCATTATACAGAGCGGTGTGTTCATTATCAGTGTATAGATACTCAGTATTATTATACAGAGCGGTGTGTTCATTATCAGTGTATAGATACTCAGTATTATTATACAGAGAGGTGTGTTCATTATCAGAGTATAGATACTCAGTATCATTATACAGAGCGGTGTGTTCATTATCAGCATATAGATACTCATTCTTATTATACAGAGCGGTGTGTTCATTATCAGTGTATAGATACTCAGTATCATTATACAGAGCAGTGTGTTCATTATCAGTGTATAGATACTCAGTATTATTATACAGAGCGGTGTGTTCATAATCACTGTATAGATACTCAGTATTATTATACAGAGCGCAGTGTTCATTATCAGCGTATTGATACTCAGGATCATTATACAGAGCGCTGTGTTCATTATCAGTGTATAGATACTCAGTATCGTTATACAGAGGGGTGTGTTCATTATCAGCATATAGATACTCAGTATCATTATACAGAGCGGTGTGTTCATGATCAGCATATAGATACTCAGTATTATTATACAGAGCGGTATGTTCATTATCAGTGTATAGATACTCAGTATCATTATACAGAGCGGTGTGTTCATTATCAGCGTATAGATACTCAGTATTATTATACAGAGCGGTGTGTTCATTATCAGTGTATAGATACTCAGAATCATTATACAGAGCGGTATGTTCATTATCAGTGTATAGATACTCAGAATCATTATACAGAGCGGTGTGTTCATTATCAGTGTATAGATACTCAGTGTTATTATACAGAGCGGTGTGTTCATTATCAGTGTATAGATACTCAGTATTATTATACAGAGCGGTGTGTTCATAAACAGTGTATAGATACTCAGTATTATTATACAGAGCGGTGTGTTCATTATGAGTGAATTGATACTCAGTATCATTATACAGAGAGGTGTGTTTATTATCAGTGCATAGATACTCAGTATTATTATACAGAGCGGTGTGTTCAT
>OW240914.1:5449218-5504415 GCA_933207985.1 Pelobates cultripes | reverse complement strand
AAAAACATGTATTTTTTTCAATTTTTCATTATATTTTATTTTTTTTAAATTAAAATACATGAGATTATATAAATAATGGTATGTAAAGAAAGCCCCTTTTGTCCTGAAAAAAACAATATATAATTTGTATGGGAACAGTAAATGAGAGAGCGGAAAATTCCAGCCAAAACACAAACACCACAAAAGTGTAAAAATATGCCTGGTCGCAAATGTACAACATCGCAAAAACAGTCCAGTCCTTAAGGGGTTAACAATATTCGAGAGAAATAGGCCTTTTGTGTACATAGAAAAAGTCTTAGATCTTTGAGTTCAGCTCATGAAAAATGGGGCCAAAACAAAAGTGTTGTGTTTATAATTTTGTTCAGTGTATATTTGTGCTCGGAGTTTATCTAATACGTAATGGAATGTACATGCACATTAGAAATAGGGGCCTGGGCCCCTACAGCTGAATTGGTGTAGTACCCCTCATGGCGGCTCGGCACACTACTATGAATTTCCCTGTTAATAGAAAGACAGATGGACAGATAGACATCTTTATCATCACACACAGACAACCCTTGCCATGACCCAGTTGTGGAACTACCACTGTAACTGCACCAGAGCCTCAGCTTGTGAGGTGTCCACCAAAAGCCAGGTAGCATGCACATGTCCCTATAATTATATTCCTAGTAATTTCTGCTGTGAAATATAGAGAAACACAGTTTATAAATACAACCCTGCTAGGCTGAGCAAATGGTAGATCCACAGCCGGTTCTTAGTTTTTGCCCAAAACATTTTTATGCACCAGGGCCCTTTCTACATTAGTTCCACCACTAATATTAAGCATAAGTGTCTGCCTAGATGTAATTTCCTCTTCTTACCTCTGCTATCAGCTCTGCTGAGCAAGTATTGATCTGCTCCTCAGACACACATAATCACACACAGCACTGGAGCTCTATGAGTATTCTGTGATGCCACCAATGGATTGTGATGTCAGCACATGATGTCAGCATTAATGAAATTTTTACAGGGTGAAAGATTGTGTTATAGGAGTGTATATATACAATTGCAAATGTGGGTATATATATATATATATATATATATATATATATACAAAAAATAGATAACTTGGCACTCACCCTTTCTCCAAAGTAATATTGGCCTGGGTGCAATCCCACGTTGTGAATATATAAAGATGAGTGAAGAGATGCACTCTCAGGGCTTTTATGTAGATAAATAATAATTTATTCCATGAAGGTATTTACATAAAAAAAAATTACCAACGTTTCGACCCATTCGGGTCTTCCTCAAGATTCTTATTAATTCTTATTTATCTACATAAAAGCCCCGTGAGTGCATCTCTTCACTCATCTCTCTCTCTCTCTCTCTCTCTCTCTCTCTCTCTATATATATATATATATATATATATATATATATATATATACACAGATTTGGCATTGTGTATGTACATAGGGCTTCAAGATGTCTGTCGCATAAACAAAATTATTTATCTTAAAAGGATACTAAAGTCCCTCTTCTTCTGAAAAGGGTAAGCAAAACCTTTGTGGTGGAATCTCGGTAAAAATAAATTTAGTAAGCCGAGATTACCACGTGGCATGTGTACGTGCATATGCTGACGTATCGATCAGTTGGTTGCACGAGGCAAGATACGATCAGTAGTGTACGGAGCATGTGCAAGAATACGGGATGTAGTATTCCCCTCCTCCATTGTGCTGGACAAGCCATGCGGTCAAGCAGGAAGTTAATTCTTATTTGTAATGATTGGTCAAGAGAATGTGCGGGTGGAGCTTAATATGGGAGGAGTTATGTGCCTATATAGGGAGCCTGCACTATTGTTCAGGGCTCAGAACTTGCTGTATTTTTGGTGACATTAGTCCCTCTGAGTCCCGATCGGTGATCCAATAAAGAATCTCTTCCTTCCTGAAGAAACCTGTGTCCATCTCTCTGTGCTTTGCTTCCGTCAGTTTCTCCGGTATCATTTGGTGCATTGGCCGGGAAGCTCATCGTTCAACGGTAGCTGAGAGGCAGAGGCGTGAGACGGTCTATCTTTGCCCACGTTCTCTACGGCTGCACCCCTGAACTTCTGCGTGGACCTCCCTTCGTCTCGGCGCCACTGGTCTGTTGTCCAGGAGATCATCGGCCTCTACGTAAGAAGTGCTGGGGTGTCCCCGTCGATGAGTGTGAACTCAGGTTCAGGAACGAGGAGGTAAGACAACTGCTGTTTTAGACGGCAGACCCACTAGGGGTATACCGATTGTGCGGTAGGCCCAAAAGGGGTTTAAATCTGTGTATGGAATCTGCCCCCTCTGTCGGAGGGAAGGAGCGAAGGCGCACCGCTCGATCGAACGCTCTTTAGTAAGACCGTTTGATCTGGTTAGTCAGGCGGGGTCCTGTGTAAATAGCCCTAGCCGGACACCGGTGTCTTGTCTAGACTAGCGTTCTAGGGTGTATATTACGTTCGCTAGGTCGGAGGGACCGGGAGACTAAGCGGCGCCTGTGTAAATTCGGTTCGCTAGCTCTCAACCTATCTTGGCTAAGTGGGAAGGCGTGTAAATTTGGAACCCACTAGACTTTTGATAGAGTAAATAGACTAGAAGGGCAATTTTGTAAATTCCGCCCTCTAGTTCGCTATATGTGGTGCTTGGGCAGTGTGGCTAACCAAAACGGGTGTATATAGTTTTAGGTAGTCCATTCAAGGTACTGGCCAATAGTTTAGTTAGGATTGTAAATGTGTTAAAGATTGTTAGTAAAGTGTATATCTTGTTAGATAGCGCGAGCTCAGCCGTCTAGCGAGAGTGTTAATAGTGTGTTGCTGTATCATAGTGCACGGTACCATAACCCTGTATATTTACTGACACTGTATATAAGTACTAATCATTGTCGTCTATTGCATGTTTAACACCGTAACCACTAATAATTGTATTGTGACCTTAAATTGTGCTTTGACCTATGCTAACCGTACTGTAACCGATACTAGTAAAAGACGATGTTACTGGGGTGTGTTATAGACGGGTAATTCATATATAGAGAATTATAGCGTGGGTGACTGTATAGTTTCGCCAAAGGGCATAATATTGATTATTTAGTGACTGGTGTAACAGCTGTGTGTGTACGGGAATTCCCTGAGTGATTATTGTGTTATTGTGTACGTTTCACTCGGTAACTGTACCACGTGGTGCTGTTGCCAGAGGAAACGGGTGTGACTGTTGAATAAGAACGCGTGCATAGTATTCGTTGTCAACGACGTTCCATTGATAAGTATGGGCGCGTCAGAGTCAACGATTTCGGATCCCTTAGGTTGTATGGTAAAGAATTTTAAAAAGGGATTCAAAACATGTGATTTTGGGGTTAAAATGTCTCCTGTACGTTTGGTCACTTTGTGCACTAGGGAGTGGCCTACTTTGGTTGCGGCATGGCCGCCGCGTGGCAGTTTGGATCCAACCCTGGTACAGCGTGTACACGTGGCTGTATCAGGTAGGCCTGAACTTTACGGACAGTTTCCATACATTGATTGTTGGAGGCAGGCCGTAAACGACTCGCCAAAATGGATCCGGATATGCCACGAGGAGCAATGTCGCCTCATGGTGGCCAGGACTTGTTTGTCCACTAGGACTGGTGTTAGGCCCATTTTGGACACGCCCCCTGAGTCCGAGATCCCTTTGCCGCCCCCTTACTTTCCTTTAAGAGGAAGTGACGCGAATGCAGGAAGTTCTGCACCCCTTCCCCTATTGCCCCCATCCACTTCCGCTTCCTCCTCCAGTACAGAATCCACCCCCCCTCGTATTAAAACTCCCCTTCCGGAACCAGGACCAACCCCCATTAGATCTGAATATCCTGATTTGGCGCCACTTCAAACTTCCGGTCAAGCTTCTTCTAGCTCGGCTCGGAGTATACTATTCACTAACTTTTCCCAAAATCAAGTTCCCACATCCTCATGCCCTATTACCTCTCGACCGGAACCTTTAACTGACGCCCCTCCACGTAGCCCCATACTAACCCGACAACTGACCGGTACCCAACAATTAAAACATTATCAGATGCCTCTTCGTCTGAATCCTGGGTCAGCCTATATCGATGCCGCAGGTCAAATGGCACATGCTGACCCAGTCTTCGTATATGTCCCGTTCACGACTACCGATCTCTTGAATTGGAAGACCCACAATTCCTCGTACACTGAGAAACCACAAGCTATGACCGATCTGTTCACCTCGATAGTTCAGACACATAACCCGACATGGGCTGATTGCCAGCAGTTATTAATGACATTGTTCAATAATGAGGAAAGGACAAGGATTAACCAAGCGGCCATTAAGGCGCTAGAGGAGAGAGCCCGTGCTTTAAATCAAGCCAATCCGGCAGCATGGGCCGCAACACATTACCCTAACACCGATCCTGACTGGAATGTAAATGGCGCAGATATGGCTCAACTTAAAGCCTATAGAGACGCTATAATTGCTGGCATGAAAGCCGGAGGGAAGAAAGCTATTAACATGTCGAAGACAGTTGAGGTGATTCAGAAAAGTGATGAAGCGCCCAGTGTCTTTTATGACCGATTATTGGAGGCATACCGCTTGTATACCCCCTTTAATCCGGAAGACGCTGATAATTCCCGAATGGTAAACTCCGCCTTTGTCAGCCAAGCTTACGGAGATATTAAGCGCAAGCTACAGAAATTAGAAGGGTTTGCAGGTATGTCTATCACCCAACTAATGGAGGTAGCGAACAAAGTATATATGAATAGGGAAACAGAAAGTAAGAAAGAGGAAGAGCGCAAGATGCGTAGAAAGGCAGATATGCTAGCGGTAGCGATCGCAGGCGTAGATAGACGGGGCCCAGATAGAGGCGATGGTAGATGGAATAGGGAGCCTTTGAGTAGGAATCAGTGCGCGTACTGCAAGGAAGAAGGGCATTGGAGGAACGAGTGTCCGCAAAGAGAGCAGTATGAGAGAGACTTACCCAGGGCAGGTTACGGAAACTTTAGAGGCAGAGCGAGAGGTAGAGGAGGCCCCGGAGGAAGTAATGGTAATAGAGGGAGTAATGGGAACAGAGGAAGTGTAAGGGAAGATAGGTACTATCCAGCAGCGCAAAGGTCCCGCGATAGAGAAGGTAGGGACTTTGTGGGATTGGCTGACACGGTCATGGAGGACTATTGATACCGACCGGGCTCCATCCCCCTTGGTCGAGCGGAGCCTATGGTCGATGTATCAATAGGGGGAAAAAGGAGTGCGTTCATGATCGACACTGGTGCTGAACATTCGGTGGTGACTAATCTAGTTGCTCCTCCATCTGGAAGAACTATTACTGTAATAGGAGCAACTGGAAGAAGTGCTGAAAAACCGGTTCTTAAAAGTCGACTCTGTACATTGGGAGGCCACGTAGTAAAACATCAATTCCTTTATATGCCTGAGTGTCCAGTCCAATTGCTGGGACGTGATATGCTATCCAAATTACAAGCGCAGATTACGCTCCTACCAAATGGAACAACATCCTTAAAGTTTAATGGACCCTCAGGTATTATGACATTGTCCGTACCAAAGGAAGAAGAGTGGCGACTTTATACAGTGTTGACTAGCCAAAACCCGAGGAGTGATGAATCCTTATTTAACATACCAGGAGTTTGGGCAGAGAACAACCCACCAGGACTGGCCCGCAATATTCCACCTATTAAAATCGAACTAAAACTTGGGGTTTATCCAGTAAGCCTGAGACAATATCATATTCCGCAGAAGGCTAAGAAGAACATCCAATCTTATCTGGATAAGTTCATACGGTATGGTATCCTAAAATTCTGTACTTCCCCCTGGAACACCCCATTGCTGCCTGTTCAAAAGCCCGGTACAGATGAGTATCGACCTGTGCAGGACTTGAGAGCAGTCAATGATGCGGTTGTTAGTATACATCCAGTCGTGCCCAATCCATATAACCTGCTTGCTTTAATTCCGGGCGGGGCTACTTACTTTACAGTCTTAGATCTCAAAGATGCCTTCTTTTGCCTCCGAATTGCCGCAGAAAGCCAATGTATCTTCGCTTTCCAATGGGAAAATGCTGTAACGGGCTCGAAACGCCAAATGACCTGGACAAGATTGCCCCAGGGGTTTAAAAATTCACCTACCCTATTTAGTTCAGCTCTAAGTCAAGATCTACTAGATTTCGAGTCTATCCCAGGAGAGTGTGTATTATTACAATATGTAGATGACTTGTTGATAGCAGCAGTTACAAAGGAAGTATGTCAGCAAGCAACGCACGATCTACTACACATTCTCTGGAAGGCAGGATACAAGGTGTCTAGAAGGAAGGCTCAGTTGTGTTTGCCAACTGTCAAATATCTGGGATTCCATATCTCTGAAGGTCAAAGAATTATGGGGCCAGAGAGAAAAGAAGCTGTGTGCCAAATACCGATACCCAGGAATAGAAGACAAGTGCGAGAATTCTTGGGGGCAGCAGGCTTCTGTAGGATATGGATTCCCAGCTACGCGATACTGGCAAAACCTCTGTATGCAGCTATCAAAGGTACAGAGCACGACCCCTTCTTATGGACTCAAGAACAGCAAACGGCATTCGAAGATGTGAAGAGGGCTTTGATGAGTGCCCCAGCATTAGGTCTACCTGACCACACACGGCCATTCTACCTGTATGTACATGAGCAAAGAAGAATGGCTGTGGGAGTATTGACACAGTACTTGGGATCATGGCAAAGACCTGTTGCCTACATGTCTAAGCAACTGGATGCAGTGGCCAGCGGACTTCCACCTTGTCTAAGAGCCGTAGCTGCAGCCGCCCTGCTAGTAGCTGAAGCCGATAAACTCACTCTGGGTCAAGAACTTTATGTACGAGTTCCACATGCAGTACAGACGTTGTTGGATTACAAAGGAAATCATTGGTTTAGTAACAGCCGTATGACCAAGTATCAAGCAATGTTGTGTGAAAACCCAAGAGTGCATTTAGAGACTGTAAATACCTTAAATCCAGCTACCCTTTTGCCACAACCTACTGAAAGTCAACATGATTGTTTGGAAGTAATGGATGAAGTATTTTCAAGTAGACCAGATCTTCGTGATTTTCCCATCCAGAACCCTGATGTTCAATATTACACCGACGGCAGTAGTTATGTAAAAGAAGGGATCCGCTATGCAGGATATGCAGTAACAACGATAGACAAGGTGATAGAAGCTCGGCCACTGGCAAAAGGAACATCAGCACAAAAGGCAGAATTGATAGCACTGACACGAGCGTTACAATTGGCTGAAGGTTTAAGAGTGAACATCTACACGGACTCCAAGTATGCGTTTTTAACCACTCATGCCCACGGAGCTTTGTATAAAGAAAGAGGACTATTGAATTCAGAAGGCAAAGAAATCAAATACGCAGCTGAGATCCTACAACTATTGGAAGCAGTGTGGGAGCCGAAAGAAGTCGGTATTATACATTGTCGGGCGCATCTGAGAGGAGATGGTGATGTAACCAAAGGGAATCGGATGGCAGATAGTGCAGCTAAGCGTGCTGCTGAATCAGGAAGACAGGAATATGTGGGGCATATAGCTGCTCTTATACCAACTCCACTGTCTCAATGGACTCCAATTTATACAGCTCAAGAAGAGGAGTGGTTAAGGACTGAACCTGGAAAGTATTTGGAGAACAAATGGTATCAGTTAGAAGATGGAAGAATAGTTATTCCAGCATCACTAGCGGTAGAAATTGTCCAAAACTATCATAACGGGACACATTCTGGGAGAGACAGTACAGAAGAATCTCTCAGAAAACATTTCTACATACCAAGATTGTCCAACTTGACTCAGGCCATTGTACGTAGATGTGTAACGTGTGCTAAAAATAATGCAAGACAAGGACCAGTAAAGCCACCAGGAGTCCAGTTTATGGGGGGACTTCCCATGTCCGATTTACAAATTGACTATACAGTGATGCCTAAATCGGGTGGACATCGCTACCTGCTGGTAGTGGTGTGCACCTATTCAGGCTGGGTAGAAGCATGTCCTACTCGTACAGAGAAAGCAGGAGAAGTCGTGAGATTCCTGCTACGAGAAATAATACCCCGATATGGACTACCCTGCTCTATAGGATCGGACAATGGTCCAGCTTTTGTTCATCAGTGCCTACAACAATTGACTCATATGCTTGGTATAAAGTGGAGGCTTCATACGGCATATAGACCCCAGAGTTCTGGTAAGGTAGAGAGAATGAATAGAACTATTAAGAATCAGTTGGCTAAAATGTGTCAGGAAACCCAACTTAAGTGGAACGTTCTCTTGCCCATAGCTCTATTGCGAATCCGTAGTACACCTACCAGAAGGATGGGCCTCTCTCCTTTTGAAATCATGTACGGGCGACCACCTCCCGTGCTTGGTAACTTAAGGGGGGATTTGAGTCAGTTGGGAGAAGGAATTACCCGGCAGCAGGTTGTAGAGTTGGGTAAGACTATGGAGGAGGTACAGAAATGGGTACAAGATAGATTACCTGTGAATATTTATCCCCCAATTCATAGTTACCACCCAGGCGACCAAGTGTGGATTAAAGAGTGGAATAATGTGCCGTTAGGGCCCAAGTGGAGAGGTCCTTATGTTGTTCTTCTGTCTACCCCTACAGCGATAAAAGTAGCCGAAGTGACTCCGTGGATACATCACTCCAGGGTTAAACCAGCAGCAGCCGATTCTTGGCAAGTTACAGCAGATCCAGAGAATCCCTGCAAGATCCGGTTAAAACGCACGACTCAGTCGGAGTGACGAGGAACCTTGTGGATTACAAATTTTATTGTATAAAGCCTGTCCACTCACCAACGAGTGTATAAGTCAGGGAAAGTCTTGAGGGGACCCCTGTGAAGACGAGCAGAACTCCATTCCCTGCAGCCCTTACATCCTGGAAGCTGAGGTGCCTTCGCACGGACGAAGACTGAGGATGACGACGAAAGATGTATTTTTAATAATGTTTATTTATGTGTATTTTTATATTCAGGAAGGTAGAGGTACCGACACTCCTAGCTGTGAGGTATGCATTAAGACTACAAGAACAGGTAACCATATATCCCAGACCCTAATTTGGCATTCGCAATATGAGTGTAAAGGAGATGTATCAAGATGTAGATACTTAAATATAGAATATAGTGTGTGTCATTTAGGAGTAGGAGAACCTAAGTGCTTCAGTCCTGAGTATCAACCCCGTACAATTTGGTTGACTCTCAGAAATGGAGATCCTCAGGGGACCCTAATTAATAAGACGGTATTAAAATCCGTATATTCTTCAGGTGCTCTGCTATTTGATGCGTGTAAAGCAATATCAAGTGGTAGAAAGCCGTGGAATGTATGTGGGGATCTTAGATGGGAGAGGACGTATGGGTCTAACGATAAATATATTTGTCCCAGTAGTAAAAATAAATATGTAAGTCCAAGATGCCCAAATAGAGATTATAACTTCTGCCCATATTGGTCTTGTGTGGGGTGGGCGACTTGGGGACAGACAGCAGACAAGGACATGATTGTGACTAAGTTGCCTACTGATCCATATTGTAAGTCTATGGAATGCAATCCAATCCATATACTTATAAATAACCCTGACAAGTTCTTAGATAAATATGGTAATTTATTTGGGTTTCAAATATATGGGACGGGTTTAGACCCTGGGACAATATTGTTTATAGGGATAGAGACTGATACGGTAACCTCCCAAACTCATCAAGTATACCATTCCTTTTATGAAGAGATGAGCATAGATAATAAGATCCCCCATAATGCTAAAAACTTGTTCATTGATTTAGCCGAGAGTATTGCCGGTAGTCTTAATGTTACCAACTGCTATGTGTGTGGAGGTACTAACATGGGAGACCAATGGCCTTGGGAAGCAAAGGAGGTAATGTCCGGTTCTGAGGCAGTTGACCAATTAATATCTACACAAGCCGACTATCATATGAGTGTTAGAGGTAAATCTGAGTGGAGATTGAAGACCTCCATCATAGGTTATGTTTGCATAGCGAGGAAAGGAATGATGTATAATACTTCTGTAGGAGAATTAACTTGTCTAGGGCAAAAAGCTTATGATGATGATACAAAGAATACAACTTGGTGGTCGGCTTCAAATGTCTCAGAACCATCTAACCCGTTTGCAAGATATGCCAATTTAAAGGACGTATGGTTTGATCTATCCATCACATCTAACTGGAGAGCCCCAGCGAATTTGTACTGGATCTGTGGTAAGAAGGCCTATTCGGAGTTACCACAGGACTGGGAAGGGGCATGTGTGTTGGGTATGTTAAAACCATCCTTCTTCTTATTGCCTATTGAAACAGGTGAGACTTTAGGTGTTAAAGTGTATGATGTGAATCATAGGAAGAAAAGGGGACCCATAGAGATAGGTGCCTGGGAAGATAATGAATAGCCTCCCCAGCGTATTATAGATTATTATGGGCCAGCCACGTGGGCAGAGGATGGTACCTTTGGTTATAGAACCCCTATTTATATGCTCAACCGCATTATAAGGTTACAGGCGGTGGTTGAGATCATTACTAACGAGATATCACAAGCGCTCAATCTTCTAGTGAAGCATAATACCAGGATGAGGACAGCAGTTTACCAAAATAGATTAGCCTTGGATTATCTTTTGGCAGTAGAGGGAGGTGTATGTGGGAAGTTTAACCTGAGCAATTGCTGTCTTCAAATAGATGACGAAGGGCAAGCAATAGCTGAACTTACTAGCCATATGGTTAAACTAGCGCATGTGCCTACTCAGGTATGGAAAGGGTACAATCCAAGTAGTTGGTTTGGTAGCTGGTATGAGTGGTTTGGAGGGCTTAAGGCAGTGGTAGGTGGAGTCCTACAGATTTTAATGTTGTGTCTACTCCTGCCGTGTCTTATACCCTTAGTAGTTAGGTCTGTGCAAAGCCTGATAGAAAATATAGCAGAGAGGAAGGCTGCTGCACAGATAATGGCAATTTATAAATATAAGGCTCTAGATCAGGGAGAACCAATGCAGGAAGGCGAGTGTTGAAGATTCACATCATAGGATAAGTCTGGTCTGGTTCAAAGGTAACTTGTGGTGTATGCAAACCAAGGTTAAGTGATGCCTCAAGTAATTGTAAAATATCAAGAGGCATCAAAGGGGAGAATGTGGTGGAATCTCGGTAAAAATAAATTTAGTAGGCCGAGATTACCACGTGGGATGTGTACGTGCATATGCTGACGTATCGATCAGTTGGTTGCACGAGGCAAGATACGATCAGTAGTGTACGGAGCATGTGCAAGAATACAGGATGTAGTATTCCCCTCCTCCATTGTGCTGGACAAGCCATGTGGTCAAGCAGGAAGTTAATTCTTATTTGTAATGATTGGTCAAGAGAATGTGCGGGTGGAGCTTAATATGGGAGGAGTTATGTGCCTATATAGGAAGCCTGCACTATTGTTCAGGGCTCAGAACTTGCTGTATTTTTGGTGACATTAGTCCCTCTGAGTCCCGATCGGTGATCCAATAAAGAATCTCTTCCTTCCTGAAGAAACCTGTGTCCATCCCTCTGTGCTTTGCTTCCGTCAGTTTCTCCGGTATCAGTATCACATCATTAAAACATACGTGCTCTTTAGATGATGGTCCATTATCTTTTAAAATGTAAAATAAGTGTATATATGGTGAAAAAAACAATATAAGACAAAGTGCTACAATCACCAGCAATGTGGGTCACTCCACCTCACATAAATAAATGGTTAAAACAGTAAAAAATGGTGAGAGCACAGAGAAACAATAATTACCCTTATATTCAATATAAAACCTGTAAAAACACAATGGGAAAAACAGGCATAGGGTAATAACGTACAAATAATATATGAATGAGTAAATACTTGAATAAACTCACATATTCATGAGCCACTTAATATGGAAGCTGGCTCAGACTAGGAACATTGAATGGATTAGTGAGGTGGTCGTTGTAATCCAACTGCTTAATTGCTTGCTCCTTCTTGCTTTACAAAATCCAGGATGCAGGATCTTTAATGAAAACCTTTATTCGGTATAGCAGCAAAAAAAAGACAGCAGCAGTAAAAATTAGAATTCAGCAATTCCACCTCTGTTCGGTGCAGAGGTGGAATTGCTGAATTCTAATTTTTACTGCTGCTGTCTTTTAAAATGTGTATTAAATATTTAGCAAATGGCTTTATAATCCAGTTTAGTGCCGGCACAGTCATGGCAAACAATGCAATAGCAGAGATACATTGAAGGAGATTTATCAAAGTGTTTAGAAATGTGATACAAATTGTTCAAGATGGAGATGCCGCCCACTTCCAGGATAGATTTCAGGATTTCTCATGATTTCTGCATTTTATTTTATTTTTCAAGCTTAACAAAACCAAAATTGCTAAATATAGGGAATAAGTAAACAGAATAATAAGAATCTGGGGAGGGGACAGTTCCCCCTCTAAAATGTTAGTTACTCACTCCTCTTCATTTTTGTAGCGGAATGGGCCTAGGGTCGGTACCCTTATGCCTGCTCTGGGCTGTGCGTGCCGGTTTTCCCCCTCCCCGTTGTCCCTTATGTTTGGAGCATGCAGTCCCTGTGCGAGGCATATCTCACTCTTATTAAAAACCCATGCTTTTCCCCTGCTTTGCCTGGCCATTCGTTCAATTCCGTTCCCCTAAGTTGCTCCCACAGTTCTGGTCGACTACCGAACAAACTACCGAATGGCAGGCCACCAAGAAGTGGAGTGTGCAGCTCATTAACACCAATAAACCCGTTCACACCTACACAAGCCGCAACTACATGAACATTACAAGCAGTCAGCTGGGTAGCCGCCATTCGTATGTGCAACAGAGACAGCGGTGTTTGGTCGTCGAGTGTATGGAACTAAAATTGTCCACTCGACGGCGTGAACACCGCTGGGACTTCCACCTTCTGTTCCATTTGTGGAAATTCATGCGAACAGAGCGGTGTTCAGGGGGAGCAACCTCCCGGACTAGATATTCATATGAACGGACACACGAACAGTTGTTGAGACTGACGCACAGCCTATATTCATGGAACCTTTTTGGGCAGGCACCTCGTATACGGTCGGATAAACTATGCCTCGGTGGCGTTTTGGCTACGTTTCTGGGATCCTGAGCGGATCTGCTTTTCGGATATACTGGGCACTCAGACCCAGGCTATCCAGGGATATAGTACTTGAGGGGGTACCTTATGGGGAAATTTATTTTTTGGGGTGTTAGAGATTACACATGTCCTGGACATGAGAGGTACCTTGCTCAGTCTACTCTCAGGTCCAGTGGGGAATGCCCCTGGAATATGTATCTGGAAACCCCTTGCATGGGGATTCTCACAAAAGGTCAGCTGTGGCTCCATTAAACAGTTATACCCCCAGAGCTGAGTGTGGTCCAGTTGCTGGGGAGGTGGTGGGAGATTCTTGGAGTATTTTCCTTTAGTTGGCTGTTTCCTTGGAATATTCTACTTGTTCTTGAGTATATCTTGGAGTAACCAGCGGAGGAGAGACCCTGCTAGGACTAGCTCTCCGCTACAATTATTAACCAGGTTTTACCCTAAACACTTTTTTGGCTCCCTCTCCAAATTAAAGTCTAAATATTTTATTTGTGTCTTTTATGTTGTTTGCCTGTTTATCTCACTCTTCTTCCGTTCACAGCTTGCACACCCCCTCTACCCATTTATTTGCCACAGGCTATACGGTCACTTTTACCAAGCGTTTCTTTTATCCCATAACTGTCCAAATCCTGCTGCTGTCAGCTCTGTGTTTCAATGCCTCAGTCTGTCCCACAGGCTGCTGTTATAATAGCTGTAAATACTAATTATTATGATTCATATGTTCTGTGAAAGGAGAGGGGTTCTAAATAAAAATACCTGCAGCATATGGATGCTAGATCAGGGCAGCACTTTTAATATGCCATCCAATAGTATGAAGAACAGATATACGCCATGGAAACCATCGGACAGCCCAAGCGGTACTGCTATCTAGCGGAACAATGTGCAAACCACAGAGCTCAGCACAAACAATACATCCGCCCAGGAACAGTGCTTAAATTAGTAATACATGAACCCTCCAGGAACAAGCATGGAGCCCTCTGGGAAATCTATTAGTAATACATCAACCCTCCAGGAACAAGCATGGAGCCCTCTGGGAAATCTATTAGTAATACATGAACCCTCCAGGAACAAGCATGGAGCCCTCTGGGAAATCTATTAGTAATACATGAACCCTCCAGGAACAAGCATGGAGCCCTCTGGGAAATCTATTAGTAATACATCAACCCTCCAGGAACAAGCATGGAGCCCTCTGGGAAATCTATTAGTAATACATGAACCCTCCAGGAACAAGCATGGAGCCCTCTGGGAAATCTATTAGTAATACATGAACCCTCCAGGAACAAGCATGGAGCCCTCTGGGAAATCTATTAGTAATACATGAACCCTCCAGGAACAAGCATGGAGCCCTCTGGGAAATCTATTCTTTGGTTTGTGTGAGGCGGCTTTGAAGGGCACTCCTGGCACATACAGCTTGGCCCCTTCACCGCAGCTGAATGTCAGCATCAGCCCATCCAACTTTGGGTGGCAATGATAGGTAGAGAGTGCTGGGCTAGTCTGGATATCCGGCTAGTCTGGTTATCCCAGTTAGTGAGGATATCCCGGTTAGTCTGGTTATCCCAGTCAGTGAGGATATCCCGGTTAGTCTGATTATCCCGGTTAGTCTAGATATCCCGGTTTGTCTGGATTTCCCAGTTAGTCTGGTTATCTCAGTTAGTCAGGATATCCCGGTTAGTCTAGATATCCCGGTTTGTCTGGATATCCCGGTTAGTCTGGTTATCCCGTTAGTCTGGTTATCCCGGTTAGTCTAGATATCCCAGTTAGTCTGTATAGCCTGGTTAGTCTGGTTATCCCGGTTAGTCTGGATAGCCTGGTTAGTCTGGTTATCCCGTTAGTCTGGTTATCCCGGTTAGTCCAGATATCCCGGTTAGTCTGGTTATCCCGGTTAGTCTGGATAGCCTGGTTAGTCTGGTTATCCCGTTAGTCTGGTTATCCCGGTTAGTCTAGATATCCCGGTTAGTCTAGATACCCCGTTTAGTCTGGATATCCCGGCTAGTCTGGTTATCCCGGTTAGTCTGGTTATACCGGTTAGTCTGGTTATCCTGGTTAGTCAGGTTATTCCGGTGAGTCTGGATATCCCAGTTAGTCTGGTTATCCCGGTTAGTCTGGTTATCCCGGTTAGTCCAGATATCCCAGTTAGTCTGGTTATCCCGGTTAGTCAGGTTATCCCGGTGAGTCTGGATATCCCAGTTAGTTCAGGTTTCCCATTCTTTTTCAAATTTTCCCAATATGTGAGTGCTGGCAGAGCCATAATTTCAGATAAACAACTTAGAGTGGCACAAACTGGGTAGATAGCACTTTATGACTGGTTACACCATACTACAATGTGCCTAATGTGCATTCTTAACCCTTCCTGTGTTAAAAATATATTTACAGCCTGGACTTAACCCTGCAAGGTAATTATTGCAGTTTATAAAAACTGCAGTAATTACACTTGCAGGGTTAAGGGTGATGGGAGTTAGCACTCAGATGACTTCAATAGGCTGAAGTGGTCTTGGTGCCTGAAGTGTCCCTTTAACTCTATCTAGAAGGCGTGAATACCCCATACACGGGTAAACTTTTCACTAATATAATAATCTTTTCATCAAGTTTTAAAAGGAAATATATTCTGTGTTCCATGAAGTATGTAACGGATCACCTGGCACCCTGAGGACTCCAAGCACTCTGGCAGACACCACAATCACCGAACCGGAGAAACAAATAAATTCTCCCAAGCATATGAATGCTGTAGACAGTTGAATAGGAATCATACGAATAGGTTTACTCTCCTAGCAGTCAAACTGGAACAGCATACAATAAATCCTTCCCCCAATAATGAGACGACACTTCACTTTGAGGGTTAAGCAGGAACTCCCTGTACTGTCACATACAGTCTCTTTTATTCCCAATCCACAAACATAGTACAGCCCACAGGGCGTTACAAAACAACCAATCAATCCGTACAATACACCCAGACACTCCCACACAAACTCCTCCCCTCTGCCTGTGATATGATTACTGAACACAATGGGTAATCTCATTATCACCGGCAGAGGAATACAGTTTTTACACAATATTTATAACTTCTAAAATATACATGTCACAAACATAAAACATACATTTTCATAATCAATCCATTCAGGGGAACAACATATTAAAAAATGGCACGAATCAGACCAGGGGTTCAAAAGTTAAGGGAAAGTCCTTTGTGACTAAATGAAGCATGGCTTTCCGGCCCAAACCAGTTTCAGAGTCTTCTATCCTGGAGATTGAATTGAGAAGTAATTCAATTATCTCCCAGGACAGACACAAGACTCCATTATGCACATGGTGAGCACAAAGCATTAAAATATTATAAAATACACAAAGTCACATTTTATACATAAAACACAGACATGTCACATATCCCCAGATAGCTGGGATCTGAGCGCACAAAACTACCGAATAGCGCTCAGATCCTATTCACACAGTTCAATTGCCATGGAGCCGAAGTCTTTAACTACACGAATGGGCTCCATGGCATAGCTATCTGGGTTAATACCTTCACATAAAGTCTGGTCCATAGTCCAAAGGCAAGAGGCGGGCAAGCAGCCCCCTCCAAGGACACGTGGCGAGGCCGGTTTCGCCACAAAGTATATGTTAAAAAAAATGATAAAAACCCATCCCTACCTTTAGTGTATTACAGGATCCTTCAGCAATATATATACACCTTGGCCACTCAGTGTTTGTAAACAGACAGTCTCTATGGTCTCTATAGTCAGTCTCTATGGTCTCTATAGTCAGTCTCTATGGTTATGCTATATGGTCTCCATAGCTAGTCTATATAGTCAGTCTATATAGTCAGTATATATAGGCAGTCTCTATAGTTAGTCTATATAGTCAGTCTCTATAGTCAGTCTCTAGTCAGTCTCTATAGTCAGTCTCTATGGATAGTCTCTATAGTCAGTCTATAGTCAGTCTATAGTTAGTCTCTATAATCAGTCTCTATAGTCAGTCTCTATAGTTAGTCTCTATAGTCTCTATAGTCAGTGTATAGTCAGTGTGACGAGACCAATCTCGCCACATTGCATTGGAGAAGCCTGGTTGCTCGCCTGCTGCCTTTGGACTATGGCCCCATGTTAAAAGACTTTGTTTCGCCCGCAGAAAAGCTTTATTCGTGCTTTTCTGCCGGTTGTTCGCTAGGTTCAATCTACCGAACAACTGCACGAATGAATAGACCTCCTGGGAGCTGGAGTGTGCCGCAATTAACCTCCCTGAATCTGCGGTTAACCGCAGCTTAATTGACGAATGCTAGGTGGCCGCCATTCGTATCCCGAACACGAGGTCGTGGCCATTTTAAACATACGAATGCACAGCGGTGTTCGACACTTAATTCATGGAACTAAAATCGGACACAGTTTTGCGCGAACACCGCTGAAGCCGCCGACCTCCCTTCTTGTTCGGTGGAAGTACACGAACGGCCGGTGTTCGGTAGTTTTACTTGTCTATGTTATACCCCAGATAGGAATCCCATGGAGCGCATTCACATGAAACTGACTGTGTAAAGACTTTGGCTCCATGGCGATTGAACTGTATTCGTGTGGTCTGAGCGCCATTCGCTTAATAATGTGCGCTCAGACCTGAGCTATCTGAGGATATGTTAAATGTATAGTTTTAATGTAATGTGTCTTACATGGTGTATTTTAATAGTTATTCATGTTTTAGTATCCCCACGTGCATAATGGCGATTTGCCTTTGTCTGGGGAGATAATTGAATTACTCAATTATCTCCCAGGGCAGAGGGGAGGAAGCCATGATGCATTGTGGGAATATATTGTGACTGTGTGTCCTATTTGTCTGCTTGTCTGTCCCTTGTCACAGTCTCCCATTTGGTCCCCTAGGTGGGAGACCTGCATAAATACTGGGCAGGTAGCCCTCATTAAACAGACCACTGCTTGACCCTCAACACGGAGCCTTGTCTCGTCTTTGGGGGGATTTACTGAATGCTGATAGAGACTGATTGCTAGGAGTGTAAGCCGCTTGGATGCTTTTCCTATTCGTCTGCTAGCAGCAATTCGTATGGTTCCTGTTCGTGTGTTTGGAGTGCTATATTGGATGCCGTTCGGGAGTTTGGAGCATTCACTTATTGGCGGTTCGTGTGTTTGGTGTTCTGCAGTAGCTGTGCCTGCATCTCTGGAAAGGGGGCCGATCGCCTAAACGGTTTTTACCCCTTTTGTGCAAAACGGTCCGTTACAGTCAGTCTCTATAGTTAGTCTCTATAGTCTCTATAGTTAGTCTCTATGGTCTTCCCTGTTTCTATAGAGACCATAGAGACTGACTATAGAGACCATAGAGACTGACTATAGAGACCATAGAGACTGACTATAGAGACCATAGAGACTGTCTGTTTACAAACACTGAGTGGCCCAAGGTGTATATATATTGCTGAAGGATCCTGTAATACACTAAAGGTAGGGATGGGTTTTTATCATTTTTTTTAAATATACTTCATGGAACACAGAATATATTTCCTTTTAAAACTTGATGAAAAGATCATTATATTAAAGAGTCGTGTGGAGATGACAGTTGTCCTCCAAACTGGGTTCATTACCTCCATTGCTCAGGCTGTAGATTTGGGACGTCAGACTAGTAGGCAATGGGTTTTATTTTATTATTATTATTATTATTGCCATTTATATAGCGCCAACAGATTCCGTAGTGCTTTACAATATTATGAGAGGGGATTTAACTATAAATAGGACAATTACAAATAAACTTACAGGAACAATAGGTTGAAGAGGACCCTGCTCAATCGAGCTTACATTCTATAGGAGGTGGGATGTAAAACACATTAGGAGAGAACATTAACCCTTACTAGTCTCAGGAAGGAGTCAAATCACAACCAGGGATCTCGCTGTTTGTAGTTAACTCATTCCTGGCTCAAACTTTCCTCCACTGCATAAAGGGGGCAAATGAATCCAAATAAAATTCCCTGCCAGGAGATTTCTTTGAGAATGATCAGCTCATTAAACTGACACTATAGTCACCAGAACAACTACAGCTTATTGAATTTGTTCTGGTGAGTAGAATCATTACCTTCAGGCTTTTTGCTGTAAATACTGTCTTTTCAGAGAAAATGCAGTGTTTACATTACAGCCTAGTGATAACGTCGCTGGCCACTCCTCAGATAGCTGTTAGAGATCCTTCCTGGGTCATGGCTGCCTAAAATGCATCCAAACATTCAGTATCTCCTCCCTCTGCATGCAGACACTGAACTTTCCTCATAGAGATTCATTGATTCAATTCATCTCTATGAGGAGATGCTGATTGGCCAGGGCTGTGTTTGAATCATGCTGGCTCTGCCCCTGATCTGCCTCCTTGTCAGTCTCAGCCAATCCTATGGGGAAGCACTGTGATTGGATCAGGCTACCACTTCTGCTGATGTCAGAGGTCAGAGGAAGTTCACAGGCAGAGGCAGCAGCTTTAGACTTGAATACAAGTAAGATTTTAATATCTTTATGGAGGCAAAGGGGACCAAGGGGACCATGGGGGCTAGATAGTGGTTTTACCACTATAGGGTCAGAAATCTATGTTTGTGTTCCTGACCCTATAGTGCTCCTTTAACCCTCAAGATATGTATCAAGATACGTTTACTGGCAGGGCCTGTAGTTGTGGGAGGGGCTTGGTTTCCCTTCTTAAGGATGTCAGACCGTTCCCCATTATCGTTTTCAGTTTGGCGCTTTGCATACCGTGACTTATGGTCTGTGCAAATCACCATTTTACTTACGTTCAACTCGTGGGAATGGTTACCTGGTCCTGCAGCCCCTGGTCATCTGTTTCGCTGTCTTCCAACACTCTAGAACCTCGACTGAATCGTAAAACACGTGAGTTGAGCCACCTGTCAGTGCTCAGCATCATTCCGGGGCGGCTCTATGCTTTAAATCTGCTTTCGCATACATCTGTTAATTTTTCTGTGTTCTCACGGCTATGCGAACGATTAGGCTATAGTACGGTCTTTTGGCTATTTCCATCCTGTTCGTATCCCACTTAGGTTAAGCGGGCTTTTGGAAGCATCAGCACGAACGCACTTGTTCACTTCAAATGTACGAACACCAAGTTGTTGTATTTCTCAAACTATTATTTCGTACATTTTTTGTTAATCTCGAAACGTACGGTTATATACGAAAGTTAGCCCACCACAAGGGACGTTCGTATATTTAGAACCGAACACCCAATTTTAGTAGTAGGTTTCATACGATTTCATACAAATTGTTTTACTTCACTGTTTCAGTTAAATACTGTGTTTTAAATGATGGCTTCTAGTGGTCAGTTTTGATATTGCACAGGAGTTTAATTGAAGTCAGGTAATTACTGCATATTTAATGTTGACTGTTACGAACACTGGTATAGTAAATATCCTGTTCGCCTATTCCTCCCAAACTGCTGAGCCTGAGTGATTATAGCAGATGAATGCAGCCTCCAAGTAGTTTCTCCCCAGCAAGTAGACAGTTACCTAAACATGAGCCTAGACTTCATGAAGGGTACAACAGGAATCAATTTTAATGGTGCCACACTGGCTTTTATGCAAGTCTCCATGCAAAGGGTACTCCCACATGGACCTTGTGGGGGACAGGGACACAAAGGTTACAGCCAATAATATTACAGTGACAAAGATGAACAGTCCCAATGCAAACAGACAATACCCTCCTTTCTGCCTGTGAGATAATTGAGTGAGCTAACTTAATAACTCAATTATCTCCAGGCAGTAAAAACATATTTTCCCCAAAACTTGGAAAGTACCCTAAAACACATAGTATCCCCATAAAATCACATCCCCTGATAGCCCTGATCTGGGTGACTAACATATCCAAAAATCACCCAGATCAGTTCAGGTGTTTTCAAATTTTATGGAAGTCCCATTTGACCGACCGCACATGAGGCTTCTGCCCAGAAACAGTTCTATGAGTTTAGGCTGTGCGGTCTGTCTATTTTGAAAAGTCATAAAAACAAATAAATGCATGAACGGAGCCCACTGGCTCATAGTAGCGATTTTTCCCCTAGTTCGTGGGAAGCAAACTACGGAACAGCACTCTCCTGGCTGTTCGGGAAAAGGAAGCAGGCGTTCGTATGGTTTGACTGATGTTCAGGAAGTCGAGTGTCCGGTTTTAGTTCGAGACACTCGACGACCAAGTCCCGCTAGTTACAGCTACCGAACCAATAAAACATAAAAAGTCCCGAATGGCAATAAAATTCTCGAATAACATGCTATTTTCTTCACATTGACCTTTAGTGGTCAATTTTGATATTGCACGGGCTATATTTGAAGTTTGATATTTTAAAGTGATTAGTTCAGGTCAAACAAGCGCTTGCTTGTTAATTATTTTTTTATGCCTTATCAGTATATTCTGACATTATGCATGTTTCTCTTTGTAGGGGACTCAATTGTGTTATTCAGGTTAATTGCCAGTTCTTATTGTTCAAACCATAGGGAGGTTATCTACCTTCTAACTTAAGTTACATTAAGGCCATTGATCTTTCAGGCATGTTTTGCTCTCCAGAAGCAATTAGGTGGGTTTATACGATTATTTTCATATCATAGCAATCGGATGCGTATTACAGGTATTAGATCTGTTTCAGATCCACAGAGCACTCTACATTGGAGCTCCATCACTGCTACTATTCACAATTCACAGTGCGTTTGGTTAGTGGTTACACTTATTCTGGCCCACATATGGCCCTCATTAGTTTGTCTAGTCCTTAATGTTTATTGTCTACACGTAATCTTACAGAATGTTTATAAATTCTTTGTTCGGTTAATACTGAGTGTTAAATATCGGCCTAAACTGGTCAGTATTGATATTGCACATCGACATTTTAAGTTAGTCTAATGTTTTGTTGAAGATAGCATTTAATTTAGGTAAAGCAAACGCATTGCGTGTTCATCGTTTTTCATGCTTTGTCAGTAGATGCTGACGATACACTGGTTTGATTAAATAAACGCTATCTGGTTTTCACTCAACTAAGCCTCTAAATCAGTGATGGCGAACCTTTTTGAGCCCGAGTGCCCAAACCGCAATAAATGCCAACTTTGTTTCCTCAAAAAGCCAGCATGGCAATTAAACCTGAATACTGAGGTTTACGTTTAGAAAAAACAACTCGTACAGTTGTCCAAACTAATTCTCCTCTTCTATCTCCCCAGCATCTTCCCTTCTCTAACCACAGCATATCCCCCTCTCCCCCAGCATCATCTCCTCCTTCTCTCCCCCCTACATCTCCCCTTCCTCCTCTCCCCCAGCATCTCCTCCTCCTCCACTCCCACTACATCTCCTCTTCCTCCCTTCCCCCAGCATCTCATCTTCCTCCCTCCCCAGCATCTCTATCTTTCTCCTCCCCCAGCATCTTATATCTTCCTCCCCTTCCCCAGCATCTCTCATATTCCTCCTCCCCCTAGCATCTCCTATCTTCCTCCTCCCCTGTAGCATCTATCTTCCTCCCTCACTGTCCAGCATCTCATCTTTTCCTCCTTTCCCCAGCATCTTTACCTTCCTTCTCCCCCAGCATCTCATCTTTCCTCCTCCCCCAGCATCTCCTATCTTTCCCTCCTCTAGCATCTCATCTTTCCTCCTTCCCCAGCATTCTACCTTCCTCCTCCCCAGTATCTTCATCTTCCTCCCTCCCCAGCATCTCTCTTCTCATTCCCCAGCATCTCTCTCCTCCTCCTTCTTTCCCCAACAGTTTCTTCTTTCCTTTCCCCTTTTTATTCCCTGTGCATATCCTCCTCCTTCCCCTGATTCCTTCCCTCTTTCTCTCCCCCCAGCATCTCCTCCTCTCCCCCCACATCTCCTCATTATCTCCCCCCAGCATCTCCTCCTCCTCTCCATTAGATTCTCCTCTTCTCTCCCCCATCAGCATCTCCTCTTCTCTCCCTTCAGCATCTTCCCTTCACTACCCCCAGATTCTCCTCTTCTCTCCCCCCAGCACATAATGTTTAATTTTCTTTTGGTGCTGGTGGGGGTTTGAATTACAAGAGAGTGAAGAATTTATTCCGATGGGATTTTTATTTTTCATATAAGCAGTCTCATGTCTCTTCAGTTAGAGAGGGATTACCAATGGCAATTACCTGTGTGCAAGATGACTTTTAGTGTTTTCAGCACTAAACCCCCTAAATATATACTAAAATGGCCCATATTTTGTAATAGGAGAGCCCCATCTTTCAAATGAAGAGTGACGTACACAGAAAGCTATGTAGTGATACAAAATGGCAGCTGTGATAATTTTTGGTGCAATTCGTTTTAGTCTTATTTATTTTGCTGTGCTAAGAAACAACATTTGTGGAATGCATCTGAAGTGCACACTTAATTGCCAGCACTAAGGCTTTATTCTGTATTAACTCCAGTACTAATTTCCAAAAACAGTGCATCACAGCGATGTGGCGCTGAATAGGAAAAAGGCAAGTTAAACAGAAGTTTTTTAAGTTTTTGAACACTCTAAAAATCTTGTTCTTCTGTGGAGAAGTTGGACTACTTGTTTGGAGTCCAGAAATAATAATTTCCCCCTAATTTGTGGCACAAATCCGCAATACGAATGGGTGAAAGGCAGAACTTCATCCGCCACTGCGCAAGGGAGCACTGACTTACGTGCTGTTCTAGCACTGCTACCTATGCCGTCAGGACACAGGAAATTACATCAATCAGCCGGCAGCGCCTGATTGACGTCATTTCCTATTTCCCGGTGGCATCAGCAGAGGGTGTGGAGGGAGCAGTGCTGGAACAGCACGTAAGTAGTGCTCCCTCGCAGCCCTCAATCCCACTCATCCACCAATGATACAAAAGCGTACAAAAAATATAAAAGACGGTGAGAGCACTCTAAAGCATGCAATTAAAATTATTACCAGATTGATCTTGAGTTCAACTCTAAAAACAACAAGATAAAAGAAACATTTTATCTTGTTGTTTTTAGAGTTGAACTCAAGATCAATCTGGTAATAATTTTAATTGCATGCTTTAGAGTGCTCTCACCGTCTTTTATATTTTTTGTACACTTTATTTGTGTGGTTGAGTGATTCACACTAGGTGATAGTAGCACCACTTTGTACTGATTTTTCCCAAATTTCTTATATTTATTTGTATAATGATACAAAAGCATTGACACCTGAGGGGGGCCTAAGGCTGCCGACCGGCGCCAGCGGCGCCCCCATTGGTAGCGACCTGGTGACCTATGGCTACGTGCCCACAGAAATGGTTCAGCGTGCCAGTTGTGGAACGCGTGCCATAGGTTCGCCATCGCTGCTCTAAATGCTCGCCCGGTCTATTCCTATACTCATGTCACTTAGGCTTGATTCCTTAACCTATGTCCAACATCAACACTGTATTACCTGCACCTATGCTACTACTATTCCATTTCTAATGTATGACCACGATTTCTACGATATCTGTTTCTATATTCAAGACCGGGTCTTTGACACTTAACCAGGGATTAGATGTTATCACTAGTTCTGTATAGTAAGTTACCTTAATTAATGCCTTGGTGTATAATTATTTAACTAAGTTTAGGATCCTTATCCTAATTCACCTGTTATGGTGGCTTCCTTCCCTGCTTGCCTAAATTCTACTCAACTGTATAGTATACTCTCTTGACTATATTACCACGTTTATTTCCCTTAACAGCACTACTGTTTTATCTTAAGTCTGTTGTTCTACTCTCGAGGATGTCCTGGGCAGGGTCACACACATACTTCTCACATAATTCATTATATCTTTAAGTTCATTATTACGACTGCTGCTTTCACTTGTATCCGTTTTTCTTCCATAAGGGTCATAGGTTGGAGGATATTCGTATCAAGGGCATTGCTGATAACATGGTTATTACAGGTTACGGAGTACTCAGCATTTTAAGGCAACATTACTCATCATATCCCTTATACTACATTCATTAGGTAGGTTTTATAGATTATTCGGTTGGATGTACGAGCTGGCCTTACAAGTATCTACAATTTACTGCACAACCTCCTACTTATGGCTGAACGTTACATCGCTACATATCCTGTTAGGCAGAACAGCATATCTACTTTTACATAACATACCACAATTCCTACAATATCTCGTTACCCCTGTAGGTCTGCGCCAATCCACCTTCTGTGTCATACCGCATTTCTGACTAGTTCTCAGATACGTCAAATTACACATATTTATTCAAAACCTTACCCTGCCTCCCTTAGTTAGTTTCATTACTGTTGACAGGGCACCAGGAGCCTGATAACTTATACTTTCTCAGGCCTCTATGCCTTACATTAGTGGTCCCGCGAGGACAACACCCATCCTCATACTCTGAGGACTTGTGCCCATCATCCCAAATCATAGTTAGTCGCTTTGCATGGTGGCATAGAAAGGGCCTCACCTGTCACTCCCATCCTATCTTATGCTTTAAAAGTCACAGAGAGGATGACACCCCGCCACAACATTCGTTGGTCATAAAAACCCCTCACTCTGACGCATAGATAGAGCCTCTCAAACTGCTTGGCATCTAGCAGGGTTTCACTCGTCACCAACCTTGTTAAATGGTTTCGTCACTTGGCATAGCTAGTAAGCCAATATATTGTAAGGGTATACACAACTACTTCATGCTGCTTAACACATCTCTGCGACAGGAAGGTGGATTGTCATATCCCTGCCCTGCACTCCTACTAGGTCTGATACGTCACACAAGGGACATGATTAGTCCTACTTCTATTAGATCTTGGACTATATCTCCCATCACAGCAGGGCCTTTAAATGGCACATAAGGTACCAGCACAGCTATATAAACCAATTGTCAAACCACATACATATTTTTCACATATATAGGTTCCACTAACCAGGCTTTTAGTAGGGAAACGACGGCTTAGTAATAGAACTGTATTGGAATCCCACCCTGTTGTATAATTAAATGTGTGTGAGTTACGTGGTTGGTACTATTAGGTTGTAACGGACCGTTTTGCACAAAAGGGGTAAAAACCGTTTAGGCGATCGGCCCCCTTTCCAAAGATGCAGGCACAGCTACTGCAGAACACCAAACACATGAACCGCCAATAAGTGAATGCTCCAAACTCCCGAACGGCATCCAATATAGCACTCCAAACACACGAACAGGAACCATACGAATTGCTGCTAGCAGACGAATAGGAAAAGCATCCAAGCGGCTTACACTCCTAGCAATCAGTCTCTATCAGCATTCAGTAAATCCCCCCAAAGACGAGACAAGGCTCTGTGTTGAGGGTCAAGCAGTGGTCTGTTTAATGAGGGCTACCTGCCCAGTATTTATGCAGGTCTTCCACCTGGTGGACACTCCCCTAGGGGACCAAATGGGAGACTGTGACAAGGGACAGACAAGCAGACAAATAGGACACACAGTCACAATATATTCCCACAATGCATCCTGGCTTCCTCCCCTCTGCCCTGGGAGATAATTGAGTAATTCAATTATCTCCCAAGACAAAGGCAAATCACCATTATACACGTGGGGATGTGATGGAATTCCAGTAAAATACAAGTTTAGCAGGCCAAGATTGCCACAAGGCATATGTAGGTACATGTGTTTGTAGTATCAGTTAGTTAGTTACACGTAGCTAAGATACTGTCATCACTGTACTGAGCATGTGCAGGAATGCAGGAACTGGAGTTACGCGTTCCTCTCCTTTGTTTCAGATGAGCCACGTGGTTAGACCGGATGGATGAGTTTAGACTCTATTCATTGATTAGGTTAAGGGTATGTGTGGGCGTAGCTAATTATGGGAGGAGCTACAGTGCTATATAAGGAATGTACTCTATGTATTCAGTACTCAGATCTTTGCTGTTTTTGGTGACATAAGTCCCTCTGAGTCCCGGTCGGTGAATCGAATAAAGATCTCTTCCTTCCTGAAGAAACCTGTGTCCATCTCTCTGTGCTTGGCCTCCGTCAGTTTCCCGGTAACATCTTTGGTGCATTGGCCGGGAAGCTCGTCGTTAACGGTGGCTAGGAAGCAGAGGCGTGAGACGGTCTATCTTTGCCCACGTTCTCTACGGCTGCACCCCTGAACTTCTGCGTGGACCTCCCTTCGTCTCGGCGCCACTGGTCTGTTGTCCAGGAGATCATCGGCCTCTACGTAGTAAGTACTGGGGTGTCCCCATCGATGAGTGTGAACTCAGGTTCAGGAACGAGGAGGTAAGACGACTACTGTTTTAGACGGTGGACCCACTAGGGGTATTGGATACCGAAGTGTACAGGGGAACCGAGAAAAGAGAGAATAAGTGGAATAGGGAGCCTTTAAGTAGGAACCAATGCGCATATTGTAGGGAAGAAGGGCATTGGAGGAGTGAGTGTCCATTGAGGGAACAACATGAGAGAGATAGAACAAGGGGAGGATATAGTAATAACTATAGAGGTAGAGTGAGAGGAAGAGGAGGCCCTGGAGGAAATGGTGGGAATAGTAGAGGAAGCGCAGAGACCGCGAGAAAGAGAAGATAGTGACTTTGTGGGTTTGGCTGACACTGTCATGGAGGACTATTGATACCGACTGGGCTCCATCCCCCTTGGTCGAGCGGAGCCTATGGTCGATGTAGCAATAGGGGGAAAAAGGAGTTCTTTCATGATCGACACTGGTGCTGAACATTCTGTGGTAACCGACCTAGTTGCTCCTCCTTCAGGAAGAACTATCACTGTAATAGGAGCAACTGGGAGGAGTGCTGCTAAACCGGTTCTCAAAAGTCGACTCTGTACACTGGGAGGCCACGTAGTGAAACATCCTTTACATGCCTGAATGTCCAGTCCAACTTCTAGGACGGGATTTGTTGTCGAAGTTACAAGCACAGATAACATTTCTGCCTAACGGAACGACATCCTTGAAGTTTAATGGACCCTCAGGTATAATGACACTATCAGTACCAAAGGAAGAAGAGTGGCGACTTTATACAGTGATGACAAGTCAAAACCCTAAGAGTGATGAATCCTTGTATAATATACCAGGAGTGTGGGCAGAAAATAACCCACCAGGACTTGCTCGCAATATCCCACCTATACGCATCGAACTAAAGCTTGGGGTTTATCCAGTAAGCCTGCGACAATACCATATACCTCAAAAGGCGAAGAAGAACATACAGTCTTATTTGGATAAGTTCATAAGGTATGGTATCCTAAAATTCTGTACTTCCCCCTGGAATACTCCATTGTTGCCTGTTCAGAAGCCTGGGTCAGATGAGTATCGTCCTGTGCAGGATTTGAGAGCAGTCAATGATGCGGTAGTAAGTATACATCCAGTTGTGCCCAATCCTTATAACCTGCTTGCCTTGATTCCGGGTGGGGCTACTTACTTTACAGTCTTGGACCTTAAAGATGCCTTCTTTTGCCTACGAATTGCTACAGAAAGCCAGTGTATCTTTGCATTCCAATGGGAAGATGCTGTAACGGGCTCGAAACGTCAGATGACCTGGACAAGATTGCCCCAAGGGTTTAAAAATTCACCTACCCTATTTGGATCAGCATTAAGTCAGTACTTATTAGATTTCAAGTCCATCCCAGGAGAATGTGTACTACTACAATACGTGGATGATTTGTTGATAGCGGCAGTTACTAAAGAGATATGCCAGCAAGCAACTTATGATTTACTGCACATTCTTTGGAAGGCAGGATACAAGGTGTCCAGGAAGAAAGCTCAGTTGTGTCAGCCAACTGTCAAGTATCTGGGATTCCATATCTCTGAAGGTCAAAGGATAATGGGGCCTGAAAGAAAAGAGGCTGTATGCCAAATACCAACACCTAAGAATAGAAGACAAGTGCGAGAATTCTTAGGGGCAGCAGGCTTCTGTAGGATATGGATTCCCAGTTATGCGATACTGGCGAAACCCCTGTATGCCGCTATTAAAGGCACGGAACATGATTCCTTCTTGTGGACCATCGAACAGCAGAAGGCATTTGAGGATGTTAAGAAGGCATTGATGAGCGTCCCCGCATTAGGTCTACCTGATCATACACGTCCATTCTACTTATATGTACACGAGCAAAGAAGGATGGCTGTGGGAGTACTGACACAGTATCTGGGATCATGGTAACGACCTGTTGCGTATATGTCCAAACAACTGGATGCAGTAGCCAGTGGTCTTCCTCCTTGTCTAAGGGCCGTAGCTGCCGCCGCCCTGTTGGTAGCAGAAGCTGACAAGCTCACTCTTGGTCAGAAACTCTATGTGCGAGTCCCGCACGCAGTACAGACGTTGCTAGACTATAAAGGTAATCATCGGTTTAGCAATAGCCGCATGACTAAGTATCAAGCCATGTTATGCGAGAACCCGAGAGTGCCTCTTGAGACTGTTAATACCTTGAACCCAGCTACCCTCTTGCCGCAACCTACTGAGAGTCTACATGATTGCCTGGAGGTAATGGATGAAGTGTTCTCAAGTAGACCAGACCTTCATGATTTTCCCATCCAGAACCCCGATGTTCAGTATTACACGGACGGCAGTAGTTACGTGAAAGAAGGGATTCGCTATGCCGGATATGCAGTGACAACTATAGACAAGGTGATAGAAGCGCGGCCATTGTCAAAAGGAACATCAGCACAGAAGGCAGAATTAATCGCACTTACACGGGCTTTGCAATTGGCTGAAGGGTTGAAAGTAAATATCTACACAGACTCAAAGTACGCGTTTTTAACCACTCATGCCTATGGAGCTTTGTATAAAGAAAGAGGATTACTGACCTCAGAAGGAAAAGAAATCAAGTACGCAGCTGAGATATTACAACTATTGGAAGCTGTATGGGAGCCGAAGGAAGTTGGTATCATACATTGTCAAGCACATCTGAAAGGTGATGGTGATGTGGTGAAAGGAAATCGGATGGCAGATAGTGCAGCTAAGCGTGCCGCTGAATCCGGACAAAAAGAATATGTGGAGTGTGTAGCAGCTCTTATACCAACCCCTCTGTCCCAGTGGACTCCAGTTTATACAGCTCAAGAAGTAGAGTGGTTAAAGACTGAAGCTGGGAAATATTTGGAGAATAACTGGTATCAGTTAGAAGATGGAAGAATAGTTATTCCAGCATCGCTAGCTGTAGAAATTGTCCAGAATTATCATAATGGGACACATTCTGGAAGAGATAGTATGGAAGAATCTCTTAGGAAGCATTTCTACATACCAAGATTGTCCAACTTGACTCAAGCCATTGTTTGAAGATGCGTGTCATGTGCCAAGAACAACGCAAGGCAAGGTCCAGTGAAACCACCGGGAGTCCAGTACATGGGAGGGCTTCCTATGTCCGATCTCCAAATAGACTACACGGTAATGCCCAAATCCGGCGGACATCGTTACCTACTAGTAGCTGTGTGTACCTACTCAGGATGGGTAGAGGCGTGTCCAACTCGTACAGAGAAAGCAGGAGAAGTTGTGCGATTTCTGTTGCGAGAAATAATACCCGATATGGACTACCGTGTTCTATAGGATCAGATAATGGTCCAGCTTTTGTCCATCAGTGCCTACAACAACTGACTCATATGCTTGGTATTAAGTGGAAACTTCATACAGCATATAGGCCTCAGAGTTCTGGGAAAGTGGAAAGGATGAACAGAACCATTAAGACCCAGTTGGCAAAAATGTGTCAAGAAACCCAACTCAAGTGGAATGTTCTTTTGCCAATAGCTCTGTTGCACATTCGTAGTACACCTACCAGAAAGTTAGGTCTATCACCCTTTGAAATTATGTATGGGCATCCACCTCCCATACTTAGTAACTTAAGGGGGGACTTGAGTCAGTTGGGAGAAGGAATTACCCGGCAGCAGGTTGTAGAGTTGGGTAAAACTATAGAGGAGGTACAGAAATGGGTACAAGATAGGTTACCTGTAAATATTTATCCACCTGTCCATTCTTACCATCCAGGAGACCAAGTTTGGATAAAGGAGTGGAACAGTGTACCGTTGGGGCCAAAGTGGAGGGGTCCTTATGCTGTTCTTTTGTCTACTCCAACAGCTATAAAGGTGGCAGAGGTGACTCCGTGGATTCATCACTCCAGGGTTAAACCAGCAGCAGATTCTTGGCAAGCTACTCAAGATCCTGAGAATCCCTGCAAGATCCGGTTGAAGCGAGTGACCCAGTTAGATTAAAAGTGTTTTTTGCGAAGAGTATTGTTACAAGGGAACATCAACAAAGATCTACAAGTAGGTGTTTTGACGGCCACAAAAAAGCCTGACCACCTACCAATGTTTAAGCCAGAGGAATCCTCTGTGAAGAACAGTGAGGATCAGAAGGACTCCATTCCCTGCAGCCCTCACACGCCTGGAAGCTGAGGTGCCGTCGCACGGTCGAAGAATTAGGAAGAAGATGTCAGGAGTAATGTGTTTGATGATGTATATATGTGTGTTTTTAATTATTCAGGAAGGTAGAGGTACCGACACACCAGGCTGCGATGTTTGCATTAAGACTACGAAAACAGGCAATCGTATTTCCCAGACCCTTATTTGGCATTCGCAATATGAGTGCACAGGACATGTATCAAAGTGTACATACCTAGGTACAGATTATAGTGTATGCCATATAGGAGCAGGAGAACCTAGGTGTTTTAATCCTGAGTATCAGCCCCGTACAATTTGGTTGACTATTCGGAATGAGAACGCACAGGGGAACCTGATAAATAAGACTGTACTAGAAAGCGTACATTCTCCAGGTGTTTTGCTATTTGATGCATGTAAGGCGATATCAGGTAGTAGGAAGCCATGGAATGTATGTGGTGGTCTTAAATGGGAAAGAACGTATGGGTCTAATGATAAGTATATTTGTCCTAGTAATAAGCATAAGTATATAGATCCAAACTGCCTAAATAAAGACTACAATTATTGTCCGTATTGGTCCTGTGTGGGATGGGCAACCTGGGGACAGACAGTAGATAAGGATATGATTATCACTAGATTGCCTACCAAGCCATATTGTTACATAGTTAGTTACATAGTTACATAGTTACATAGCTGAAAAGAGACTTGCGTCCATCAAGTTCAGCCTACCTCACATTTGTTTTTTGCTGTTGATCCAAAAGAAGGCAAAAAAACCCAGTTTGAAGCACAATTTTGCAACAAGCTAGGAAAAAAATTCCTTCTTGACCCCAGAATGGCAGTCAGATTTATCCTTGGATCAAGCAGTTATTACCCTACATTGAAAGATTATATCCTTGAATATTCTGTTCTTGCAAGTATGCATCTAGTAGCCGTTTGAACATCTGTATGGACTCTGATAAAACCACTTCCTCAGGCAGAGAATTCCACATCCTGATTGTTCTTACAGTAAAAAAACCTTTCCTTTGCCTTAGGCGAAATCTTCTTTCTTCCAGTCTAAACGCATGGCCTCGTGTCCTATGTAAAGTCCGGTTTGTGAATAGATTTCCACACAATGGTTTGTATTGGCCCCGAATATATTTGTATAATGTTATCATATCCCCTCTCAGGCAACTTTTTCTAAACTAAATAGGTTTAAATTTGTTAACCTTTCTTCATAGCCGATATGTTCCATTCCTTTTATTAATTGTAAGTCTATGGAGTGTAACCCAGTCCATATACTTATCAAGTTTGGGAATCTATTTGGGTTCCAAATATATGGAACAGGTTTGGATCCTGGGACGATATTATACATAGGAATAGAGACAGATACAGTGGCCCCCCAGACTCATCAGGTTTTCCATTCTTTTTATGAGGAGATGAGTGTGGAAGATAAGGTTCCCCATAATGCCAAAAACTTATTCATAGACCTAGCTGAGAGCATTGATGGTAGTCTTAATGTAACCAACTGCTATGTGTGTGGAGGTACTAATATGGGAGACCAATGGCCTTGGGAAGCAAAGGAGGTAATGTATTCTGGTTCTGAGACAGTTAAACAACTAATATCTTCTCAATCTGATTATCAAGTGAGTGTTAGAGGTAAATCTGAGTGGCGATTAAAGACCTCCATTATAGGTTATGTTTGTATAGCAAGGAAAGGAATAATGTTTAATACATCTGTAGGAGAATTGACTTGTTTAGGGCAGAAAGCCTATAATGACGATACAAAGGATACTATTTGGTGGTCAGCTTCAAATGTCTCAGAACCGTCTAATCCGTTTGCAAATTATACCAATTTAAAGGATGTATGGTTTGACCTATCTGCTACATCTAGTTGGAAAGCCCCAGCAAATTTGTACTGGATTTGTGGTAAGAAAGCATATTCGGAGTTACCACAGGACTGGGAAGGGGCATGTGTATTGGGTATGCTCAAACCATCCTTCTTCTTGTTGTCAATTGAAACAGGAGAGACCTTGGGAGTTAAAGTATATGATGTAAATCATAGGAAGAAAAGGGCACCCCTAGAGATAGGTACCTGGGAAGATGATGAGTGGCCTCCCCAGCGTATTATAGATTATTATGGGCGAGCTACGTGGGCAGAGGATGGTACTTATAGATACAGAACCCCAATATATATGCTTAATCGTATTATAAGATTGCAAGCAGTAGTTGAGATAGTTACCAATGAAACATCACAAGCGCTCAATCTCCTAGCGAAGCATAACACTAGGATGAGGACAGCCATCTACCAGAATAGATTAGCTTTGGATTACCTATTGGCAGTAGAGGGAGGTGTATGTGGGAAGTTTAATCTAAGCAATTGTTGTCTTCAAATAGATGATGAAGGGCAAGCAATAGCTGAGCTTACTAGCCATATGGTTAAGCTAGCACATGTACCTACTCAGGTATGGAAAGGGTATAATCCGAGTAGTTGGTTTGGTAGTTGGTATGAGCAGTTTGGAGGAATCAAGGCATTGGTAGGTGGAGTCATACTGATTTTGATGTTGTGTCTCCTTCTGCCATGTCTGATTCCTTTGGTAATTAGGTCTATTCAGAGCATTATAGAAAGTATAGCAGAAAGAAAGGCCGCAGCACAGGTAATGGCTGTTTGCAGGTATGAAGCTCTAGATCAAGGAGAATACATGCAGGAAGAGGAATGTTGAGGGGTTCGTATCTTTAGAGGATCGCAAAGTCTAGTCTGGTTTATGGCAACTTGAGGTGTAAGCAAACTATGATTGGTGATGCATCTGGAATTATTTTAAATCAGAAGCATCAAAGGGGGGAATGTGATGGAATTCCAGTAAAATAAAAGTTTAGCAGGCCAAGATTGCCACAAGGCATATGTAGGTACATGTGTTTGTAGTATCAGTTAGTTAGTTACACGTAGCTAAGATACTGTCATCACTGTACTGAGCATGTGCAGGAATGCAGGAACTGGAATTACGCGTCCCTCTCCTTTGTTTCAGATGAGCCACGTGGTTAGACCGGATGGATGAGTTTAGACTCTATTCATTGATTAGGTTAAGGGTATGTGTGGGCGTAGCTAATTATGGGAGAAGCTACAGTGCTATATTCAGTACTCAGATCTTTGCTGTTTTTGGTGACATAAGTTCCTCTGAGTCCCGGTCGGTGAATCGAATAAAGATCTCTTCCTTCCTGAAGAAACCTGTGTCCATCTCTCTGTGCTTGGCCTCCGTCAGTTTCCCGGTAACAATATGGCCAGTGGAACGCATTTCGAAGGTGGAACGCATGAACATGGCCGCGGAACGCATAACGGCAGAACCGGAAGTGACATCACATATGTCGATATCTATCGCAATGGAATAATGAGGCTGGGAAGGTTCCTATAGGGTAATTATAGTAAGGGGGATGTTCCTAATTAGAAAAATAAGCGCCAAAATGGACTTATAAGTAGAGACCTCACATGGGAATATGTATGCACCTGAGGAAGACGAAGATTTTAGCGTTGAAACGCGTTGTGCTATAGGAATTGGAGGCACTTTTCTGTATGTGCACTTTTACTTTTTTTTTAATAACTATTATTTGTTTTAAAAGTCAGAAGTTGGTGCTCATCATCTATTTCTACTAAGAAGATCTGGTATTCCTGAATGGGACCTGCACTGTCTGATAATGCTATATTACTTGAGCCAGTTTGATAACAGGCTCATTAAAGAATACACTTATTAGAAAACTTGGGATATTACTATACTACTCTATGAGAGTTTCAGAAACAAGCTTAGGTCTAGCGATACTCACTTTTATACACATTGGGTGGAGCGAACCCTGGGATCTAGATTATTATATATTGTTCTTACATACTTTGCGCTGAACACTGTTTCCTTTATATTGTATAATTTTATCTTTGGTGGCATTTTTAGTGATTGGTTCCACAGTGTTTTTAGCTGCATGTTGTCTAGCGCCTATTCATTTGCACTATTTTTGTAGATTACTGTATACTGTCTGCAGCGACAGAGAGGAGACCTGGCAGTGAGAGCAGATATGCTGCCAGGTCGCACACTAAATGGCAGAATGGAACTGCAGGATGACAGGTCGCTGGGGCCCTCTGTATCATCATTGGCACCTGCAACCTGCCTTCTGACTGTGGAAATCCCTGATCTCCACAGCAGAAGCATGGCTGTGCTGCCGGCCAATGACTGCCTCGAGCCCTCAGTCTATGACAGATCTGGCCGAGTGGTCAGTCCGCCCCTGTCCTCAACTGCCTTCACAGAAGTCTACAATAATGATTGGTTATGCAGCACATGGCCAACAGGGGCTAAATATCTAAAACCCCAAACCTGGGGCCACTAATGGTCCAGTGAGACTGTTGCATGCTTGTCTGACAATCAAGCTATATGTTTTATTGTAATAAAGAGCTGTCATTTAGCATTAAATTTACTTGGTTAGCAGCAAGGTATCAGTTTAATTTGATATGACTGCAGCTATCAGGAGTCAACAATATTGCAGCCATAGGCGTGCGCACCGGGTATGCCGGGTGTGCCTGGGCACACCCTTATCCCCGCGGCACGCCTATGGAGTGAGACCGGCAGGGGAGATTTCAGGATCACAGGCAGGGAGGGAGGCAGGAGAGGACCCGGGGAGCTCTTGCCTGCAGCTCCGCTGGGTTCCTCACCCCAGATCTGAGCGTTGCCGCGGCAACACTCAGATCTCGCGAGAGTGAACTCTAGCCCAGCAGGCTAGAGTTCACTCACCACTGGACCACCAGGGAAGGATAGCAGCAGGAACAAGGATCCCCCCTCCCTGGCATAAGGTAAGAAAGGAGGAGGGATATTAACTGATCTGCCCCCACCTCCACTGGACCACCAGGGAAGGCAGCAAGGAACAAGAATCCCCCCTCCCTACATAAAGTAAGAAGGGAGGGGGGATATTAAGTAATGTACCCCCACCTCCACCCCCCACAATCACCCACACACATACAGCACACACAGCACCTACACAGATACAGCACCCACAGACATACACAGCACCCACACACATACACAGCACCAACCCTAATGCAATAGGCTGCGCACGCCTATGATGGCAGCTGATGCATTGTCTTGTTTCAACTTGCAGGGCTTTTTCCAAGCACACCCAACAGCCTAAAGACATGCAACAGAAACACTGAATGTTCACCAATTAGTCCTGGATTAAATAGAAATCATAGCAGGGATCTAGCGCAAGCAGCACTTTCAGCAAATACTATTCGGTCATATAACAGGAGATTTAAACATTTGTAAAAGATTTTCAGAAGAGTTTCATATCCACAATGTATTTTCAATGGAATCTTTAGTAACCTTTACTTCGTTCTGCCACCTTAGGTTAAAACACAATAAAAATGCACCTTACTGGGATACTAAATCACATGTTGACCACCTTATACCCAAATAAATGTACGTTCATGTCATCATATCAATTTAAGGTGTTCACGTCGAGTGTCTGGAACTCAAATCGGACACTAGAATAACCAAGCACCACTAAGACCAACATGCCCTCCGGAAAGTGGCGAATAAAACGCACGAACGGCCCAGCATTTGGTAGGATGAATCCCGCGAACCAGGGGATACATCTGAATGCAAAGTCAAGAATGGATGGCAAAGACTTTCGGGACTTTTTACATGTGAACTGAGACCGACCGCAGGGCCAGAACTCATGGAACTATTTTCGGCTACTGTGCCCGTGCGGTCGGTCAAATCTTTACCCTTCAATAACTCCCGAACCCCTGGTTCGATCTGGGTGATTTTTGAGTATGTTTCTCACCCAGATCAGGGCTACCAGGGGATCCCTCATTTAAAGGTGTACCCCCCATATTTGGGGTACATCCAAGAATTGGGGAAAAATGTGTACATTTTAATAAGGTTAATTGTTAAGCAAAGGGGAGGAGATGTGGGGGAGGTATCGACTATGTGATTGGATACTGTAATAATTATGAAAGTTGCCTCCCTTGCATGGGAAAAACACATAAAAGCAGAGCTTGTGCATCAAAGGCCAGTTGACTCCCAGACTATGTGTCGTCTAGTCCTTGGGGAGGGGGATTATGCTGTGTTTTATACTTCTGTATGCTGAATCTTTGTTTCCAGCGGAGAATCCTTGGATTAACCCCTGCTACTCCGCTACAATGTGTACTTATCCTGAAAGCTTTTTGGACAGAACGGGTGTTCAGAAGAGAGCTTCTCTGGGACAGCATTATTGTGGGATGTGAGCAGAGGAACCCAGTTATATTGTGTGTAATGTTAACCCGATGCTGAAGTGTCTGTCCCATTGGGCCTATCAGTGACTCACTTCTATCAGTTGTCTATCCACATGTAATTGCTTTACGTAGGTTTCTATGTTGGAGTGTATGCTCCAGTACAAATGAGCATGTCACTTAAGGAGGTGCTAAGACACTGTAAATTATGGTGGATTCTTAGTGGTGTTGAGCACTGCATGTAACATCAACTTGTGTGATTCTCCACCAAGCACTGCATGTAACATTGACCTGTGTGATTATCCACTGAGCACTGCGTGTAACATTGACCTGTGTGATTATCCACTGACTGAGCACTGCGTGTAACATCGACCTGTGTGATTCTCCACCGATCACTGTGTGTAACATCGACCTGTGTGATTCTCCACCAGGCGCTGTGCGTGACATCGACCTGTGTGATTCTCCAGCGAGCACTGTGTGTGACATCGACCTGTGTGATTCTCCAGCGAGCACTGTGTGTAACATCGACCTGTGTGATTCTCCACCGAACACTGTGTGTGACATCGACCTGTGTGATTCTCCACCGAGCACTGTGTGTGACATCGACCTGTGTGATTTTCCACCAAGCGCTGTGTGTAACATCGACCTGTGTGATTCTCCACCGAGCACTGTGCGTGACATCGACCTGTGTGATTCTCCACCGAGCACTGTGCGTGACATCGACCTGTGTGATTCTCCACCGAGCACTGCCTGTAACATCGACCTGTGTGATTATCCACTGAGCACTGCGTGTAACATCGACCTGTGTGATTCTCCACCGATCACTGTGTGTAACATCGACCTGTGTGATTCTCCACCGGGCGCTGTGTGTGACATCGACCTGTGTGACTCTCCACCAAGCACTGTGTCTTACAGCGACCTGTGTGATTCTCCACCAAGCATGGTGTGTGACATCGACCTGTGTGATTCTCCACCAACCACTGTGTTTTACATCAACCTGTGTGATTCTCCACCAAGCACTGTGTAACATCGACCTGTGTGATTTTCCACTGAGCACTGCATGTGACATCGACTGGTGTAATTCTCCACTGAGCACTGCATGTGACATCGACTGGTGTTATTCTCCACCAAGCACTGTGTGGGATCTGTGTGATTCTCCACCGAGCACTGTGTGGGACATCAGCCTGTGTGATTCTCCACCAAGCACTGCCTGTAACATCAGCCTGTGTGATTCTCCACCAAGCACTGTGTGTGACATCGACCTGTGTGATTTTCCACCAAGCATTGTGTGTGACATCGACCTGTGTGATTCTCCACCAAGCACTGTGTGTGACATCGACCTGTGTGATTCTCCATCGAGCACTGTGTGTGACATCGACCTGTGTGATTCTCCACCGAGCACTGCCTGTAACATCGACCTGTGTGATTCTCCACCGAGCACTGTGTGTAACATCGACCTGTGTGATTCTCCACCGAGCACTGTGCATGACATCGACCTGTGTGCTTCTCCACCGAGCACTGTGCGTGACATCGACCTGTGTGATTCTCCACCGAGCACTGTGCGTGACATCGACCTGTGTGATTCTCCACCGAGCACTGTGTGTGACATCGACCTGTGTGATTCTCCACCGAGCACTGTGTGTGACATCGACCTGTGTAATTCTCTCCCGAGCATGCTTCTGTTGCAATGTGGTGGGTTCCCCAAGTTATTTACTGAGTATACATTTAAAGCTGGATGAGAATACTTACTTAACCCCTTATGGACACATGACATGTGTGACATGTCATGATTCCCTTTTATTCCAGAAGTTTGGTCCTTAAGGGGTTAAAGCCCTAAAGTAAAATGTATTCCATAATGATAAGAATTTCCTTGCAGTGAAAATTTTCACAAAATATAGACATAATGAAAAGATGGTGCAGGCACTCTATCAATTCAAACAGCTTTATTTACATGAACAGACATTGCAACGTTTTGGCCCACAACGGGGCTTTGATTAAGCTGAAACGTTGTAATGTCTGTTCAAGTACAATAAAGCTGCTTAAATTGATGGAGTGCCTGGACCACCTTTTCATTCTGACTACAGGACATTGAGGGATTGCCAGCCTTTGTTAAAGAGCACCATATTGTTTATATGAGTGTGGCTTCCTTTTGCAGTGTGGATCACAGAATTTAGAGACACAGACAGGGGTATTTACAAGTGAGAACTGGAAGTATAGTTGAATTGGAGAATTTTTCAACATTGGGTCATTTGTGTTAAATTTGAAATTCACTTGAAATTTGCTTTGATTTCATAACAATTCACAACAATTACTTCTCAACGATCATTGCCTACATACTTCAGTGACACATATAAGGTTGCTGGTAGAACTGTAGTGATATTCCGCTTTTCTTGTTTACCAAACAAGGATCATTCTATTAATAGAAATTGTCTGTCTGAGCCATCATTGTAGTGTATCATTAATAGCAGGTTACACGGACCTTTGTCCAGGCCAAGACTGTGCAGGTTTGTAGAACATTGTTTGCAATCAGCATTGTCTGACTGAAAATCATATCTTGCACCTGGAGGTTTAAAGGAACACTATAGTCACCTAAATTACTTTAGCTAAATAAAGCAGTTTTAGTGTATAGATCATTCCCCTGCAACTTCACTGCTCAATTCACTGTCATTTAGGAGTTAAATCACTTTGTTTCTGTATATGTAGCCCTAGCCACACCTCCCCTGGCTATGATTGACAGAGCCTCCATGAAAAAAACAAAAACTGGTTTCACTTTCAAACAGATGTAATTTACCTTAAATAATTGTATCTCAATCTCTAAATGGAACTTTAATCACATACAGGAGGCTCTTGCAGGGTCTAGCAAGCTATTAACATAGCAGGGGATAAGAAAATCTTAATTAAACAGAACTTGCAATAAAGAAAGCCTAAATAGGGCTCTCTTTACAGGAAGTGTTTATGGAAGGCTGTGCAAGTCACATGCAGAGAGGTGTGACTAGGGTTCATAAAGAAAGTGATTTAACTCCTAAATGGCAGAGGATTGAGCAGTGAGCCTGCAGGGGCATGTTCTATACACCAAAACTGCTTCATTAAGCTAAAGTTGTTCAGGTGACTATAGTGTCCCTTTAACAGTTATATTCTCCATGAACCTCCAAAACCTTAACGTTCAGACACAATGAGGACCCCAGATAGCTATCATTCCAAATGTTTGTAGCTTTCTGGGTGTAATATTAGGCATGGGGTACTTTGCAATAAATGATGAGGAAAACCACAGCACATTTCCTGTATCAAAATAGCTTTTTATTAGTCCTACAATAGATACAAAATATAAACACACTTAGTCAATATAAATTGAAGCCCCTAACTTGGGGAGAAAGTTTGGCTCTTATATGAGTATTGTTATCAATAATACCCTGTAGTTATATGTTTTTCAGATATTGTATCATATGTTGTCTGTTTATGCTTTCTATAGAGTGAGCATAATACTGCTGAATGGCTCAATCCTTTTTTAGCCGTGTTTGGTACAAGTATCTGTCAAGAGGTTTGCACACCAAAATAACCATTTCCACTGGTTTTAATCTAACTGTGATGGGGTATTTTGTGATATTATTTTTTTTATGTTGCTTTTTCTTTTCAAGGGAGTAAGTGCTAGAGAATTCTAAGATCCCCATGAAAATAAGCAAGTAGCCGAACCGCTGGACTTGTGGTCTCTCAACATGATTCATTGAAGGTACCACTTTAGGTCTATTTCATGTCTGTTTTTGTGCTAATGAAGAGCTATGTTGATTTAGGGTCTGTGGTTTTTGTTTATAGATTCCTACACGTATCTAATGATGTAACAGGGATATACCATTAAATACCCTTAACTTCCTGATACGGTGAGCACTCCTAATATCGTCTATCCAATAAAGGAAGAGCCTGTTCCTCACTGTCCATGTCTCCTGTTTACCACATGTCTGGGTCACTTAGTCATAAAAACACTATTTTGGAAGAGAGTTAGAAAGTGTTACAAACAGGAAAGTGAAGCAAAGCTCTGAAAGAGAAGCAATCACAATGGAAACCACAGTGACTGTTCTGATTCTGCTTCACCATTGTTATTGATCCACTTATCATTTTTGTATTACCCTTCACAAGTATCAGTAAAACCAGTAAGGATAAAACCAGTATGGATAATACCAGTATCTGTAAAACCAGTATGGATAATACCAGTGTAGATAATACCAGTATCTGTAAAACCAGTATGGATAATACCAGTGTAGATAATACCAGTATCGGTTAAACCAGTATAGACAATAACAGTATAGATAACACCAGTATCGGTTAAACCAGTATAGATAACACCAATATCATTAAAACCAGCAAGGATAATACCAGTATCGGTAATAACAGTATCGATAATGCCAGTATTGATAATACCAGTAAATAAAATACTAGTATAAATAATAACAGTATTGATAATACCAGTATAGAGAATACCAGTATAGATAACACCACTATCGGTAAAACCAGTATAAATAATAACAGTATTGATAATACCAGTATAGATAACACCACTATCGGTAAAACCAGTATAAATAATAGCAGTATAGATTATAACAGTATAAATAATACCAATATATATAAAGCCAGTATATATAATACAAATATAGATAATAGCAGTATAGATAATACCAATATAGATAATACCAATATAGATAATAGCAGTATAGATAATACCAATATGGATAATGCCTGTATAGATAATACCAGTATAGATAATACCAATGTAGATAATAACAGTATAGATAATAACAGTATAGATAATAGCAGTATAGATAATACCAATATAGATAATAGCAGTATAGATAATACCAATATGGATAATGCCTGTATAGATAATACCAGTATAGATAATACCAATGTAGATAATAACAGTATAGATAATACCAATATAGATAATACCAATATAGATAATAGCAGTATAGATAATACCAATATGGATAATGCCAATATAGATAATACCAGTATAGATAATACCAATATAGATAGTACCAATATAGATAATAGCAGTATAGATAATACCAATATAGATAATAACAGTATAGATAATAACAGTATAGATAATACCAATATAGATAATAACAGTATAGATAATAACAGTATAGATAATACCAATATAGATAATACCAATATAGATAATACCAATATGGATAATGCCAATATAGATAATACCAATATAGATAATACCAATATAGATAATAACAGTATAGATAATACCAATATAGATAATACCAATATAGATAATAACAGTATAGATAATACCAATATAGATAATAGCAGTATAGATAATACCAATATGGATAATGCCTGTATAGATAATACCAATATATATAAAGCCAGTATATATAATACCAATATGGATAATGCCAATATAGATAACAGCATAGATAATACCAATATAGATAATACCAATATAGATAATAACAGTATAGATAATACCAATATAGATAATACCAATATAGATAATACCAATATAGATAATAGCAGTATAGATAATACCAATATGGATAATGCCAATATAGATAATAGCAGTATAGATAATACCAATATAGATAATACCAATATAGATAATAGCAGTATAGATAATACCAATATAGATAATACCAATATAGATAATAGCAATATAGATAATACCAATATAGATAATACCAATATGGATAATGCCTGTATAGATAATACCAGTATAGATAATACCAATGTAGATAATAACAGTATAGATAATAACAGTATAGATAATACCAATATAGATAATACCAATATAGATAATAGCAGTATAGATAATACCAATATAGATAATACCAATATAGATAATAACAGTATAGATAATACCAATATAGATAATACCAATATAGATAATAACAGTATAGATAATAACAGTATAGATAATACCAATATAGATAATACCAATATAGATAATACCAATATAGATAATACCAGTATAGATAATACCAATATAGATAATAACAGTATAGATAATGCCAATATAGATAATACCAATATAGATAATACCAATATAGATAATAGCAGTATAGATAATACCAATATAGATAATACCAATATAGATAATACCAATATAGATAATAGCAGTATAGATAATACCAATATAGATAATACCAATATGGATAATACCAGTATAGATAATACCAGTATAGATAATACCAATATAGATAATAACAGTATAGATAATAACAGTATAGATAATACCAATATAGATAATACCAATATAGATAATAGCAGTATAGATAATACCAGTATAGATAATACCAATATGGATAATACCAATATAGATAATACCAATATAGATAATAGCAGTATAGATAATACCAATATGGATAATACCAATATAGATAATACCAATATAGATAATAGCAGTATAGATAATAGCAGTATAGATAATACCAATATGGATAATGCCAATATAGATAATACCAATATAGATAATAACAGTATAGATAATACCAATATAGATAATACCAATATAGATAATAACAGTATAGATAATACCAATATAGATAATAGCAGTATAGATAATACCAATATGGATAATGCCAATATAGATAATACCAGTATAGATAATACCAATATATATAAAGCCAGTATATATAATACCAATATGGATAATGCCAATATAGATAACAGCATAGATAATACCAATATAGATAATACCAATATAGATAATGCCAATATAGATAATAGCAGTATAGATAATACCAATATAGATAATGCCAATATAGATAATAACAGCATAGATAATACCAATATATTTATATGCTCTCCTTTACTATACGAGGTGCCCATGAAGGCACTATTCTTACTATCTTACTCCCTACTATTTATCTTTATCCATTTTGCTAACCCTAGTGTTATAGATTGAATACATGAGGGTCATAATTTAACTCCTGCTTTTTCTATCGATCGGTTTTAGGAGTTATTACTAGCTATTACACTTCAGCTGTTGTCTTTCTTAGGGAGCATAGTATTGGGAGGCAGTTTTATTTCTATGCGGACATTAACACTAAGTGGGACATATAGTATTTACCGAGAACAACTTATCATCTGTTCATTACCCTCACTATTGTGGCTTCACGTAGTTTAGACACATTTATGTACATTGTGTCTGATGGTTATTGCAACACTAGTGTCGCTACTATTTTCAGTGTCAGATACATATGTGTTACACTGTTGTACTGACATTTATTGCTGCTTAGACAGCTATTACATGGCAGAGCTTGATCACGTCTATTAAACAAGTTTCTATTTTGTGTCCGAATTCTTTCTCGGTACCCTATATTACCCTCCATATTAGATTTAGGTTGTACCTTATCTTTGTACACACGTACGTGTTACTCTTTACCCCCTTTCCTGTACTCTTTTGTCCTGGTTGTAGCCTCTCTTTTTCGAGTTATATTATTTTATGTGTAGTAGCTACAGCTATGGCTTCCCTTACATATTTTTTCTTATGTTAGTCTTTTTTCAATTTAAAGGACCACTCTAGGCACCCAGACCACTTCAGCTTCAGAGAAACTGCTATGTTTATGAATGGGTTAAGCCTTCCCCCAAATCCTCTAGTGACTGTCTCATTGACAGCCACTAGAGGCGCTTGCGTGCTTCTCACTGTGATTTTCACAGTGAGAGCACGCCAGCGTCCATAGGAAAGCATTGCAAAATGCTTTCCTATGCGACCGGCTGAATGCGCACGCAGCTCTTGCCGCGCGTGCGCATTCAGCCAACGGGGCGGAACGGAGGAGGAGAGAAGGAGGAGAGCTCCCCGCCCAGCGCTGGAAAAAGGTAAGTTTAAACCCCTTTCCCCTTTCCAGAGCCGGGCGGGAGGGGGACCCTGAGGGTGGGGGGCACCCTCAGGGCACTATAGTGCCAGGAAAACGAGTATATTTTACTGGCACTATAGTGGTCCTTTAATAAAGTATCTTCAAGATTTTTAACCAATAGCATTCTTTGACTTTATTGGAGGGACACATTTTCTCTCTCTTTCTAACTATTCCATTAGGGTTACCCCCTGTTGTGTCCCCTTGGACTTGTGGCCAACCAGTCTTTATTCATTACAAATATATTTATATATTATAAAAATAATGTCTGTTCGTCCACCCATTGTAAAGCGCTGCGGAATTTGATGGCGCTCTATAAATATCCTAATAACAATAATAATAGACAGTATAGATAATACAAATATAGATAATGCCATTATAGATAATACCAGTATCGGTAAAACCAGCATAGACAATAACAGTATAGATAACACCAGTATCGGTTAAACCAGTATAGATAACACCAATATCATTAAAACCAGCAAGGATAATACCAGTATCGGTAATAACAGTATCGATAATGCCAGTATTGATAATACCAGTATCGGTAAAGCCAGTATCGGTAATAACAGTATCGGTAAAGCCAGTATAGATAATACCAGTAAATATAATACTAGTATAAATAATAACAGTATTGATAATACCAGTATAGAGAATACCAGTATAGATAACACCACTATCGGTAAAACCAGTATAAATAATAGCAGTATAGATTATAACAGTATATATAATACAAATATAGATAATACCAGTATAGATAATACCAATATAGATAATAACATTATAGATAATACCAGTATAAATAATACAAATATATTTATATATTATAAAAATAATGTCTGTTCATCCACCCATTGTAAAGCGCTCTGGAATTTGATGGCGCTCTATAAATATCATAATAATAATAATAGGCAGTATAGATAATACAAATACAGATAATACCATTATAGATAATAACAGTATAGATAATACCAGTATAGATAATACAAATATAGATAATGCCTATATAGATAGTACCAATATAGCTAATGCCAGTATAGATAATGCCATTATAGATAATACCATTATAGATAATACCAATATAGATAATACCAATATGGATAATAACAGTATAAATAATAGCAGTATAGATAATACCAGTATAGAAAATAACTGTAATGATAATACCAGTATAGATAATACCAATATAGATAATAACAGTATAGATAATGTCATTATAGATAATACCAATGTAGATAATAGCAGTATAGATAATACCATTATAGATAATACCAATATAGATAATAACAGTATAGATAATAACAGTATAGATAATACCAATATGGATAATAACAGTATAGATAATACCATTATAGATAATACCAATATAGATAATACCAGTATAGATAATAACAGTATAGATAATAACAGTATAGATAATACCATTATAGATAATAACAGTATAGATAATGCCAATATAGATAATACCAATGTAGATAATAACAGTATAGATAATAACAGTATAGATAATAGCAGTATAGATAATAGCAGTATAGATAATACCAATATGGATAATAACAGTATAGATAATACCATTATAGATAATAACAGTATAGATAATGCCAATGTAGATAATAACAGTATAGATAATAACAGTATAGATAATACCAATATAGATAATAGCAGTATAGATAATGCCAATATAGATAATAACAGTATAGATAATACCAGTATATATCATTATTATGTTCATTTTTGAGAATTTATAATAAATTTAAAGAGAATTTAAAAGTTTGGGCCAAATTATTGAAATTGAAAACAGAGCTGATTTGGAGAATTTTTCAAAATCAGCTAGTTTGGTGTAACATTTGAAATTAATTTTGAATTCCCAACACTTTAAACTTATCAGGGATATTTACTGAAGTGTGAGTTCAAAGGAAATTTCAATGTAAGGAGAGTGGTCAAACAGGAAGCATAAATGTCGTTTCCCAGTTCAGATACCTTAAATTTCTAATTCTCACCTTAGTGAATAACCCTGTAATTAATTTTCTTACAGAAGCCCATTCACAAATAACCTGCAAACTCTCAAAAAAGCCCAGAATGAAGGGCCCAGAATGTAGATATTTAGTAGGCTTGACGTTACAAGCACCATAACCACTGCAGTGCTTTGTAGTCATTATGGAGAAATAATTGGTGAGTCTCGTCCCCAAGTTTCAAGTTAAAAATTGTTGTCAGAAAGGCTCAGCCCCTCTGTACTTCTCAGGTAATGCAGAAGTCAACTTGACAGAAAGTGAAGGGGGGCAGGTTAGTTCAATCATAGTGCCTTTAAATTTGTCAGGAATATTTGGAAGCATTAGCTAAGCCACAGCAAAGGCTTCTCTGAGCTATAAAACAAACCAGGGACCCAACAGACTGTGCCTTTGATGTCTCTCCTTGATTATTAGCTCTCCTTGTAGAAGACGTTTTCTGCTTTAAATCTAAATATTGTTTTGCTCACTTGTGTTTTTGGTAACTGGGGATGAGTGCTAGCAAGATTGCGAGTTTTACTCAGTGCACATCCTGCTGCATGTATGCATGCCTGGATGAATCTGTCCGGGTTCCATACTTTTGTGGTGGGTGTGAGTGGCTTTTCTGGAAGCTCAGATTGGAGATCTGGAGAGGCAAATTGAAACACTGAGGGAGATTGACAATCTTGAGAGGAGACTGCTGCTCACTGAGCAGAGTTTAGTGGGGGCAGGTAGTGGAGTGGGAGGAGATGAGACAGTCGGTGAGCAGGCACATAGCTGGGTAAGAATGGGGCAGGTAAACGAGGGGGTGGGGGGCGTGGGAGAAAGGTTTAACTAGTCCTGGTCTTGTGCAGCCTAACAGATTTGTCCGTTTTGAGTGGAGATGTTGGGAGCATCAGCTCAGGAGTTGCTGTACTGCAGGAAGCTGTTCCTTCTAACAGCCTTGGGAACAGCCCCTCTAGTATGGGTGAGGTTGAGAGTGTAAGGAAGGCTAGACAGGTTGTGGTGGTAGGGGACTCTATTATTAAGAGAGTAGGGGACTCTATTATTAAGAGAGTAGATAAGGTAATCTGCCGCTCTGATCTTCTCAACCGGACAGTTTGCTGTATCCCGGGTGCTCGGGTCCGGCATGTTGCCGTCAGAGTGGAGGGATTATTGGGAGGGGTTGGGGATGACCCAGCTGTGAGAGAAAATGGAAGGTCCCAAAGAATGAGTTCAGGGAACTAGGAAGTAAGCTAAAGAATATTACCTCCAAGGTAATATTATCAGAAATATTACCTGTGCCGCGCACTACAGCAGAAAGGCAGCGGGAGATTAGAGAGGTCAATACATGGCTGAAGTCTTGGTGCAGGAAAGAGGGTTTGGGTTTTTTAGAGCACTGGTCCGACTTTGCGCTTGGGTACAAACTTTATAGCCGTGATGGATTAAACGGGTGATGGTCTGCTGTGCTGGGGGATAGGATGGCTAGAAGGTTGGAGGAGATTTTAAACTAGTAGTAGGGGTGAGGGTCAAAGCAATCTAGAAAACGGAGATAGGATAGAAAAGAGATGGGCTTTAGGGGGTGGAGATAGGGGAGGGGAAAGCTCAGAACAGAGGAGGTATGCAATATTGATAAATATTCACAAAAAGTACAAATTTCTCATTGTAATATTAAATGTATGCTTACTAATGCAAGGAGCCTATATAACAAAATGGGGGAACTAGAGGCAGTATGATATAATAGGCATAACAGAAACATGGTGGGATGAGACACATGACTGGGCAGTTAACTTAAATGGGTAGACGTTATTTAGGAAGGATAGGAAAAACAAGAAGGGTGGTGGGGTATGTTTGTATGTCAACCATGAGTTAAAGCGTATAATTTAAAAAATCCAATTTCAGTTAGAAAAGTTACAATTTCTGGGGAAATTGTGTGAAGTGTTCTTGCCTCCACCAGTAGTCTACAACTGGAGTGGGCGGAGTAATTGTTATTATTTATATAGCACATTTAATTGCAAAATCAAATTTAATTGCAAAAAAAACTATCAGGACTATGGCTTAGCCGTTGACATGTTTAGTGGCAGCAGGGATAGCTGAACGTTTTGATATAAGATTTGTGTAGGTGGGCCTGAAAATAAGTGAGTGGTGGCAGTTTAGAAATCATGTCCTGATTTTTCAGCTTTTGCCAGCTCCCACTCTAGCTTTGCCATTCATTCCTATGGGACAAATTGCACCACAAGAACGACGATATTCCGTGAACCATTCGGCGAAACGTTCCACAAAGTAATAGCAATCCGATCGGGAACAATCTGCACGTTTTGGTAAATTTTGGTCTATGTAGTGTAAAAACTGTGGGAGGAGTTAGGGTGGCAAATTTGGCTATAATAAGAATAATATATATGTGAGATAACAATAAGTGGTCTTGCTATGCAAGAACACTTAATAATATATATGTGAGATAACATTAAGTGGTCTTGCTATGAAAGAACAATTAATAATAATAATAATAATAATAATAATAATATATGTGAGATAACATTAAGTGGTCTTGCTATGAAAGAACAATTAATAATAATAATAATAATAATAATAATAATAATAATAATATATGTGAGATAACATTAAGTGGTCTTGCTATGCAAGACCACTTAATAAGATTAGGGAAGCTCTACAACATATCTGTGACAAAACCCCTGTTTTGTCGAATCACTGGAGACAGTTATTTCGTATGATATTCATGTGTTTGGCCCTTTTCATGTTTTTATTAAAATAGCCGAGCAAACTCTCAAACAATCAGACCACCTACAATGGTCGTGTGCAGCTCATTAACCACCCAGCCATTGGGGTTAACCACAAGTATTAGTAATGGCTGGGTGGTCAGCATTCATTCGTCAAACACGTGGTGGCGGCCATTTTAAATCGTTGAACGCTTAGCGGTAGATTGTCGTTGACACTATGGAACTATTTTCGGACACATATTCAGACGAACACCGATACCAACATCCATATCATTAGTTTCCTAGTGCACGAACACTATACAATTCGGGACTTTTATCATACGAAATAGACCGACCCCAGGTAGCTGAAATCATGGAGCTATTTTCGGATACATTTTCACGAACAACCAGTGAAATAAATATTTAACTTGATGGCATTTGAACCATGTTCGTGGGATCTGAGCGCCATTCGACTATATTATGCGCTCAGATCCAAGCTATCTGGGGGTATGTTGAACATGGGGACTCAGTTCAGCGAAATATGAGTTATCGATTTTAATACAGTTTTGTTATTATGTAAAAAGAAAATGTTTCTCTCTACCTGGAGATGATTAAGTTTACTTCAACCACTTAAGCCAATTATCTCCAGGATAGAGAGGAGGGATTTCACTGTTGGTGTGGGTGTGTTTAATATTGTAATTTAAAATGATTGGTTACTGTATTTTGTGTCACAGACTTCCACAAGGTCCCTGTGGGAGTAGCCCTTGCTGGAAGACCATCATAAAAGGCTGAGCTGTGGCCAGCATTAAACAATATCGTTTTACCCCTTCATGAAGTCTCGGCTCATGTTTGGGGGATTGGGAGCTATAATCATTACTTTGCCTGTATTCAGCTGGGATTTCGGGAGAAGCTGCAATTATACAATTATACAATATCGACTTGCATAAACTCCTTAGTGAAATAAACACTGAGGATAAATTGAAAATCTTCCACCAAATATTAGAAAGGTACATTTCTCAGTATGTACCATTGGGAAATAAATATAAAAGAAACTAATTAAAACCAATGTGGCTTAGTAGAGAAGTAAAACAAGAGATTAAAAATAAGAAAAGGGCATTTAAAGCATTTAAATCAGACAAATCAGAGGCATCCTTTATAAGATATAAGGAAGCCAATAACGCTTGCAAAAAAGCAATTAAAGTGTCTAAACTAATTGGCATGGTTTTATGAAGCACAGGTCTTGTCAGACTAACCTGATTGCATTCTATGAAGAAGTAAGTAGAAGTATAGATCAGGGTGTTGCCGTGGATGTGATCTATTTGGATTTTGGCAAGGCATTTGATACAGTTCCTCACAATAGATTAGTGTTCAAACTAAAAGAAATTGGTCTACAATAAAACTCTTGTTCTTGGGTAGAACATTGGCTTAAAAATAGAGTTGTCATTAATGGTAAATTTTCAAGCTGGACAGAGGTGGTAAGTGGTGTCCCTCAGGGTTCTGTTTTGGGACCACTTCTATTTAACATATTTATAAATGATCTTGAAATAGGAATTGAAAGCCATAGTTCAGTGATTGCAGATGGCACAAAACTTTGTAAAGTAATAAAATGTGAGCAGGATATTGCTTTGCTGCAGAGGGATTTGGATAGATTGGGGGACTGGGCACTAAAATGGCAGATGAAATGTAACATAGAAAAATGCAAAGTTATGCACTTCGGGCTCAAGAATGCACAAGCAACTTACACACTAAATGGTAGTGAATTGGGAATAACCACACACGAGAAGGATTAGGGAATTCTTATAGATAACAAATCAGGCAGCAATATGCAATGTAAATCTGCCGTTGCTAAGGCCAGTAAGATTTTGTCATGTATAAATAAGGACATAAATTCTCTGGATGAAAATATAATTTTGCCTCATTATAAATCACTGGTAAGACCACACCTTGAATATGCTGTGCAATTTTGGGCACCTGTTCTAAAGAAAGATATCAAGGCACTAGAAAAAGTGCAGAGACGAGCTACAAAATTGATAAAAGGAATGGAGCATTTTAGTTACGAAAAAAGGTAAAAAAAAAATTAAGTCTCTTTAGTTCAGGGGATATGATAACATTATACAAATATATTCGGAAAAGTACAAACCTTTATCTGGAAATCTATTCATAAACAGGGCTATACATAGGACACAAGGTCACACATTTAGCCTGGAAGAAAGGAGATTTTATTTAAGACAAAGAAAAGTTTTTTTTACAGTAAGAACAATAAGGATATGGAATTCTCTGCCTGAAGAGGTGGTTTTGTCAGAGTCCATACAGATGTTTAAAATGCAATCGGATAAATACTTGCAAAAACATAACATACAGGGATATCATTTCTAATTAGTGGGGTAATAGCTGATTGATCCAAGGAGACATCTGACTGCTATTTTGGGGTCAAGAAGGGATGTTTTCCTAGTTTGTGGCAAAATTGGAAGCGCTTCAGACTGGGTTTTTTTTGCCTTCTTTTGGATCAACAGCAAAAACATGTGAGGAAGGCTGAACTTGATGGACCCAAGTCTCTTTTCAGCTATGTAACTATGTAGCTGATATTAAACCGAGTTCTGGAGATCTTGCTGATCTGTGTATCTGTGTGCATGCATTGCAGCCCTGTATGTACAAGCAGTGTGTGTAGGACACACAGGGACGTGTGCTGGGAGTGCGGTGTCAGCGAGCATCAGCGAGGGATAAGTTGAGATACAACGAGGAGGTCATGGGGTCAGCAAGAGGAAATGCAGTGACAGTTACTCAGCACATTGCAAGTAGCAGAACTATGCGCGTCACCTTGGACATACAATATCCCTGCATTCTGCATGCCGTGAGGGGCACCGCTCAAAATATCTTAATAGGCGAAAGGCAAAAGGGACACAGAGACTGAGCAAAACAGAGTGGGAGAGACAGTAACATGTCTTTATACAAATACATTTATATCTTTATATAGCGTAGAGTATTCCTCAGTACCGACAGCGCTCTGTATAATGATACTGAGGATCTATACACTGATAATGAACACACCGCTCTGTATAATGATCTGGAGGATCTATACACTGATAATGAACACACTGCTCTGTATAATGATACTGAGTATCTATACACTGATAATGAACACAGCGCTCTGTATAATAATACTGAGTATCTATACACTGATAATGAACACAGCGCTCTGTATAATAATACCGAGTATCTATACACTGATAATGAACACACTGCTCTGTATAATAATACTGAGTATCTATACACTGATAATGAACACAGCGCTCTGTATAATGATACTGAGTATCTATACACTGATAATGAACACACCACTCTGTATAATGGTACTGAGTATCTATACACTGATAATGAACACAGCACTCTGTATAATGGTACTGAGTATCTATACACTGGTAATAAACACACCCCTTTGTATAATGATACTGAGTATCTATACGCTGATAATGAACACACCGCTCTGTATAATAATTCTGAGTATCTATACGCTGATAATGAGCACACCGCTCTGGGTAATGATACTGAGTATTTATACGCTGATAATGAACACGCCGCTCTGTATAATAATACTGAGTATCTACACGCTGATAATGATAACACCGCTCTGTATAATGATACTGAGTATCTATACCCTTGTAATAAACACACCCCTTTGTATAATGATACTGAGTATCTATACGCTGATAATGAACACGCCGCTCTGTATAATAATACTGAGTATCTACACGCTGATAATGATAACACCGCTCTGTATAATAATACTGAGTATCTACACGCTGATAATGAACGCACAGCACTGTATAATGATACTGAGTATCTAAATGATGATAATGAATATGCCGCTCTGTATAATAATACTGAGTATCTATACACTGATAATGAACGCACCGCTCTGTATAATGATACTGAGTATCTATACACTGATAATAAACACGCCGCTCTGTATAATAATTCTGAGTATCTATACACTGATAATAAACATGCCGCTCTGTATAATGATACTGAATATCTATACACTGATAATGAACACGCCGCTCTGTATAATAATTCTGAGTATCTATACACTGATAATGAACACACCGCTCTGTATAATGATACTGAGGATCTATACACTGATAATGAACACACCGCTCTGTATAATACTGAGTATCTATACACTGATAGTGAACACGCCGCTCTGTATAATAATACTGAGTATCTATACACTGATAATGAACAAACCGCTCTGTATAATAATACTGTGTATCTATACGCTGATAATGAACACACCACTCTGTATAATAATAGTGAGTATCTATACACTGATAATGAACACATCGCTCTGTATAATGATCCTGAGTATCTATACGCTGATAATGAACACGCCGCTCTGTATAATGATACTGAGTATCTATACACTGATAATGAACACAGCACTCTGTATAATGGTACTGAGTATCTATACACTGGTAATAAACACACCCCTTTGTATAATGATACAGAGTATCTATACGCTGATAATGAACACACCGCTCTGTATAATAATTCTGAGTATCTATACGCTGATAATGAACACACCGCTCTGGGTAATGATACTGAGTATTTATACGCTGATAATGAACACGCCGCTCTGTATAATAATACTGAGTATCTACACGCTGATAATGATAACACCGCTCTGTATAATGATACTGAGTATCTATACCCTTGTAATAAACACACCACTCTGTATAATAATTCTGAGTATCTATACGCTGATAATGAACACACCGCTCTGGGTAATGATACTGAGTATTTATACGCTGATAATGAACACGCCGCTCTGTATAATAATACTGAGTATCTACACGCTGATAATGATAACACCGCTCTGTATAATGATTGTGAGTATCTATACCATTGTAATAAACACACCACTCTGTATAATAATACTGAGTATCTACACGCTGATAATGAACGCACAGCACTGTATAATGATACTGAGTATCTAAATGATGATAATGAATATGCCGCTCTGTATAATAATACTGAGTATCTATACACTGATAATGAACACATCGCTCTGTATAATAATTCTGAGTATCTATACACTGATAATGAACACACCGCTCTGTATAATGATACTGAGGATCTATA
>OW240914.1:5385632-5449118 GCA_933207985.1 Pelobates cultripes | reverse complement strand
CCATTGTCTCCAAGATAGAGGGCTCTGTAAAACTGGTTTGGGCCAGAAAGCCATGCTGCCAGCCAGGCCCCAAAAGATACTTTACTAACTTCTGAACCCCTGGTCTGATTCATGCCATTTTTTAATATGTTGTTTCCCTGAATGGATTGATTGTGAATATATAATTTTTATGTGAATGTGATGTATATCTTAGAAGTTATGAATATGCTGTAAAAACTGTATTTTTCCTACCTGTGATAATTGATCTTCTATTGTATAAGATAATTGAATCACAGGCTGCAGTTATAATATACTCTGTAAGGGAGACCTTATAGCTGCAGTTATAATACACTGTGTGCGGGAGACAGGGGACCTCCTTACACCATAACCTTATAGCTCTAGTTTAATACACTGTGTGCATGGAGACAGGGGATCTGATAACACCATAACCTTATAGCTGCAGTTATAATACACTGTGTGCGGGGAGACAGGGGATCTCCTTACACCATATCCTTATAGCTGCAGTTATAATACACTGTGTGCAGGGAGACAGGGGACCTCCTTACACCATAACCTTAAAGCTGCAGTTATAATACACTGTGTGCAGGGAGACAGGGGACCTCCTTACACCATAACCTTATAGCTGCAGTTATAATACACTGTGTGCGGGGAGACAGGGATCCTCCTTACACCATAACCTTATAGCTGCAGTTATAATACACTGTGTGCGGGGAGACAGGGGACCTCCTTACACCATAACCTTATAGCTGCAGTTATAATACACTGTGTGCAGGGAGACAGGGGGCCCCCTTACACCATAACCTTATAGCTGCAGTTATAATACACTGTGTGCGGGGAGACAGGGGACCTCCTTACACCATAACCTTATAGCTGCAGTTATAATACACTGTGTGCTGGGAGACAGGGGACCTCCTTACACCATAACCTTATAGCTGCAGTTATAATACACTGTGTGCTGGGAGACAGGAGACCTCCTTACACCATAGCCTTATAGCTGCATTTATAATACACAGTGTGCTGGGAGACAGGGGACCTCCTTACACCATAACCTTATAGCTGCAGTTATAATACACTGTGTGCGGGGAGACAGGGGACCTCCTTACACCATAACCTTATAGCTGCAGTTAGAATACACTGTGTGCGGGGAGACAGGGGACCTCCTTACACCATAACCTTATGGCTGCAGTTATAATACACTGTGTGCGGGGAGACAGGGGACCTCCTTACACCATAACCTTATAGCTGCAGTTATAATACAATGTGTGCGTGGAGACAGGGGACCTCCTTACACCATAACCTTATAGCTGCAGTTATAATACACTGTGTGCGGGGAGACAGGGGGCCTCCTTACACCATAACCTTATAGCTGCAGTTATGATACACTGTGTGCGGGGAGACAGGGGACCTCCTTACACCATAACCTTATAGCTGCAGTTATAATACACTGTGTGCGGGGAGACAGGGGACCTCCTTACACCATAACCTGACAGGTGTATAGTCGCCATTTTGGGCAGTCGGAATCCAGGACAACCACCCCATAACCCAACCCAATAACGCACATACTAGAGGATATGGGGAAATATGTCCACAGCTTTATTTAGCCAACAATAATAATAACAATAATAATAATAATAATAATAACTTAACAAGTAAACATGGGTCATTGCCCCCCATACTCCGCCCTCGCATCCTATTCCTTCCATTAACATATAAAGGGCAATGACCCCCATATAAATAAACATATATATATAGCATACATCAACATTATTCCAATCGATGTAAAGTGCCAACCATCCATTAACCACGGCAGGGGTATACCCGGATACCCCTACCCCACCAGGTTCTGAGCCACCGACAGGACTCGAAACCTATCAACCACCAATGACCACCACTTGTTTGTCTTCCATTACGTTCATCCTGGGGAGCCTATTTCCTCTCCTTCTGCTCCCCGTCCCGCCGCTGTGAAAAAACGGGACAAAACCACACATAACAAAACAGGGAGGGTGGGAGGGACAAACTTAACCAGGTAGGAAGTTAGAATGAATTACCTAAAATGGCTGCCCATTTAAATAACCAAACCCACTTACCCATAACTCCACTCCCTTGCTTACTTCCTCCTAGGCCCGCCTCCTAACCCCTGTCAAGGCCTTTTTTCGCTTAGCTGCGCTTGGCTACATGGGGCTACATTATAGCTGCAGTTATAATACGCTGTGTGAAGGGGGACAGAGACCTTACACCATAACCTTATAGCTGCAGTTCTAATACACTGTGTAAGGGGGGACAGGGGACCTCCTTACACCATAACCTTATAGCTGCAGTTATGATACACTGTGTGCTGGGAGACAGGGGACCTCCTTACACCATAACCTTATAGCTGCAGTTATAATACACTGTGTGCGGGGAGACAGGGGACCTCCTTACACCATAACCTTATAGCTGCAGTTATAATACACTGTATGAGGGGAGACAGGGGGCCTCCTTACACCATAACCTTATAGCTGCAGTTATAATACACTGTGTGCAGGGAGACGGGGGACCTCCTTACACCATAACCTTATAGCTGCAGTTATAATACACTGTGTGCAGAGAGACGGGGGACCTCCTTACACCATAACCTTTTAGCTGCAGTTATAATACACTGTGTGCGGGGAGACAGGGGACCTCATTACAACTACAGTTATAATGTGCTGTATGTGGGAGAAAGGGGCAGAGGACTTCCTTACACCATAACCCTATAATTATTATAATTATTATTGTTATGCTACTAGGGTTTTTAGAATTGGAACTCAACTGCAGCTTGTAGATCTCCTTAATTACAATAATGAAGAAACGGAGAATCTTTAAATTATCAATACTGTAGCTTTAAGAAAAGAGAGGATTGCTGGCAATTAGAGAATCAAACGAAGTTTTAATGATTGTGATAAACTTAAGTGAAAAGCATATAGGTAATAATTCAATAAGAAGAAATTGCTGGTTATAGCAAACAATACAAACTTCATCAATTAGTATTTCCTCAGAGATGTATTGAATAATATTCTTTAGGTTGATAGGAATAATCTTCAATAGAATTAGTATGCAGGTAGCAGAGAATATTTGCAAAGCAAGAAAGAGTTCATAGTGGTTAAGCTTGATGGGAGTTATCCTCAATATAATTAGTGTGTATGCAGCAGAGAGGATTTGAGCAAGCAAGAAACAGTTCATTAATAACTGAGATTCCAGATAATAAATTGGAAGTTATACTTAAGATTAATGTGAGTTGTCCTCCAAGAGATCAGTATTAGAGTCCACTTGTTAAATGGTAAAGTGTCCGTTCTCCAGTAATCCTCTAGCGGATGAAGCATAATCCTTTTATCTTCAAAGGTTTAGGAAGGCTTGTGCGAGAAGCTTGTGGAGCCGGCGTCTATACCTGGAAGTAGGTCCCACAATCACCAAGTGCTTTCCCTCTGGCGCGGTCTCTCTAAGTAGTGCCAGAGAGCCGCGTCAGAAGGGGGCGGGGCCGGCTCCGCATAGCGGGAATGCCGAACCCGGAAGAGATACCGCATGAGAATTATTTATAAAGCGCCAACAAATTGTGTAGTGTTGTACAATGGGTGGACTAACAGACATATATTTACAACAAGACAAATTGTACAAATAGGAAAAGAGGCTGTTGAGGGCCCTGCTCAAACAAGCTTACATTCTAAAGTGAGTGGGGTAAAGTGGCACAGGAGGTAAGGGTAGGATATATTTAATGTACTGGAAAAAGTAGGTTATTAGAATAGTTTACAGTGAAGGGTTAGTTTACTGGATGACACAGTTGCAGAAGAGGAAATAGAGTGGGTTACCCTGGGGTGGGGAGGGAAAGCTATTAACAGTCTAACCCTTTAAGGACTGTGGACATACCTAGTACGTCCGACATAAACCGGTCCTTGATGACCGTGGACATGCCTAGTACGTCTACCGCCGTACCCCCGCCGGTGATCTGTGTTGTTCCCGGTCTGGGGGTACTGCCTGACAGCCCAGACAGTCCCTCCTCTGCAAATTAGGCCCCGAGGGCAACATGTTTGCTCTGAAAGAACTTAATGGACGCAAGTCTCTTTTCAGCTATGTAACTATGTAACTATGTAATAGGCGTGCATTGAGCTACCTGCAGGGGGACTGCCTAAACTGACAGGCAGTCTCCCCTCTTCTGTTAAAATTTCTTCTTTTTTTTTAAATGTTAATAAATAATAAAAAAAAAATATATGTATATATATGAGACAGATATACACATATTATATCTATATATAATATGTATATATCTTATATATATATATAATGTCATACTAAGTGTATTTTTATATTAATATATACATATATTAATATAAAAACACACATAATTAAATTACACACGTATATATAAATATATATAATAACTGTATTCTAACTGTATTTTGATATTAATATACATATATATATATATATATATAGAGTTATATCAAAATACACTTAGAATGAAATTATATATATATATATATATCTATGTATATATAAATAAATAATTAAAAAATAAATATATATATATATCCATATACATAATAACATAAATAATTTCATAATTATATACACGTATTCTTCAAATATATAAATATGTATATATATTTAAATTCTACGTGCGTATTTATGTAATATTTTTACATAATTAAGTAATTTAATGATTGCAATTTGAGGGACCTGCCTGACAACCCAGGCTGAAAGTCCAGAGAATTTTATTTGCTAGCACTGTGTTTAACCCTGTAACTTTCCTTGACACCCTAAAACCTGTACATGGAGGGTACTGTTTTACTCGGTAGACTTCGCTGAACACCAATATTAGTGTTTCAAAACAGTAAAACATATCACAGTGATGATAGTCAGTGAAAGTGAAGTTTTTTGCATTTTTCACACACAAATGGCACTTTCACTGATGATACGTTTTACTGTTTTGAAACACTAATATTTATGTCCAGCAAAGTCTCCTGAGTATAACAGTATTCCCTATGTACATGTTTTATAGTGTTTTTGAAAGTCACAGGGTCAAATAAAGGCTTTGAGTTTTACATTGAAATTTGCCAGATTGGTTATGTTGCCTTTGAGAGAGTATGGTAGCCCAGGAAAGAGAATTACCCCCATGATGGCATACTATTTGCAAAAGAAGACAATCCACGGTATTGCAAATGGGGTATGTTCAGTCTCTCTTAGTAGCCACTTAGTCACAAACACTGGCCAAATTTAGCGTTAATAATTTTTTTTGTTTTTTTAACACACAAACAAATATAAATGCTAACTTTGGCCAGTGTTGGTGACTAATTGGCTTTGTAAAAAAGAATGGACATTCCCCATATTAAATACCCTGGGTTTTCTACTTTAAAAAAATATGTAGATGTAAGGTGTCAGAGATTTATGACAGATAAAAGTGTTACAATGTCACTATTGATACATTTTAAAAATGTATATTTTGAAACAGCAATGTCCTACTTGTAATTATAGCCCTATAACTTGCAAAAAAAAAGCTAAGCACATGTTAGCATTGGGTATTTCCACTGAAATTGGACTGAAGTTGGTCAAGAAGGGCGTTGGATTCAAGGAAGTCTGTCACTGTAGCGTACACAAATTACAGCTGTAGTTATGATACACCATGTAAGGGGACACAGAGGACCTCCATACAATGAAACCTTTATAACGAAGATTTAAATGGAGTATATACCTCTATGTTTAATGGTTCATACTTTCAAGAACGTAATTCTAAAAAATCTGTATTCTGATGACAGCCGTGTCACTGATTGCTAAAAAAGTAATTTAGACGTCAACATTGCATTAAACGGTGCTCTTTGGAAGAAAATCACTCATTAGCCAGCAGTTACTGTGAAATGAAGTAGATATTAAACTAGGAAACCGCTGGGATTAAATCCTGGATGTAATGCTCTCTACCTGATTCTGTGTTCTATTGAGTTTATTAAATGTTTGCGTGACAGAGGACTTGACATTTTTGTTCAGTCTATCACTCAGCTCTTTGTTAAAGCAGGGCCGGTTTCCTTAAAAAGAGAGTAGGCCGCTGCGTCCAGGAACCTGTCTACAATGGGCACCTATTCTGATTGCGTTTTCCATTTCAGAGAGGAATGTTTACTGATATGATAATTAATTTTTATTTTGTATTATACATTCCAGATCTTCTTATTCTGATATTAGTGTTGTTCGTTAAAGCGAGGATTGTTGTGTCTGCCCCCAACCAGAAAATCTGTGACAACAGAGTCCTGGACAAGTATATTGGTGACATCATGGAAGTGGAAAAAGCAATGGTGAGTCTTACGGGTTCATATTTAACAACAGGGAGGGGTTATAAGGAGTAATGGGAGGAGTTATAATGAGTAATGGGAGGGGTTATAAGGATTAATAGGAGGGGTTATAATGAGTAATAGGAGGAGTTATAATGAGTAATGGGAGGGGTTATAAGGATTAATAGGAGGGGTTATAGGGATTAATAGGAGGGGTTATAAGGATTAATAGGAGGGGTTATAGGGATTAATAGGAGGGGTTATAGGGATTAATAGGAGGGGTTATAATGAGTAATAGGAGGAGTTATAATGAGTAATAGGAGAGGTTATAATGAGTAATAGGAGGAGTTATAATGAGTAATGGGAGGGTTATAATGAGTAATAGGAGGGGTTATAATGAGTAGGAGAGGTTATAATGAGTAATGGGAGGGGTTATAATGAGTAATAGGAGGAGTTATAATGAGTAATGGGAGGAGTTATAATGAGTAATGGGAGGGGTTATAAGGATTAATAGGAGGGGTTATAGGGATTAATAGGAGGGGTTATAATGAGTAATAGGAGGAGTTATAATGAGTAATAGGAGGGGTTATAATGAGTAGGAGGAGGGGTTATAATGAGTAATAGGAGGAGTTATAATGAGTAATAGGAGGAGTTATAATGAGTAATAGGAGGGGTTATAATGAGTAGGAGAGGTTATAATGAGTAATAGTAGGAGAGGTTATAATGAGTAATAGGAGGGGTTATAATGAGTAGGAGGAGGGGTTATAATGAGTAATAGGAGGAGTTATAATGAGTAATAGGAGGGGTTATAATGAGTAGGAGGGGTTATAGGGATTAATAGGAGGGGTTATAATGAGTAATAGGAGGGGTTATAATGAGTAATAGGAGGAGTTATAATGAGTAATGGGAGGGGTTATAATGAGTAATAGGAGGGGTTATAATGAGTAATAGGAGGGGTTATAGCTATTAGCTAGCAATAGGAGGAGTTATAATGAGTAATAGGAGGAGTTATAATGAGTAATAGGAGGGGTTATAATGAGTAATAGGAGGGGTTATAATGAGTAGGAGGGGTTATAATGAGTAATATGAGGAGTTATAATGAGTAATAGGAGGGGTTATAATGAGTAATAGGAGGGGTTATAATGAGTAGGAGAGGTTATAATGAGTAATAGGAGGGGTTATAATGAGTAGGAGAGGTTATAATGAGTAATAGGAGAGATTATAGCTATTAGCTAGCAATAGGAGGAGTTATAATGAGTAATAGGAGAGGTTATAATGAGTAGGAGGAGGGGTTATAGCTATTAGCTAGCAATAGGAGGGGTTATAGAGAAAGCCTATAACTACTAGGTGTGTGAAATCTCCCAATCCTTTATTTACTTTATAATCACTAGTTATTATAGGTTCTCCTTATTCCCCTCCCTAGGATTCCTGTAATGCCATTTGTGAATTTCCAGAGGATATCAATGTTCCCGAAACTAAACTTAATCAAGCAGAGTGGACAAAACTACCTGTATGTATACACAGCAGTAAACATGTGATGCATGGGAATAGAGATCATTTTATTTGGAATAAGAACATGTGGATTATAAGTAATGACAATCCTTTCTGTTTACATTAAATATATATATATAGTAATTTTACGCGCCTTTCCTGATTGCCTGTCCTGTGCTGCCCATTTTGTAAGTAGGAGTACTGGAGAGCTGGCTGGAGGACTTACACCAAGGAGATATGTCATGGACTGCTATGAATCAATCTTCATCTTGGTTCTTCTATGGTGCTTCATGTCAGAGATTGTAAAACATGTAAATCTCCATCTCTGTGATGGAGGAGCCTGGGGCACAGTCTATATCTACAGATCTATAGAAAGATCTGCCAGACCAACCGTCCCAACTTTGCATACTCTCAGAACTGCACCAATTTGTGAAAATCACACCACTAAAACCCAGCCCCTCAGAGCTGTCAATCAGACATCTGGATGGAGAGTTTCTTGTTTTCATTTTGTCTACGTTTTGCATTTATTAGATGTACACTGTACACAAGGCTTGGCCTGATCTCTCTCTCTCCTCTCACCGTGTATGCATGGCCAGTGGCTCTGCCTGTAGATTCTCATAGTCCATTACCTTAACATTGAACCAGTGTTCCTTCAAATTTCTCTACCCCATCAGAAATCCCAACCCATGTCACGTCCGGTGACACAGATCAACTGTTGTCTGTCCTGCACATGCATGCTAGCACTCCTGCAAATAGGGAAATCTGGCACAGACTGGGAACATGCGCGACACTACCGCGTCACTCCCGATGACAAAGCATCAGCTAGAATGGTAACTCCTCTCAACACGGTCCTGGAAGGTAAGTAAAGCTAGTTTCACACTGACATTAAAGTTAGGGCATTCAATAAAACACAGGCACATTTAGGGTTAAGTAAGGGTTACAATTAGGGTTAGGTAACTATTTTCACCTCTTTTATTCCTTACCCTTACCCTAGGAGTAAGGCTTAAATTAACCCTATACATTATTTTAAATTTAATGTTTTATCCCTAGTGTCCCTAATCTCTTAATAAAAAGTACTCCCTAAATCTGACCCTAATTTTAACTCTAACATTAACCCTAAATGTCCCATGTGTTTTATTGAATGCCCTAACTATAATGTCAGTGTGAAACTAGCTTCACTTACCTTCCAGGACTTTGCTGAGGGTGAGTCACCATTCCAGCTGATGCCTTGTCACCTGGAGTGACGCGGTGGTCTCACACATGCTCCCACTCTGCATCAGATTTCCCTATCCGTCAGGAGTGCTAGCATGCATGTGCAGCACTGGCAAAAGCTGATCTGCATCACCGGACGTGACTTGGGGTAGGTATATCTGACAGGTTGGGTTATCTGACAGAACACCGGCCATTGTGTAGACTGGAAGCTGGTATTTATGGGATAAGAGTCTCTTCCTACTCAGGCCCACTAAATAATGTATCAAGGGAAACTTTGTATATTTTTGCTTTTTATCTTTTTAAGGCATTAAGACATAGAGGTTCACTAACCTCATAGTTGCCCTTTAAGTTCAGTTAAAATATTTAAACATTTATTTAAAGTGACAATATAGTCACTAGAACAACTACAGCTTATTGAATTTGTTCTGGTGAGTAGAATCATTACCTTCAGGCTTTTTGCTGTAAACACTGTCTTTTCAGATAAAATGCAGTGTTTACATTACAGCCTAGTGATAACTCCACTGGTCCCTCCTCAGATGGCTGTTAGAGATGCTTCCTAGGGCAGTGCTGCACAGTGTGACTGACATTCAATGTCTCCTCCCTCTGCATGCAGACACTGAACTTTCCGCATAGAGATGTATTGATTCAATGTATCTCTGTGAGGAGATGCTGATTGACCAGGGCTGTGTTTGACTTGTGCTTGCTCTGCCCTTGATCTGTCTGTTTGACAATCCTATGGGAAAGCATTGTGATTGGCTCAGATTCCCACTTCTAATGATGTCAGACAAGCAGGCAGATCAGGGGCAGAGCCAGCAGCAGCAGACTGAAATAAAGGTATGATTTTACAATAGTTAGGCAGGGCAAGGGGACCCAGGAGGGGCTACATGGTGTTTTTAACACTATAGGGTCAGGAATACATGTTTGTGTTCCTGACCCTATAGCATTCCTTTAGGGAAATAACTACATTAGTTTCTCACAATTGATGATGTCCTGACTTTTAATTTGACATAATAATAAAAGATAAAGAGAGGGGGAGGTACAGCGCTCACTCAAATGGCAGCAGATTCTGTTAATTGGATTCCTAACAATCCAAGGGAAAACAATAGGTAGAAAACAAGAAAAAAATTATTTACTCCAAATATAAATTGAACTAAGTATAACTTGAAATAAGTATGGATGGATATACAGTGAAACCAAATAGTGGTAGAATTAACTTAAAAAGTCCCAGAGGAATAAGCCTTTGAGGAGGTGATGTTCTAGTGTAGTTCAGTCTAGTGTCCTCCTTGGCGTTTGTAACGACACCCTCAGCATAAAAGGGTTAAACAGCCGTTTAGTAGATCTTCCCTTCCAGAGACACAGGCACAGCTACTGCAGAACAACAATCCGCCGAACAGGAAACCATATGAATGCTGTAAACAGACGAATAGGAAAAACCATACAAATAGGTTTACATTCCTAGCAGTCAAACTGGAACAGCATACCGTAAATCCCCCCAAGAACGAGACAAAGCTCTGTGTTGAGGGTCAAGCAGTGAACAGCCAGAGCTGTGGGTTTATTGTGCTTATGTACACATTCTTACACATTCGTACCACCCACAGGGTTTTGGAACACAACCAATAAACACATACAATACACTCAGACACTCCCACACAAATTCCTCCCCTCTGCATGTGATTCAATTACCTTACACAATGGTTAATGTAATTATCACAGCCAGAGAAATACAATTTTCCCACATTATTCATAACTTGAAAAGTATGCATCACATTCACATAAATGATCACATAAATGATTTTCAGAATCGGCATACTCCAAATACAAACATACGTCAAAATCATCCAAATTGGTCCAGTGGTTCAAAAGATAGATCGTAATCCTTTGTGACCAAAGGAAGCATGGCTTTTCTGCCCAAAACCAGTTCCACAGAGTCTTCTATCCTGGAGATAATTGGGAAGTAATCCAATTATCTCCAAGTACAGAGGCAAAACTCCATTGAACACATGGCAGCAAAAGACAATAAAACAAATAAAAACATATAACTGTGCAGCCATTGCACAAAACAGGTACATTCAACATATCCCCAGATAGCTCAGATCTGAGCGCACATTATTACTGAATGGCGCTCAGAGCACACACATACAGTTCAATTGCCATGGAGCCAAAGTCTTTCCCTTAGTCTTTCATTATACGAATGGGGCAAGCACCAAATGAACCGGCTTTCATGTCTTTGCAGGGGAAAATCAAGCCTTTTAACATGGGGCCATAATCCAAAGGCAACAGGCGAGCAACCAGGCTTCTCCAATGCAATGTGGCGAGATTGGTCTCGTCACAGCGTTCAAATAAATTAGGTTTTGATTGAGGTTGGGAGTTCTGTTATTGGCATCTCATGTAAAATATAAGCAGAAAAGAATAACCAATAGTGCCACCCAGTATGTTCAATATCTCAATAATGTGAAGAAAAAGAATCACTCACAATGATAGAGCCTCCAATCAGCTCCTAGATAAGGCTCTGAGTGGTACAATCCCCACTCAGGGATGAAACTGGAATTTCTCTCTGTAAGTGTTCACAGTGGAAGCGGCAAATGAAAGAATAAAAACAGGATATAGTGCTCACTGTTTCACACCAATACAAGTGTGTGGAAAAGTATAAAAATACTCACAATTCCAAGAGCACCTTATGCTCAATGATATCAGCTTAGGTGGAATGATCCCCACCGAGGATATATAGGAGTAGAAGTAGATGTTGTGATGTTTCCCCGGCAAGGCTCCTTTAAGATGAACTTTCCATTCCACAAACATTTCTATCAAGGATGAATGAATAAATAGAAATCAACAATTGTGTAAATGTAAATAATTGTAATTACGTTTTGAAAATAATTAATTCACAACATTTCTGTATAATGATATGTTCATGTGCTAACTACGCATCCCATGTTTCAAATAAAATTCTATTTTTACAAACAAAAAGTACTTGGTCGTGAAAGGGTTAAAGAAAACTCTAAAGAGCCTAACCACTACAGCTTAGTGTTTTATTATAATTTGCTGTATAAATACTGATTATTGTATTATTACAGCTTATTGTATTGTTACAGTTCAGTTTATTATTACAGCTTATTGTATTAGTACAGCTTATTGTATTAGTACAGTTCAGAGTATTATAACAGCTTATTAAATTATTGCAGCTCAGTGTATTAGTACATTTTATTGTATTTGTACAGTTCAGTGTACTATTACAGATCATTATCTTATTACAGCTCAGTGTATTAGTACAGCTTATTGTATTATTACAGCTTATTGTTTTATTACAGCTCAGTGTATTAGTACAGCTTATTGTATTATTACAGCTCAGTTTATTATTACAGATTATTGTATTATTACAGCTCAGTGTATTAGTACAGCTTATTGTATTATTGCATCTTATTTTATTATTACAGCTCGGTGTATTAGTACAGCTTAGTGTATGATTACAGCTTATTGTATTATTACAGCTCAGTGTATTAGTACAGCTTATTGTATTATTACAGCTCGGTGTATTAGTACAGCTTATTGTATTATTGCAGCTTATTGTATTATTACAGCTCGGTGTATTAGTACAGCTTAGTGTATTATTACAGCTCAGTGTATTAGTACAGCTTATTGTATTATTGCAGCTTATTGTATTATTACAGCTTATTATGTATTAAAGTATAAAAGAATTAAGGTTAAAAATAGTCCAGAGATTAGGTGCTCCAATCACCAATGTGAGTCACTTAACACAAAACAGAATAAAACAGTATACAAAATTGTGAATGGTGAGAGCACACTGTATATCTTTACCCTTGTATTACTTAAACCTCCATAGGAATCTAAAAACAAGAGAAAAGAACATATAGGGTAATAACGAAGCAACTGTAATGCTTAAAATACCATAATATGGTCAAACTCACATGGTCATGAGCCACTTAAAAAAGCTGGCTCAGACTAACTGCATATCAGCATATGTACAAGAGAACTCCAAGCTCAATTCACTTTGTGGTCCTTAGTTCAAGCTGTTTCAATCAAATCTGGATGCAAGAGATGATGAAGTGCAAAAAACTTTTATTCCACATATATTAAAAAGCTGGATACAAACAAACACTGTTGTTTTAAAAAGTCCTCTTAAAAATAAACTTGACGCGTTTCGGCATATAGCCTTTTTCAAAAGTCCATCTTTCTTCTTTCTGTCTGATTTAAATACCTCTTTCTTGGCGCTCTTTCTGCCGGCTGGGATTCACTTCCTCTTCCGGTTTCCGGTATTCGGCCGCATCCACGTCATTATTTGGCGTCTGGCCGCATCCTCCTCTACTTCCGGCGCCACTCACAAACGTAACGTCCCCCACGTATGACGTCATAACGTCCACATCGCATTGCCGTCGTGGCGTTTACGTCAGGGGCGGGGCAATGAGTCCTAAATCAATTTTCCCTCTTTAAAAATGGGTCTCTTAGACGTCCAGAGAGGGCAAAAGCCATAATTCAAATTAAAATTACAGTGCACACCATATGATATAATAGATACACATTTACATATATCAAATATACTACAGAGAGAAAAAGGGGGGAAAGGGAATACATATAAATATAAATATAAATTCAAATTAACAATACATTGATATTTAAAAACATATATCTAAATATATGTAGAAAGGAGATTAAGATCAACCCAATTACATACATAATGTATGCAGATTTGGAAATCTTCCAGGTATATATAAATACCCTTTTAGTACCGTGAATAACCTATATATATTAATTAAAAATCTATAGATAAATTATTTTAAAAAAATTTTTTTTAAAAATTCCTAAAAATTTTTTTGTAAAAATTTTTTGGGGTATAAAAAATGATTAAAATACAAATAAAATTGGTTAACTTTATAAATATGGGGTGATCTCAAAGTCCACATTTAGACCTTGTGGTATTAGAGTGTCCATATTAAAGATCCATTTCATTTCCGTCCTATTTAATAAATTTTCTTTATCTCCCCCTCTCCAATGTATATCTACTTTTTCAATTCCTACAAAATCTAAGTATTTTGGATCACTATTATGATACTCCATAAAGTGTTTGGACACACTATGATTTTCAAATTTGCGATTAATATTATAGATGTGTTCCCTAATTCTGATTTTGAGACTACGAGAGGTCCTCCCTATGTACTGTAAACCACATGGACAGGTTAACATGTATATCACCCCTTTACTATTACATGTTATAAAGGATTTAATATCATACTTTTTTATTGAAGTTTTGGACGAAAAATTCTGGATTTTTTTGGAAGGCCTATTTTTGGTTGCTTTACAGCCCCTACAGTCTCCACAATAATAAAACCCATTTGGTTGTTTTAAAAAATTATCCTTCTTATCAATATCTAAAAAACTTTTAGTTAAAGCTTGTTTAAGATTCCTCGCCCCTCTAAAAATAATTTTTGGTTTTTCCTTTATAAAACTTGTTAACCTATCATCTGTTTTTAAAATATGCCAGTTTTTATAAATTATTTTCCTCAGGTCCTTATTATTGGAGCTAAAATCAAAGATAAGAGGTACTTCCTCATCCTCTCTTTGACCTAAAGGTTTATTTTTATTTTTATATTGTAAAAGTGCTTGTCTATCAGTTTTTTCAATCTCTCTAAAGGTTTTTTCCAGGGTATTACTATTATAACCTTTTTCCTCAAACTGTCCCATTAATCTTTCTGTTTGCTGTACAAACTCTTTATTTTCAGTACAGTTCCTTTTGATCCGTAACATTTGTCCTTTTGGGATATTTTCCAGCCATGGTCTAAAATGGCAACTTTTACAGTCAATAAAACTATTAACGTCAACCGACTTAAAATAGGTTTTACTTTTAATCTTTTGTTCTTCAATAAAAATGGTTAAATCTAAAAAATTTATGGTTTGCCGGCTAATATCATATGTAAGGGTAATATTCCACTTATTATTATTTAAGTTGTTAAAAAGTGTTTGAAGTGTTTCCTCACTCCCTTTCCATATTAAAAACACATCTATATAGCGCTTATAGAGGACCAGATTTGCCCCAATTTTTTCATCATTGTAGATAAAACAGTCTTCCCAATATGACATGAAAAGATTAGCATAGCTTGGGGCAAATCTGGTCCCCATAGCTGTACCTTTAATCTGCAGATAAAATTTTTTATTAAACCAAAAGAAATTATTATTAAGTATTATCTCTATTCCTTCAATAATAAAGTTGATTTGGATGTCTGACAACTCACTAAATTTTCTTAAAAAATGAGCTGCAGCCTCACAACCCCTACTATGATCAATATTGGTGTAAAGGCTGTTCACATCTGCAGTTGCCAAAATGTAGTTATCTTCCCACTTAAAATCATTTAGAATATTTAAAAGACTCATTGTGTCTTTAAGATACGCTCTACATTTCTTAACAGGATCTTGTAAAAACTGGTCGATATATTTTGAGAGTGGGGCTAAAAGGGATCCTATGCCTGAGACTATGGGTCTCCCTGGTGGATTATCTGCATTTTTATGTACTTTTGGAAGCACATAAAAGACAGGGATTTTTGGAAACTTAACGTTTAAAAACTCGAATTCTTTTTGGTTTAGAATACCTTTTTCCAGTCCTTTATTTAAAAACGTCTGATATAGTTCTACAATTTTGTTAAGTGGATTATCTTGGAGTTCTTGATACGTACTAGAGTCTTCTAATTGTCTATAAATCTCTTCCATATATTTCTCCTTTTTCCAAATAATTACTCCTCCCCCTTTATCCGCAGGTTTAATCACTATATTTGCGTCTTTTTGTAAGTCTTTCAACGCCTCTCTTTCTTCTTTCATAAGATTATTTTGATATTTATTTAGGGGTTTAATTTTCTTTATATCTTTCAAACAAGATCTCTCAAATGTCTTAATCGAATCCGTCTTAAAATTAAAAGGATAAAATGATGATTTATTTTTCAAAAATGTATGTTTAAAACCATCATCTACTTTTTCAACAGATTTCAGAGGCACAGTCTTAAAAAAATTTTTTAGACATAATTTTCTTGTGAATCTATTAAGGTCAATAAATGTTCCAAATTTATCAGCTGCACAACTCGGTGCAAATTTAAAACCCTTACTTAAAATCTGAACATGTGAATTAGTTAAAACTTTATTTGATAAATTAAAAATTCTAAAATCTCCTTTTCCAATTTTAGATTCTACCTTCTCCAACTCCTTTCTTCCCTCTTCCTTTTCTCCTCCTTGATGTTGTCTAGTTCCCCCTCTTCTAGTTCTCTGCCTCGTTTGATAGGGGTATATACATTCCTTTTTCTCTCTATTGGTCTGTGTATATCCTGACCTAAAAAATGGTCCTCATTGTCCAAATTCCTCAGTTTATTAAATCTATTAGCAAGATGGACCTTTGGAGTTCTAAAATTATATTCTTCGTTTCTTCTATCCTTCCTATATCCTTTCTTATATTTAACCTCTGTCCAACCTCCTTCTACCCTGTTCTTTTCTTCTTGATTATTGTATTTGGTCTGATGGTTAAACTTCCTTTCCTCATAATCATTCCTTCTTTCCCTCCCATATGACTCTTTTCTTCCATTTTCAACCTTTCTCTTTTTAATACTTAAATCTCTTTTGGATGGTTCTTTAGAAATTCTTTTCTTTTTTTGTTGTTGTAATCTAACATTCCCAGTCTTATAGTCATCTGAGAATCATTATAGATCGTAGGAATTTGAACCTACATGAATTGGAGGATAAAATTAAGAAAATTCAGAGTCAATTAGAACCTTTTTTTGATTTAGAGGAATTTGAGAATATTACTAAAATTATGATTAAAAAAATTAATGATATTGAAATATCAGTAATTAGAACAAAGAAACGAAAATTAAAGAGAGACCAAGATGACTATAAGACTGGGAATGTTAGATCACAACAACAAAAAAAGAAAATTTTTTTTAAAGAACCATCTAAAAGAGATTTAAGTATGAAAAAGAGAAAGGTTGAAAATGGAAGAAAAGAGCCATATGGGAGGGAAAGAAGGAATGATTACGAGGAAAGGAAGTTTAACCATCAGACCAAATACAATAATCAAGAAGAAAAAAACAGGGTAGAAGGAGGTTGGACAGAGGTTAAATATAAGAAAGGATATAGGAAGGATAGAAGAAACGAAGAATATAATTTCAGAACTCCAAAGGTCCATCTTGCTAATAGATTTAATAAACTGAGGAATTTGGACAATGAGGACCATTTTTTAGGTCAGGATATACACAGACCAATAGAGAGAAAAAGGAATGTATATACCCCTATCAAACGAGGCAGAGAACTAGAAGAGGGGGAACTAGACAACATCAAGGAGGAGAAAAGGAAGAGGGAAGAAAGGAGTTGGAGAAGGTAGAATCTAAAATTGGAAAAGGAGATTTTAGAATTTTTAATTTATCAAATAAAGTTTTAACTAATTCACATGTTCAGATTTTAAGTAAGGGTTTTAAATTTGCACCGAGTTGTGCAGCTGATAAATTTGGAACATTTATTGACCTTAATAGATTCACAAGAAAATTATGTCTAAAAAATTTTTTTAAGACTGTGCCTCTGAAATCTGTTGAAAAAGTAGATGATGGTTTTAAACATACATTTTTGAAAAATAAATCATCATTTTATCCTTTTAATTTTAAGACGGATTCGATTAAGACATTTGAGAGATCTTGTTTGAAAGATATAAAGAAAATTAAACCCCTAAATAAATATCAAAATAATCTTATGAAAGAAGAAAGAGAGGCGTTGAAAGACTTACAAAAAGACGCAAATATAGTGATTAAACCTGCGGATAAAGGGGGAGGAGTAATTATTTGGAAAAAGGAGAAATATATGGAAGAGATTTATAGACAATTAGAAGACTCTAGTACGTATCAAGAACTCCAAGATAATCCACTTAACAAAATTGTAGAACTATATCAGACGTTTTTAAATAAAGGACTGGAAAAAGGTATTCTAAACCAAAAAGAATTTGAGTTTTTAAACGTTAAGTTTCCAAAAATCCCTGTCTTTTATGTGCTTCCAAAAGTACATAAAAATGCAGATAATCCACCAGGGAGACCCATAGTCTCAGGCATAGGATCCCTTTTAGCCCCACTCTCAAAATATATCGACCAGTTTTTACAAGATCCTGTTAAGAAATGTAGAGCGTATCTTAAAGACACAATGAGTCTTTTAAATATTCTAAATGATTTTAAGTGGGAAGATAACTACATTTTGGCAACTGCAGATGTGAACAGCCTTTACACCAATATTGATCACAGTAGGGGTTGTGAGGCTGCAGCTCATTTTTAAAGAAAATTTAGTGAGTTGTCAGACATCCAAATCAACTTTATTATTGAAGGAATAGAGATAATACTTAATAATAATTTTTTTTGGTTTAATAAAAAATTTTATCTGCAGATTAAAGGTACAGCTATGGGGACCAGATTTGCCCCAAGCTATGCTAATCTTTTCATGTCATATTGGGAAGACTGTTTTATCTACAATGATGAAAAAATTGGGGCAAATCTGGTCCTCTATAAGCGCTATATAGATGATGTGTTTTTAATATGGAAAGGGAGTGAGGAAACACTTCAAACACTTTTTAACAACTTAAATAATAATAAGTGGAATATTACCCTTACATATGATATTAGCCGGCAAACCATTAATTTTTTAGATTTAACCATTTTTATTGAAGAACAAAAGATTAAAAGTAAAACCTATTTTAAGTCGGTTGACGTTAATAGTTTTATTGACTGTAAAAGTTGCCATTTTAGACCATGGCTGGAAAATATCCCAAAAGGACAAATGTTACGGATCAAAAGGAACTGTACTGAAAATAAAGAGTTTGTACAGCAAACAGAAAGATTAATGGGACAGTTTGAGGAAAAAGGTTATAATAGTAATACCCTGGAAAAAACCTTTAGAGAGATTGAAAAAACTGATAGACAAGCACTTTTACAATATAAAAATAAAAATAAACCTTTAGGTCAAAGAGAGGATGAGGAAGTACCTCTTATCTTTGATTTTAGCTCCAATAATAAGGACCTGAGGAAAATAATTTATAAAAACTGGCATATTTTAAAAACAGATGATAGGTTAACAAGTTTTATAAAGGAAAAACCAAAAATTATTTTTAGAGGGGCGAGGAATCTTAAACAAGCTTTAACTAAAAGTTTTTTAGATATTGATAAGAAGGATAATTTTTTAAAACAACCAAATGGGTTTTATTATTGTGGAGACTGTAGGGGCTGTAAAGCAACCAAAAATAGGCCTTCCAAAAAAATCCAGAATTTTTCGTCCAAAACTTCAATAAAAAAGTATGATATTAAATCCTTTATAACATGTAATAGTAAAGGGGTGATATACATGTTAACCTGTCCATGTGGTTTACAGTACATAGGGAGGACCTCTCGTAGTCTCAAAATCAGAATTAGGGAACACATCTATAATATTAATCGCAAATTTGAAAATCATAGTGTGTCCAAACACTTTATGGAGTATCATAATAGTGATCCAAAATACTTAGATTTTGTAGGAATTGAAAAAGTAGATATACATTGGAGAGGGGGAGATAAAGAAAATTTATTAAATAGGACGGAAATGAAATGGATCTTTAATATGGACACTCTAATACCACAAGGTCTAAATGTGGACTTTGAGATCACCCCATATTTATAAAGTTAACCAATTTTATTTGTATTTTAATCATTTTTTATACCCCAAAAAATTTTTACAAAAAAATTTTTAGGAATTTTTAAAAAAAATTTTTTTAAAATAATTTATCTATAGATTTTTAATTAATATATATAGGTTATTCACGGTACTAAAAGGGTATTTATATATACCTGGAAGATTTCCAAATCTGCATACATTATGTATGTAATTGGGTTGATCTTAATCTCCTTTCTACATATATTTAGATATATGTTTTTAAATATCAATGTATTGTTAATTTGAATTTATATTTATATTTATATGTATTCCCTTTCCCCCCTTTTTCTCTCTGTAGTATATTTGATATATGTAAATGTGTATCTATTATATCATATGGTGTGCACTGTAATTTTAATTTGAATTATGGCTTTTGCCCTCTCTGGACGTCTAAGAGACCCATTTTTAAAGAGGGAAAATTGATTTAGGACTCATTGCCCCGCCCCTGACGTAAACGCCACGACGGCAATGCGATGTGGACGTTATGACGTCATACGTGGGGGACGTTACGTTTGTGAGTGGCGCCGGAAGTAGAGGAGGATGCGGCCAGACGCCAAATAATGACGTGGATGCGGCCGAATACCGGAAACCGGAAGAGGAAGTGAATCCCAGCCGGCAGAAAGAGCGCCAAGAAAGAGGTATTTAAATCAGACAGAAAGAAGAAAGATGGACTTTTGAAAAAGGCTATATGCCGAAACGCGTCAAGTTTATTTTTAAGAGGACTTTTTAAAACAACAGTGTTTGTTTGTATCCAGCTTTTTAATATATGTGGAATAAAAGTTTTTTGCACTTCATCATCTCTTGCATCCAGATTTGATTGAAACAGCTTGAACTAAGGACCACAAAGTGAATTGAGCTTGGAGTTCTCTTGTACATATGCTGATATGCAGTTAGTCTGAGCCAGCTTTTTTAAGTGGCTCATGACCATGTGAGTTTGACCATATTATGGTATTTTAAGCATTACAGTTGCTTCGTTATTACCCTATATGTTCTTTTCTCTTGTTTTTAGATTCCTATGGAGGTTTAAGTAATACAAGGGTAAAGATATACAGTGTGCTCTCACCATTCACAATTTTGTATACAGCTTATTATGTATGGTAGACAATATTTGTATAAATAAAATGAGACACACAATAACCACAGACATCGTTTAATAACTTTTCAATGGGCTTGGCCGTTTATTTAAAGCTCAAGGGTCTTACAACCATAACTTTGTAACCCTAGAACATATGATTCAACACCTTTCAAAACCTTTAACTTTATTAACCACCATATTGGCAGTCCATCATAACTAACCTGACCGCCGTTTATTTAAAACCATTTACCACCATATCCTTCCTCAGAGCTTGACGCTGAGGATGACTTTTGCCTCAATGCTTCATAACACCATGACAATACAATTAAAATGAAATTAAAGGGAGGGCAGTGTTCATCTGCACCGCTTGACTTCAGTCCACTCTGACAGGAGTAAACTTGTGCCGCTTCTTTTTATACTGCCCCAGTTTCCCGCTCTTTTACAGCTAGCGACCTTCAACCAATCCCAGGACAGCTCCAGCCCCCAGAAACAGCTGTGTCATCAATTCTGCCCAGATACCTGTCTGACTGACCAACTGCCACAAGATGTAATATTCCTCACATTCAAATCCCAGACAAATTAACTCCTTCACTGCCACCATATATAAACAGAGTAACTCCTTCATTGCCACCATACATATAAACAGAGTAACTCCTTCACTGTCACCGTACATATAAACAGATTAACTCCTTCACTGCCACCATACATATAAACAGATTAACTCCTTCACTGCCACCATACATATAAACAGATTAACTCCTTCATTGCCACCGTACATATAAACAGATTAACTCCTTCATTGCCACCATACATATAAACAGATTAACTCCTTCACTGCCACCATACATATAAACAGATTAACTCCTTCATTGCCACCGTACATATAAACAGATTAATTCCTTCATTGCCACCATACATATAAACAGATTAACTCCTTCATTGCCACCATACATATAAACAGATTAACTCATTCACTGCCACCATACATACAGGGAGTGCAGAATTATTAGGCAAATGAGTATTTTGACCACATCATCCTCTTTATGCATGTTGTCTTACTCCAAGCTGTATAGGCTCGAAAGCCTACTACCAATTAAGCATATTAGGTGATATGCATCTCTGTAATGAGAAGGGGTGTGGTCTAATGACATCAACACCCTATATCAGGTGTGCATAATTATTAGGCAACTTCCTTTCCTTTGGCAAAATGGGTCAAAAGAAGGACTTGACAGGCTCAGAAAAGTCAAAAATAGTGAGATATCTTGCAGAGGGATGCAGCACTCTTAAAATTGCAAAGCTTCTGAAGCGTGATCATCGAACAATCAAGCGTTTCATTCAAAATAGTCAACAGGGTCGCAAGAAGCGTGTGGAAAAACCAAGGCGCAAAATAACTGCCCATGAACTGAGAAAAGTCAAGCGTGCAGCTGCCACGATGCCACTTGCCACCAGTTTGGCCATATTTCAGAGCTGCAACATCACTGGAGTGCCCAAAAGCACAAGGTGTGCAATACTCAGAGACATGGCCAAGGTAAGAAAGGCTGAAAGACGACCACCACTGAACAAGACACACAAGCTGAAACGTCAAGACTGGGCCAAGAAATATCTCAAGACTGATTTTTCTAAGGTTTTATGGACTGATGAAATGAGAGTGAGTCTTGATGGGCCAGATGGATGGGCCCGTGGCTGGATTGGTAAAGGGCAGAGAGCTCCAGTCCGACTCAGACGCCAGCAAGGTGGAGGTGGAGTACTGGTTTGGGCTGGTATCATCAAAGATGAGCTTGTAGGGCCTTTTTGGGTTGAGGATGGAGTCAAGCTCAACTCCCAGTCCTACTGCCAGTTCCTGGAAGACACCTTCTTCAAGCAGTGGTACAGGAAGAAGTCTGCATCCTTCAAGAAAAACATGATTTTCATGCAGGACAATGCTCCATCACACGCGTCCAAGTACTCCACAGCGTGGCTGGCAAGAAAGGGTATAAAAGAAGAAAATCTAATGACATGGCCTCCTTGTTCACCTGATCTGAACCCCATTGAGAACCTGTGGTCCATCATCAAATGTGAGATTTACAAGGAGGGAAAACAGTACACCTCTCTGAACAGTGTCTGGGAGGCTGTGGTTGCTGCTGCACGCAATGTTGATGGTGAACAGATCAAAACACTGACAGAATCCATGGATGGCAGGCTTTTGAGTGTCCTTGCAAAGAAAGGTGGCTATATTGGTCACTGATTTGTTTTTGTTTTGTTTTTGAATGTCAGAAATGTATATTTGTGAATGTTGAGATGTTATATTGGTTTCACTGGTAATAATAAATAATTGAAATGGGTATATATTTGTTTTTTGTTAAGTTGCCTAATAATTATGCACAGTAATAGTCACCTGCACACACAGATATCCCCTAACATAGCTATAACTAAAAACAAACTAAAAACTACTTCCAAAAATATTCAGCTTTGATATTAATGAGTTTTTTGGGTTCATTGAGAACATGGTTGTTGTTCAATAATAAAATTAATCCTCAAAAATACAACTTGCCTAATAATTCTGCACTCCCTGTATAAACAGATCAACTCCTTCATTGCCACCATACATATAAACATATTAACTCCTTCACTGCCACCATACATATAAACAGATTAACTCCTTCACTGCCACCGTACATATATACAGAGTAACTCCTTCATTGCCACCATACATATAAACAGTAACTCCTTCACTGCCACCGTACATATAAACAGATTAACTCCTTCACTGACACCATACATATAAACAGATTAATTCCTTCATTGCCACCGTACATATAAACAGATTAATTCCTTCATTGCCACCATACATATAAACAGATCATATGAATACAGAAAAGAAAAGAAAAAAAAACTACCATAAAGTGTCTCAACATTTTTGGTAAATATAGTCACAATGAAATGAGCATAAAAAATAACTTTTAATGGATATATTAAAATGTAAAAGTAGAAAAGATAAAAACAAAACAAAAAGCACAAAGCTACAAAATAATATGTCCTATAAACTAGTTGGGGTACTAAACCTCCAATAGAACCAATAGCAAGAGAAGTGTTGCTTGAAAGAAATACTTATTGGTGTAAAGTAAAACTACTTGCTATGAACAATGTAACTGTATTCTAAATTCTGAATTTAGTATCTTCTAAACTCCTCCTGCAGAACAGGGTCTATTTTATGCTAATTTCATTGTGACTATATTTACCAAAATGTTGAGACACTTTATGGTAGTTTTTTTCTTTTCTTTTCTGTATTCATATAAATTCACCATTCAGGGGTTACCCCCCATTTTTTTCTACCCATATTCGTGCCTCATATTTATATCTAGGCTCTCCTTTTTTCTTTTTTAGTTATTTATATAAACAGATTAACTCCTTCATTGCCACCATACATATAAACAGATTAACTCCTTCATTGCCACTGTACATATAAACAGATTAACTCCTTCACTGCCACCGTACATATAAACAGATTAACTCCTTCATTGCCACCATACATATAAACAGATTAACTCCTTCATTACCGCCATACATGTAAACAGATTAAATCATTCATTGCCACCATACATATAAACAGATTAACTCCTTCATTGCCACCATACATGTAAACAGATTAAATCATTCATTGCCACGGTACATATAAACAGATCAACTCCTTCATTGCCACCGTACATATAAACAGATTAAATCCTTTATTGCCCCCATACATATAAACAGATTAACTCCTTTATTGCCACTATACATATAAACAGAGTAACTCCTTCACTGCCACCATACATATAAACAGAGTGACTCCTTCATTGCCGCCATACATATAAACAGATTAACTTCTTCATTGCCACCATTCATATAAACAGATTAACTCCTTCACTGCCACCATACATATAAACAGATTAAATCCTTCATTGCCATCGTCCATATATACAGATGAACTCCTTCATTGCCACTGTACATATACACAGATTAACTCATTCATTGCCACCATACATATAAACAGATTAACTCCTTCATATCCCCCGTACATATAAACAGATTAACTCTTTCATTGCCACCAGGCATATAAACAGATTAACTCCTTCACTGCCACCATACATATAAACAGATTAACTCCTTCATTGCCACCATACATATATGCCACAGTGTTTAGTGCCTGGGGCTTCTATTTTATTATTATAGCTTATTGTATTAGTACAGCTCAGTGTATTATTTCAGCATATTGTATCATTACAGCTTATTGTATTATCACAGCTCATTATATTATTACAGCTTAATGTAGTGATTTAATTTTGCTTCACTATTCAGACCTTCCTCCAACTCTCTGTCAGTTATTCCATTCCAGGTTTTAATGCGGAAACATATATCGGATAGTTGTGTTTATTTGCTGCTTAACATGTTAAAATACAATTAATTTATTTACATTAGATGCTGTGTTTTACTGTGGTTCAAGGAAGAATGCAATACAAATGTTATAGGACATATGTGCACGCTGTAGTGGTTATGGTGCCCACTTAACATAAGTTGGTAAACTGTATTGTTACAATTTGGTTGTCAAACTCCTGTTGGTTCTCCTGAGCCAAACCCTGCACTAATGTGGGCAGCACCCCTGGCGCACCAGGGTAAGAAGTCATCATGTTGTAAAACAGATTGACAATTTTATTGGGCTGGCCAGTAAAACCATTGGACCATAACCACTACACTAAGGTGCAGTGGCTTTAGCGCTTGGACTACTCCTTTGCACAGTGGATTTATTAATGAATTGTAATGAATTGGTCATTAACCCCTTAAGGACACATGACGTGTGACATGTCATGATTCCCTTTTATTCCAGAAGTTTGGTCCTTAAGGGGTTAAACAGAAACATTTAAGGAAATTATTTTTGCAAAGTCTGAAAAATTCTTCAGCTTAACTCTACATAGCTATTATTGCGGTTTTCAATTTACTCCAATTTACATTTTAACGAATAATCCTCATTAACCCTTGTGTTATTAAATGCCCCTCTATACCACCCTAATAACAGCAAAGGAGTTAATTATTTGATGATGTTAATTAACTGTTTATTTACCAGTAACAAAGGGAAAAAACACAATATATAAAATAATGACTGTGCAATATCCTGATATTGTACCCAGTATGAAAGTAGGGCCTAAAACAATAATTTAGTGAATTGATGGCTATATTAAATGCTTTCCCCAAATCCTGTATTAATTAGCAGCTACTGTGTCTGATCCGAAATGAGGGTAGTTACTGATAACGACCACTGAAAGTAATGAATGAGGTTTAATGTCTGCTGCAATTTTATAGCAGTATTGTGAGCGGATGTCGTGGATTTAGGAGTAATATGATGAGGGGAGTGGAGAGCAGACAAATAGAGTTTGCCAATAAGCTCAGTATTCTGAGTAATCAAGGTACGAATTGTGGACGAGTTTGGGGTCAATTCCCACGGAGATACCAACTTCCTTTTGGCTATACATCCTTTGCTGACAATATCACGAGATAGGAAAGATGCCAGCGTCATAACTTCAAAGATCACAAGACAGACACAAATAGTCTGTAATCAGAGCGTCATAATGAGCAGACGCAATCTGCCTGGGGTACCGTGACTGCACTGAAATACAAAACATAACACTGTTTCTTCCCACTGAATGCCCACTCTGAGCACCAGCAGGGCTGACAAAGAGCCGCAAGCTGACTGCGGGATATGTTAAATGCTTTCGAATTAGAGATAAACTAGAAAATCAGGGCCCGTCCACGGAATATGTTCATGCTACCTTCTATTAACAAAATGAAACTGATGCAAATGTATTCAAATTGTTTGATGTGGTATGTGCTGGTGGTTGCCATATTGATAAGGGTGTAATCATGGACATTGTCTGAAAAATGTTTTTTCCCTACAGACGTCGGAGAAGGCAGCTGTGGTTTGGAGGGGGCTAAAGCTATTTACGGATGCTGTTCCGAAACTAATGAATCTCATCTCAGAATCCATATTAAAGCAACAAGTGGAGAAATTCCTCAGCATCTCTCGTAATGTCATAAATGTATTGAAGAGTCACAATCTACAGGTTAGAAAGACTTCTCCTCAACCTGAGCCTACGGCTTCATTTACTAAACACAGAACTGTATGGGGTTGTACTGGGTCTGTGTATCTGTATTGGAACCCCCCATATATCTAATTTATAGTATAGGACTGTTACTGGGTCTGTGCATCTGTATTGGAACCCCCCATATATCTAATTTATACTATAGGACTGTTACTGGGTCTGTGTATCTGTATCAGAACCCCCCCATATATCCCATTTAACTATAGGACTGTTACTGGGTCTGCGTATCTGTATCGGAACCCCCCCATATATCCCATTTATACTATAGGACCGTTACTGGGTCTGTGTATCTGTATTGGAAGCCCTCATATATCCCATTTATACTATAGGACCGTTACTGAGTCTGTGTATCTGTATCGGACCCCCCCCTATATACCATTTATACTATAGGACCGTTATTGGGTTTGTGTATCTGTATCGGAACCCCCCATTTATCCCATTTATACTATAGGACTGTTACTGGGTCTGTGCATCTGTATTGGAACCTCCCCCCATTTATCCCATTTATACTACAGGACCGTTACTGGGTCTGTGTATCTGTATCGGAACCCCCCATTTATCCCATTTATACTATAGGACCGTTACTGGGTCTGTGTATATATATCGGAACCCCCCCATTTATCCCATTTATACTATAGGACCGTTACTGGGTCTGTGTATATGTATCAGAACCCCCCCCATTTATCCCATTTATACTATATCATTGTTACTGGGTCTGTGTATATGTATCGGAACCCCCCATTTATCCCATTTATGCTATAGGACTGTTACTGGGTTTGTGTATATGTATCGGAACCCCCATTTATCCCATTTATACTATAGGACCGTTATTGGGTTTGTGTATATGTATTGGAACCCCCCATTTATACCATTTATACTATAGGACCGTTACTGGGTCTGTGTATCTGTATCGGAACCCCCATTTATCCCATTTATACTATATCACTGTTACTGGGTCTGTGTATCTGTATCGGAACCCCCCATTTATCCCATTTATACTATAGGACCGTTACTGGGTCTGTGTATATGTATTGGAACCCCCCATTTATCCCATTTATACTATAGGACCGTTACTGGGTTTGTGTATATGTATCAGAACCCCCCCCATTTATCCCATTTATACTATAGGACCGTTACTGGGTCTGTGTATATGTATTGGAACCCCATTTATCCCATTTATACTATGGGACGTTACTGGGTTTGTGTATAATAGCCGGAACCCCCCATTTATCCATTTATACTATAGGACCGTTACTGGGTTTGTGTATATGTATTGGAACCCCATTTATACCATTTATACTATAGGACCGTTACTGGGTCTGTGTATCTGTCTCAGACCCCATTTATCCATTTATACTATGCTCCATTGCACGGGTCTGTGTATCTGTATGGAACCCCCCATTTATCCCATTTATACTATAGGACCGTTACTGGGTTTGTGTATATGTATCGGAACCCCCCCCATTTATCCCATTTATACTATAGGACCGTTACTGGGTTTGTGTATATGTATCAGAACCCCCCCCATTTATCCCATTTATACTATATCACTGTTACTGGGTCTGTGTATATGTATTGGAACCCCCCATTTATCCCATTTATACTATAGGACCGTTACTGGGTCTGTGTATCTGTATCGGAACCCCCCTCATTTATCCCATTTATACTATAGGACTGTTACTGGGTCTGTGTATATGTATCGGAACCCCCCCATTTATCCCATTTATACTATATCACTGTTACTGGGTCTGTGTATATGTATTGGAACCCCCCATTTATCCCATTTATACTATAGGACCGTTACTGGGTCTGTGTATATGTATTGGAACCCCCCATTTATCCCATTTATACTATAGGACTGTATCTATAACTTTAATCCTATTTGTAACATTTTGCATTTTTACTTAGTTGTGTTTTTACTTTGATTTTTTAGGTTGAAACAAACATTCCAGACTCTAAGGAAAGGACTCGTTCTGTCAGCACTTTAAAACAATTCTTTTCGGTTTACACAAATTTCTTACGGGGCAAATACAAGAATCTCCTTAATACGGTCTGCAAATTATAAGCTGTAGATTGTCCGGCTAATCACCTCTCCCCCTGATCACTCCAGTGACGCCGCCGTATGGAAGGACTTTGTGGAATGAATTTTTTATACAATTTATGAACACTTTTTACAACATTTTTATGACTATGGACTAAACTATTTCAGAGAGTTTATATTTTATATTAAGTTAAAATGTACATATTTCTATATATTTATCTTTATTTTGTGTTCGATAATGAATGTGGGATTTTATTGATGATTTAATGATGTATACATTCCTTTATTTATTAAGTGTGAATAATAAATGCATTATTTTAGAAACATTGTTTTAAATGTCTGTTGGTTGAAATGAAAGATTTTTTTAAAATTAACTTTATATTTTTATTTTGTGTTGGTAATTGCATGTGCGAATAGATTTTCTGCTTTATTGCTAATATCACACATCACTGCCACCCAAACCACACCACTATCAGCAAACCACGTCACTGCAACCAAAACCACATAGCAATTAGCAAACCACATCACTGCAGCCAACACCACATCACACCACTGCAACCCAAACCACATCACTAAAACCCACATCACACCGCTGCAACACAAACCACATCACTGACACAAACATCACACCACTGCAACCCAATCCGCATCACTAAAACCCACATCACACCACTGCAACCCAAACCTGATCACTGCCACCCAATTCACATCGCTATTAGCAAGCCACATCACTATCAGCAAACCACGTCACTGCATCCAAACCACACCACTATCAGCAAACCTCATTAATGCAACCAAAACCACATAACAATTAGCAAACCACATCACTGCAACCAACATCACACCACTCCAACCCAAACCACATCACTGAAACCCACATCACACCACTGCAAGCGAAACCAGATCACTGCCACCCAAACCACACCACTATCAGCAAACCACATCACTGCCACCCAATCCACATCACTATTAGCAAACCACATCACTGCAACAAACACCACATCACACCACTGCAACCCAAACCACATCACTGCAACCCACATCACACTACTGCAACCCAAACCACATCACTGAAACCCACATCATACCACTGCAACCCAAACCAGATCACCGCCACCCAAACCACATCACAATTAGCAAACCACATCACTGTAACCCACATCACACCACTGCAACCCAAACCAGATGACTGGCACATCACTGCCACCCAAACCACATCAATGCCACCCAAACCACATCACTATCATCAAACCACATTACTGCAACCAAAACCACATAACAATTAGCAAACTACATCACTGCAACCAACACCACATCACACCACTCCAACCCAAACCACATCACTAAAATCCACATCACACCACTGCAACACAAACCACATCACTGAAACCCACATCACACCACTGCAACTGAAACCAGATCACTGGCACCCAAACCACACCACTATCAGCAAACCACATCACTGCCACCCAATCCACATCACTATTGGCAAACCACATCACTGCCACCCAATCCACATCACTATTAGCAAACCACATCACTGCAACAAACACCACATCACACCACTGCAACCCAAACCACATCACTGCAACCTACATCACACTACTGCAACCCAAACCAGATCACCACCACCCAAACCACATCAGAATTAGCAAACCACATCACTGCAACCCACATCACACCGCTGCAACCCAAACCAGATCACCACCACCCAAACCACATCAGAATTAGCAAACCACATCACTGCAACCCACATCACACCACTGCAACCCAAACCAGATGACTGCCACATCACTGCCACCCAATCAACATCACTTCCACCCAATCCACATCACTGTTACCCAAACCACATCACAATTAGCAAACCACAGCACTGCAACCCAAACCAGATGACTGCCACATAATTTCCACCCAATCCACATCCATGTCACCTAATCCACATCACTGCAACATAAATCACATCATTACAATTCAAACTTCATCACTACAACAGACACTGGATCACTCCCAGCAACAATCTGCATAAATGTCAACCAAACCCTTCATTGCCACACAAACCACACAACTACAACAATACTGCACCACTGCCGACCAGACTGTCATTGCCACCAACTACTACCACCAAATCATCCACTTGCAACCAAACTGAATAACTAACACTCCAACTGCATAAATAACACCCAGACCAATATCTTATAACCAAACTGGGTCATCACTATTAACATTGCAACAGTACCATCCAAGCCAATCACTGCCAAGCACACAAATCACTGCCAACCAAACCAATCACTGACAACCAAACCAACCACTACTAACCAAACCGATCACTACCAACCACACTCATCGCTGCTAACCAAACCAATCACTGCCAACCAAAGTAACTACTGCCAACCAAACCAATCACTGCCAGCCAGGGCCGGACTGGGAAAAAAATTCGGCCCGGGCATTTTTTTATCACAGCGGCCCACTAAGAAGGGGGCGGGGCAGAGAGGGTGTGTTTTGTCATCACTCATGACAAACACGCCCCCTCTCAAAGTGAGCATGTTGGTTCAATGCTCTTCCAGGGCAGACCATGCACAGAGTTCTGCTGAAGAGCTCTTGCATGAGAAAAAAGCCCTGTATTTGTTCTGCGCAGTGCAAGCAAATTTAATAACATGCTTGCACTGTGTTTCCTTGCAACTTGTCTCTGGTGTCTCTATAAATGGATACCAGGAGACAAATGGGTCAGGAAAGAGTATTGTGCATGTGTTTTGGAGCCTACTTGGGGTATTGCGTGTGTGCAGAGTGAGCTGGTCGTGGTGTGGTATTGTGTAATAAGGTCGGTTTTAGTCGTGTTGTGTTTGTGGTGTAATGTAATGCATATGTGGCTAGGGGCTTTAGAGAATGTGTGTTTAGGGGATGTAGCAAGTGTGTGTATACAGGCTATAGTGTGTGTGTAGGTGATGTAGTGTTTGTAGAGAGTGTGTGTTCAGGGAATGTAGTATGTGTTTGCTTATAAGGAATCTAGTGTGCGTATAGGGGATCCAGAGTGTGTGTGTGTTTGAAGGACCCAGAATATGTATAGGAGATCTAGTGAGCGTGCGTATATAATGGATTCAGAGTGTATATAGGGATCTAGTGTGTGTATGTGTGTAGATGATCCAGAGTTGGGTAGAGGATCTAATGTGTGTCTGGAATGAAATGTGTTTAGGGGTGCTGTGTGTGTGTGTGTGTGAGGGGTGCTGTGTGTGTGAGGGGTGCTGTGTGTGTGTGTGAGGGGTGCTGTGTGTATATTTATATGTGTATATATATTATATAAATATGTTTGGAAGTATTGTGTATGTGTGTTAGGCAGTGTATCGGGGGTTGTGTGTGTATGTGAGGAGTGCAGTATGTGTGTGTGATGGATCCTGTGTGTGAGGTGTGGGTGCTGTGTGTGGGTGCTGTATGTGATTGATTTGTGTGAGGGTGCTGTGTATGATGTGTGTGAGAGTGCAGAGTGTGATGTGTGTGAGAATGCTGTGTGTGAGAGTGATGTGTATGATGTGTGTGAGAGTGCTGAGTGTGAGAGTGCTGTGTATGATGCATGTGAGAGTGCTGAGTGTGAGAGTGCTGTGTATGATGTGTGTATGAGAGTGCGGTGTATGATGTGTGTGAGAGTGCTGTGTATGATGTGTGTGAGAGTGCTGAGTGTGAGAGTGCTGTGTATGATAGTGCAGAGTATGAGAGTGCTGTGTATGATGTGTGTGAGAGTGCAGAGTGTGATGAGTGTGAGAGTGCTGTGTATGAGAGTGCTGTGTATGATGTGTGTGAGAGTGCTGTGTATGATGTGTGTGAGAGTGCAGAGTGTGATGAGTGTGAGAGTGCTGTGTATGAGAGTGCTGTGTATGATGTGTGTGAAAGTGCAGAGTGTGAGAGTGCTGTGTATGAGAGTGCTGTGTATGATGTGTGTGAGAGTGCTGTGTATGAGAGTGCTGTGTATGATGTGTGAGAGTGCAGAGTGTGATGAGTGTAAGAGTGCTGTGTATGATGTGTGTAAGAGTGCAGAGTGTGATGAGTGTGAGAGTGCTGTGTGTGAGAGTGCAGAGTGTGATGAGTGTGAGAGTGCTGTGTGTGAGTGCAGAGTGTGATGAGTGTGAGAGTGCTGTGTATGAGTGCTGTGTATGATGTGTGTGAGAGTGCAGAGTGTGATGTGTGTGAGAGTGCAGAGTGTGATGAGTGCAGAGTGTGATGAGTGTGAGAGTGCTGTGTGTAAGAGTGCAGAGTGTGATGAGTGTGAGAGTGCTGTGTATGATGTGTGTGAGAGTGCTGTGTGTAAATGTGTGTTGGGGGGGTAAATAAAAAACTAAGGGGGTGGGGGGGGGTAAATAAAGAAATTTAAAAAAAAAACCTAAGTAGGCATTAAATCCCCCCTCCCACTTACCTTTAGCCTGGGAGGGGGGACCGGCATGGTGGTAGCTGGGAGGAGGGGGGACCGCCATGGCAACGCGCCGGATCTCGCGAGAGGAACCCGGCGGAGCTGCAAGACAGAGCTCCGCCGGGTCCTCTCCCTCCCTCCCCAGCCGCAGGTCTATTTAAATGGGCCGGTGAGGGAGCTCTTTGATCTCCCCATCGGCCCTCCATGGAAGACAGCGGGGCCGGCGCTCGGATAGTGCCGGCCCTGCATAGACCGGCAGGGGAGATCCTGGGACCTCCCCTGCCGGCCTCGGCCCCACGGACACCGCGGCCCACCGGGCATTTGCCCGGTGTGCCCGATGGCCAGTCCGGGCCTGCTGCCAGCCAAGCATGTAATAAATCCCATTGATGCTAGTCGGCTGCTGCATTGCTTTAATTGGTCCATTGCCCTTTATGGTATATCTCAGTCTTGTTGCTGTGGTCCTGGTGTGATGTATAATGAAGCAATATGGATGTAGCTCTCCAGTGCAGACATAGCGCTGGCACTTACAGTTTCCAGTATCTGTTATGTAAGAGAGAAGAGGAAAAACAACTGATGTTTTGCTCCTAGCATGCATTGGCAGCGGCGCCAAGGCTGACCAGACAATCTAACGATGCCAGCCTGCTTCCCCTCATCCGAATCTTCTCTTTCCTGCTGCCATTGTAGGAGCCGCTCTCCTCACAGTAACAGTCTGTCGTGTTCTCACTTCCTGCTATAATCCGTCACTGTCATTTATAGAGCAACAATTAGTTCTGCAAAATGCACAAAGGACAGCCATAATACGGCGCTACTGTGTGATGATTACAATCTAATGGCAGTAAGGAACGTCACTTTGTTCCAACGAACTCACTTTTTTTCTCTTGGGCTCCATTTATTCCATTAATTAGAGCCCTACAGTGGTGACCTGTCACTAAGAAACACAGAGTATAATAAGTGTAATATGAGGATATCAGCCCCATCAGATGCCGAGGCCTGGTCATGAAGGGGTTAAAGATAATCTCATTGTCTGCACAAAGCTCAGTAATAGAAGGGGGGTCCTAGCGGGCTGGCTAGTGAAGGCTGCAGGCTCTGATGAGAGGGGAGAAAGGAAAATAAACAAACTGTGACGTGGTATGCCGGGCAGTGGCGCCAATGCTGATCAGACCATCTGATGATGCCAGTAAGATACTTTTGTCTCTTTCCTGCTGTTATTAGCAACGATCTGCCTTGTTTGTACCTGGCTATGACCTCTGACACGGGACCAACAATCCATTTAAAAACAGCTTTAACAATAGAAAAAACACAACATGGGAACGATGAGTACATTCAGGTATATGCAGACTGACACCGTACTCGCTTTATATAAAGTAACTGTTATTCCCAGACTGACACCGTACTCGCTTTATATAAAGTAACTGTTATTCCCAGACTGACACCGTACCAGCTTTATATAAAGTAACTGTTATTCCCAGACTGACACATTACCGCTTTATATAAAGTAACTGTATTCCAGGGCTGGCACGTACTACAACTTTATATACAAAGTAACTGTTATTCCCAGACGGCACCCGTACTACGCTTTATATAAAAGTAACTATTATTCCCGAACTGGCCAGCACACGTACAGCATATAAAGTAACACAACTGACCCCAGGCTGACACGTACCGCTTTATCTAAAAGCTAACTATTTATTCCCAGGCAACACATTACTAAACTTTTATATAAAGTAACTGTTATTCCCAGACTGACACCGTACTCGCTTTATATAAAGTAACTGTTATTCCCAGACTGACACCGTACCCGCTTTATATAAAGTAACTGTTATTCCCAGACTGACACCGTACCAGCTTTATATAACGATGAGTTATACTGTTATTCCCAGACTGACACCGTACCAGCTTTATATAAAGTAACTGTTATTCCCAGACTGACACCGTACCAGCTTTATATAAAGTAACTGTTATTCCCAGACTGACACCGTACTCGCTTTATATAAAGTAACTGTTATTCCCAGACTGACACCGTACTCGCTTTATATAAAGTAACTGTTATTCCCAGACTGACACCGTACCCGCTTTATATAAAGTAACTGTTATTCCCAGACTGACACCGTACTCGCTTTATATAAAGTAACTGTTATTCCCAGACTGATACCGTACTCGCTTTATATAAAGTAACTGTTATTCCCAGACTGACACCGTACCAGCTTTATATAAAGTAGCTGTTATTCCCAGACTGACACCGTACTCGCTTTATATAAAGTAACTGTTATTCCCAGACTGATACCGCACTCGCTTTATATAAAGTAACTGTTATTCCCAGACTGACGCCCTACCTGCTTTATATAAAGTAACTGTTATTCCCAGACTGACACCGTACCCGCTTTATATAAAGTAACTGTTATTCCCAGACTGACACCGTACCTGCTTTATATAAGACTGACACCGTACCGCTTCATATAAAGTAACTGTTATTCCCAGACTGACACCGTACCGCTTTATATAAAGTAACTGTTATTCCCAGACTGACACCGTACTCGCTTCATATAAAGTAACTGTTATTCCCAGACTGACACCGTACTCGCTTTATATAAAGTAACTGTTATTCCCAGACTGACACCGTACTCGCTTTATATAAAGTAACTGTTATTCCCAGACTGACACCGTACTCGCTTTATATAAAGTAACTGTTATTCCCAGACTGACTCCGTACTCGCTTTATATAAAGTAACTGTTATTCCCAGACTGACACCGTACACGCGTCATATAAAGTAACTGTTATTCCCAGACTGACACCGTACTCGCTTCATATAAAGTAACTGTAATTCCCAGACTGACACCATACTCGCTTTATATAAAGTAACTGTTATTCCCAGACTGATACCGTACTTGCTTTATATAAAGTAACTGTTATTCCCAGACTGACATCGTACATGCTTCACATAAAGTGACTGTTATTCCCAGACTGACACCGTTGTTACGACACTCACCGCCAGGTAGATGAAGCCGCCGTTTAGTGAACAATCCCCCTCTCCAGAAATGCAGTTTCTATCCAGCCCACCGCCAAACTCCCGAACGAAGTTCACGAACATGGCAACTCCCGATCAGCAAAACAGTCGAACGCCTTCCACAGCTAGAAATAACGAAAGCGCTGTCCCAGTAATAATTCCCCCACAAACGAGACCAAGCTCCGTCTTGAGGGTCAAATAAGGATCTGTTTAATGGGGGCTACCTGCCCGGTATTTATGCAGGTCTCCACAAGGTGGACACTCCCCAAAGGGGCCTTGTGGAAGACTGTAAAACATATTGGACAGTAGCCAATCGCAGTGGCTTCAATATAAGCCCTGCCCATCTTACCCATAAACCCTTCTTCTCTACCCCGGAGATAATTAAGAAGAAACCTAATTATCTCCCAGGATAGAGACAATCGCCATTTTAAAATACAGTAAGAATAATACATTAAAATATATAACTGAAGAAATACCGAATGAATATAGTTTGTGTAACGTATCCCCAGACAGCCTGGATCTGAGTGCATATTTCTACCGAATAGCGCTCAGATCCGATGTATCTAGTCGAATCGCCATGAAGTCAAAGTCTTTCACCAATCCTTCGGTATACGAATGACTCCATGGGACGGCTATCTGGGTAAAGGTCCATACGAATGTATAAAACTCCCGAACAGACCGGCGTTCGTGCGCCTCGCCGAAATAGAAGGTGGGCAGCAGCTTCCAGCGGTGTTCGGTAGATTAAAGTGTCCGTTTTTAGTTCCATAGAATTTGTACCGAACACCGCTACGCTTCCTCGTGTCCCAAAATGGCCGCCGCCTCATGGTCGGCATGCGAACGACGACCACCCGTACGAATGGAATGGAGAGGTGTCTGCGGTTAACCACAACGTTCTAATTGGGGCCAAGAGGTTAACCAGCAGCACACTCCTCTCCTGGGTGGTCGTTCGTTCGGTAGTTTCAATCGGTATTTTGTAATCACACGAACAGGGGCATACACAGGAAATCCAGCGAAAACAAAGGGTAACAGACGAACCAGCAATACAGATGAATCTGTCACACGGCTCCCCCCTTGTGGGACACTCCGGCAGACCCGGCTTGACCCTTTGGCGGGTCAACGTGGGGATGACCGGACTAAGAGGTGGTAAGAATGTCGGTTTGCCTGGACAATCCATCTGCATTCCCGTTCTGCTTACCGGGTCGGTAGCTGATGGTGAAGTTATATGGTTGTAGTGCTAAACTCCACCTCAGCAGTCTGCCATTGTCTCATGAGACCCGGTTGAGCCTGACAAAGGGATTTTGGTCCGTCACAAGGGAGAATTCCTGTCCATATAAGTAAGGGCTTAATTTTTTCAATGCCCACACCAGGGCCAAACATTCCTTCTCCACTGCCGCATAACTCACTTCTCTGGGTAACAGCTTTCTACTGAGATATGCGACAGGGTGCTCTCCTCCATCTTCCCCGACCTGGCTCAGCACAGCCCCCAGTCCATACATGGAAGCATCTGTATGGACGAGAAAACGTTTGTTAGGGACTGGGGCAGCCAGGACAGGGGCATTCACAAGAGCCTGTTTGAGTGCTTGAAACGCAGCTTCACAAGCTGGAGACCACAGGACCTGCTTAGGGAGATTTTTCTTTGTCAGGTCAGTCGGGGTTTGGCAATAGTGCTGTAGTCGGGGACAAAGCGTCTATAGTACCCTGCTGTCCCTAGGAAGGCTAACACCTGGGTCTTAGTGATAGGTGTGGGCCAGTTAGCTACTGCCTCTATCTTGGCTGGCTCTGGTCTCTGGCTCCCACACCCCACTCTGTGACCCAGGTACTGCACTTCAGCCATGCCTAAATGGCACTTCTCTGGCTTCAATGTCAGGCCAGCGGCCCGAATTTTGTCCAGTACTACCCCTACATGTACCAGGTGTTCCTCCCAGGACCCACTGTAGATCGCAATGTCATCCAGGTATGCACAAGCAAATTCCTGGAATCCATCAAGAAGTCTATCCACCATACGCTGGAAGGTAGCCGGGGCATTCTTCATCCCAAATGGCATGACCTTGAATTGGTACAGGCCAAATGGGGTGACGAAGGCCGACTTGGGGATAGCATCCTCGGCCAGGGGAATCTGCCAGTAGCCTTTACACAGGTCTATGGTGGTCAGATAGCGCCCCCTGGCAATGCGATCTAACAATTCGTCTACCCGGGGCATCGGGTAGGCGTCAGTGGTGGTCCGCTCATTGAAGCGCCTGTAGTCCACACAGAACCGGGTGGTTCCATCTTTCTTAGACACCAGGACGACAGGCGAAGCCCAAGGGCTATCGGAGTGTTCGATGACCCCAAGCTGGGTCATCTCCTGTATCTCCTTCCGCATTCCTTCTCGGACTGCTTCAGGGATACGGTAAGGGGGTTGTCGCAGAGTGTTCTGTCCAGGGGTTTCTACCTTGTGTACAGCTAGGGTAGTGTAGCCAGGTTCTTGGGAGAACGTCGCCTGCTTCTCCCACAGAGCTGTCTTGCCTGGTCCTTCTCGGTGGAGCTCAATCTGTCCCCTAGCTGTACCAGGCTAGTAAGATCCGTCTGGGAGTCCCTCTCTAACAAATCTGGTAAGGGTAAACTTTCTGTATCGTCTGCAGCAGGGGCACATACTGCAGCGACATTCTCCGGTCTCTCCTGATACTCCTTTAGCATGTTCACATGGAAGGATCGCTGGATCCTTTCATCCGAACAGCTGGCTATAAGGTAGGTAGTATCACATACCTGCGCTAACACCTTATACGGGCCCTGCCAAGATGCCTGCATCTTGTTCGCCTTCACAGGTTTGAGCACTAACACTTTCTGCCCAACCTGGAAGACTCGCTGTCGGGCACCCCGATCGTACCATCTCTTCTGTCTCCCCTGAGCCACCTGGAGATTCTCCCTTACCATTAGAGACAGTTTCTCCATGCGGTCCCGAAGTTCCAGAACATACGGCACTATGGGGGTCCCTTCCTGCTCTGTCTCCCCCTCCCAGTGGCCTCTAATGAGATCTAGGGGTCCGCGGACCCTTCTCCCATATAGCAACTCAAAGGGGGAGAACCCAGTAGATTCCTGGGGCACCTCTCTGTAGGAAAACAACAGATGAGGCAGGAATCGCTCCCAGTCTCTGCAAGTGTCAGAAAAGGTCCTTAACATCTGTTTGAGGGTACCATTAAATCGCTCGCAGAGACCGTTAGTCTGTGGATGGTAAGGTGAGCTAAGCAGCGGTCTAATGCCGCACACCTTCCACAGTTGCTGGGTGAGCACAGCAGTAAATTGGGTTCCCTGGTCAGAGAGAATCTCTTTAGGGAACCTGACTCTGGTAAAAATCCTAACCAGGGCATCAGCAACTGTCTCTGCCTCTATATTAGACAGCGCTACTGCCTCTGGATAGCGAGTGGCATAGTCCACCACGGTGAGAATATATTTCTTACCGGATGGACTAGCCCTGGCCAGTGGACCCACAATGTCAACGGCTATACGGGCAAAGGGCTCCCCAATGATAGGCATAGACATAAGCCTAGCTCTTGGGTGGTCCCATTATTGTTATAGGGTACCTCAGCTGCTGCAGCGCCTCTTCCCTGGAGCGCCTGTTGTGCTGCTACTGCTGCTTGCACTTGAACCACAATATCTGCTGTGGGGTTGGGGCCAAAGTGTGCCAGCCTGATCTGGACTGCCCGGTTAAATTGTATCTCCTCGGGTGTTAACTCCAGTATGCCAGGTACATCAGCTCTCCCCGTTCCCTGTGCTGCATCCATTTCCAATAATATGGCAATAATCTCTCTTTTCTTGAGATTACTCGCTGATCGTCCTCTTCGTTCCAATATATCTTTAAGGGTAGCACGCCTTAACTCTTCATACTGCATTTCCAAACTGGGATGTGTAGCTGGCCTTCTGGGCGGCAGGATTCATCCCGTCGCTTGCCACCAATTGTTACGACACTCACCGCCAGGTAGATGAAGCCGCCGTTTAGTGAACAATCCCCCTCTCCAGAAATGCAGTTTCTATCCAGCCGACCGCCAAACTCCCGAACGAAGTTCACGAACATGGCAACTCCCGATCAGCAAAACAGTCGAACGCCTTCCACAGCTAGAAATAACGAAAGCGCTGTCCCAGTAATAATTCCCCCACAAACGAGACCAAGCTCCGTCTTGAGGGTCAAATAAGGATCTGTTTAATGGGGGCTACCTGCCCGGTATTTATGCAGGTCTCCACAAGGTGGACACTCCCCGAGGGGACCTTGTGGAAGACTGTAAAACATATTGGACAGTAGCCAATCGCAGTAGCTTCAATATAAGCCCTTCCCATCTTACCCATAAACCCTTCTTCTCTACCCCGGAGATAATTAGGAAGAAACCTAATTATCTCCCAGGATAGAGACAATCGCCATTTTAAAATACAGTAAGAATAATACATTAAAATATATAACTGAAGAAATACCGAATGAATATAGTTCGTGTAACGTATCCCCAGACAGCCTGGATCTGAGTGCATATTTCTACCGAATAGCGCTCAGATCCGATGTATCTAGTCGAATCGCCATGAAGTCAAAGTCTTTCACCAGTCCTTCAGTTAACCACAACGTTCTAATTGGGGCCAAGAGGTTAACCAGCAGCACACTCCTCTCCTGGGTGGTCGTTCGTTCGGTAGTTTCAATCGGTATTTTGTAATCACACGAACAGGGGCATACGGACAGGAAATCCAGCGAAAACAAAGGGTAACAGACGAACCAGCAATACAGATGAATCTGTCACAACCGTACTCGCTTCATATAAAGTAACTGTTATTCCCAGACTGACACCGTACTCGCTTTATATAAAGTAACTGTTATTCCCAGACTGACACCGTACCAGCTTTATATAAGTAACAGTATTCCCAGACTGACACCGTACTTTATATAAAGTAGCTGTTATTCCCAGATGATACGTGCTGGCTTTATATAAAGTAATTCCCAGACTGACACCGTACCAGCTTTATATAAAGTAGCTGTTATTCCCAGACTGACACCGTGCTAAACTTCATATAAAGTAACTGTTATTCCCAGACTGACACCGTACTCGCTTTATATAAAGTAACTGTTATTCCCAGACTGACACCGTACTCGCTTTATATAAAGTAACTGTTATTCCCAGACTGACGCGCTACCTGCTTTATATAAAGTAACTGTTATTCCCAGACTGACACTGTACCCACTTTATATAAAGTAACTGTTATTCTCAGACTGACACCATACTCGCTTTATATAAAGTAACTGTTATTCCCAGACTGATACCGTACTCGCTTTATATAAAGTAACTGTTATTCCCAGACTGACACCGTACTAGCTTTATATAAAGTAACTGTTATTCCCAGACTGACACCGTACCCGCTTTATATAAAGTAACTGTTATTCCCAGACTGACACCGTACTCGCTTTATATAAAGTAACTGTTATTCCCAGACTGACACCGTACTCGCTTTATATAAAGTAACTGTTATTCCCAGACTGACACCGTACTCGCTTTATATAAAGTAACTGTTATTCCCAGACTGACACCGTACTCGCTTTATATAAAGTAACTGTTATTCCCAGACTGACACCGCACTCGCTTTATATAAAGTAACTGTTATTCCCAGACTGACGCGCTACCTGCTTTATATAAAGTAACTGTTATTCCCAGACTGACCCACTTTATATAAAGTAACTGTTATTCTCAGACTGACACCATACTCGCTTCATATAAAGTAACTGTTATTCCAATCTCGCCACATTGCATTGGAGAAGCCTGGTTGCTCGCCTGTTGCCTTTGGATTATGGCCCCATGTTAAAAGGCTTGATTTTCCCCTGCAATGACAAGAAAGCCGGGTCATTTGGTGCTTGCCCTGTTTGAGCAGTGATACCCCAGATAGCTATGCCATGGAGCCCATTCGTATAATGAAAGACAATGGGAAAGACTTTGGCTCCATGGCAATTGAACTGTATGTGTGTGCTCTGAGCGCCATTCAGTAATAATGTGCGCTCAGACCTAAGCTATCTGGGCATATGTTGCATGTCTGTATTTTAGGTCATAAATGTAACCTTGTGTATTTTATTGTATTTTACGGTCTTTTTGCTGCCATGTGTTCAATGGAGTTTTGCCTCTGTCTTTGGAGATAATTGGATTACTTCACAATTATCTCCAGGAAAGAAGACTCTGTGGAACTGGTTTTGGGCAGAAAAGCCATGCTTCCTGTGGTCACAAAGGACTACGATCTATCTTTTGAACCACTGGACCAATTTGTATGATTTTGAAATATGTTTGTATTTGGAGTATGCTGATTCTGAAAATGTAATGTGATACATACTTTTCAAGTTATGAATAATGTGGAAAAATTGTATTTCTCTGCTTGTGCTAAATTACATTACCCATTGTGTAAGGTAATTGAATCACATGCAGTGGGGAGGAATTTGTGTGGGAGTGTCTGAGTGTATTGTATGTGTTTATTGGTTGTGTTCCAAAACCCTGTGGGTGGTTGTGACAGAACCATCTGTCTGCTTATTTCAGGTGTATTCGTCTGTTTCTATCCTGTTCGTGTGAATGGCTGTTTTCTATAGCCCAGACATACGAATGACTGTTTTTTTCCCAAACAAACCTGCCGAACGGACGGCCACCCAGGATAAGAAGTGTGCTGCTGGTTAACCTATTGATCCCAATTAGAACGTTGTGGTTAACTGCAGACACTTCTCAATTACACGAATTCAGGGTGGTCGTCGTTCGTATGTCGTTAAAAGCCATTTTAAAACCACACGAAAGCCCAGCGGTGTTCGGCTCTATTTTCATGGAACTAAAAACGGACACTTTTTCTGCCGAACACCGCTGAAACAACGGAACGCCTCCACGAAAACATACGAATACCGGCCGTTCGGGAGTTGTGGAAGCATACGAAAGGACTTAACCCAGATAGCCTTCCCATGGAGTCATTCGTATACCGAAAGACTGTAAGAACTTTGACTCCATGGCGATTGTGTGTGGGATCTGAGCGCTATTCGCTAATAATATGCACTCAGATCCAGGCTATCTGGGGATATGTGATACGAATGCACGGTTATTGTAAAATTATATATTTTTATGTGTTTTCTGGTTTTATGTTTAAAATGGCGACTGGCTTTGTCCTGGAGATAATTGAGTTACTTGGTAATTATCTCCAGGGCAGAGGGGAGGGGATCATAGTGCATTGTGGGTAAAAACTGTGACTGTGTGTCTGGAATGTCCCCATGTCTGTCTGTCATTTAAGTCTCCCATTTGGTCCCCTAGGGGAGTGTCCACCAAGTGGGAGACCTGCATAAATACGGGCAGGTAGCCCACAGTAAAGCCAGATCCTGTTTGACCCTCAATGCGGAGCTTCTGTCTCGTTATTGGGGGGATTTCTTCTTCACGTTTAGAGACTGCTGGATGGAAACGAAAGCCGCTTGGTGGATGTTATTGTTCGGCGGCTAGCAGCAGTTCGTGTATTGCCGTTCGGGTGGTTGGAGCCGTTCACAGATCCCGGTCGGGAGATTACCGCTTCCCCTGCATTTGGTTCGTGCACTACAGGTTATGCGAACTGAGCTTATTGATATTACAGACGGGGAAGGTCGACTAAACGGCGGTTTTGCTTAAAGACACTGGGGGTGTCTTAACAATTGGTGGCAAGTGACAGGATGAATCCCACAGCACTGGAGGTCAGCTACACATCCCAATTGAGCAAAGGAAATGCAGTATGAGGAGTTAAGATGTGCTACGCTTAAGGATATATTGGAACGCCGAGGACGGTCAGCAAGCAACTTAAAGAAACAGAGATTATTGCTTTGCTGGTAGAAATGGATGCAACACCGGGAATGGAGAGAGCTAATGTGCCCAGTACTTTGGATTTAACACCCGAGGAATTACAATTTAACCGGGCAGTGCAAATAAGGCTGGCACATTTTGGCCCCAACCCCTCAGCAGACATTGTGGAGCGTGTGCAGGCAGCAGTAACGGCACACCAGGTGCTCCGGGAAAGAGGAGCTGCAGCAGCAGAGGTACCCAATAACAATTTTGCTAGGAAAAAGGTACCCTTTGCAGCATTTAAAAATGTTGTGGAAACAGAGAGATTGATGGGTTCCTGGTGGACTTTGAGAGGCAGTGTGCCCTACACCAGGTACCAGCAGATGAATGGGTCACCATCCTCTCTGGGAAGTTATCCGGCCGGGCCAGTGAAGCGTTTCGGGCCATCCCAGAGGAGGAGATCACCAGCTACCGGGCTGTGAAGGATGCGCTCCTAGCCAGGTATGCGGTGACCCCAGAAGCTTACAGAAGGCAATTTAGGGAAACCAACAAGCAGGTTGTTGACTCTTATCTAGAATGGGCCTGCAGGGTTCACCATACCGCAGCCCACTGGATGGCAGGATGCCAAGCGGTGACTGGGGAGGAGGTGCTACAGGTGTTCCTACTGGAGCGCTGCTTTGATAGACTACCTGCTGGGGTCTGGGAGTGGGTCAGAGATAGAAAACCCTCTACCCTACCCGAGGCTGCCCGTCTGGCAGACGAATATACGGACGCCCGTAAGTTGGATATTACAGCTACCAAAGCCCCTGCCAGACTGGAGTATCGACCAGCAGTACCTCCAGCTCCTTCAGCCTACCAACCCCCAGTACACCGCACCGTAGCACTACCACCGACGAACAACTACGTGCAACCATCCAGATTCAATGCCCGGGATTATTCACAACCCATCCGGTGCTTTGGGTGCAAGTAGTTGGGGCACAAGCGTCCAGAGTGCCCACTGAACAGTGCCAACCAAGCCCAGTCCTGGAGGAGACCAGCCAACGGGAACCAGCGGCCACCTCAGCCTGCTGCTCACTGCATAGAGCAGGAGGAGTTCTGGGGCATCCTACACGAGGCCGACCCAGTGCAAGCAGCTCACCAGGATAATCGCCAGCAACATCGGCAGACGGTGAAACTGAATGGCAGGGAGCCACCATGACACTGCTCCAAAAGAACCTGGTCTCGGAGCACCAGCATACAGGGGACACTGTGGCGGTGAGGGTAGCAGGGGGTGCCGTGATTCATTTACCTGTTGCCCGGGTTCATTTGGATTGGGGAGTGGGCGCTAGATACGTGGATGTGGGGGTGATGAAAGACTTGCCCGCGGATGTTCTTCTGGGGAATGATTTGGCCCCTTTGGTTTCAGCCTATGCCCCGATGGGCCCTGCGGACATTAACCCAGTGACTACCCGTGCTCAGACCCGTGCTTCTGGAACCGGCCCACCTGCTGATGAGACCCAGGTAAGATCTCCTTCCCAGACTGGTACCCTAGATCAGGTCCCCTTAATCAGGATCAGGACCCTCCAAAAGTACAGAGACAGGGCAGATGCTGGAGAGGAAGGAGTAGATGGGGAGCGGTACGAGTGGGTGGGGGACAGGTTATATAGGATCCCTAAGCCCTCCCAGAAGAGTGTTGCCCCTCCGCCGAATCGACAGTTAGTGGTACCTGCCAAGTACCGGCAGGAGATTCTGCGGATAGGGCATGATGTTCCGTTAGCTGGACATCTAGAGTCCCGCCGCACAGCCTATAGGATCTCACAGAATTTATTTTGGCAAAACTTTAACCAGGCTGTGCGGATGTATTGCAGTACGTGTGACACATGTCAACGGGTAGGAAAGCGGGGGGACCACCCTAAGGCTATTATCGATGCCTATTATAGGGGAGCCCTTTGCCCGCATAGCTGTTGACATTGTGGGTGCACTGGCCAGGGCTAGTCCATCAGGTAAGAAATACGTTCTTACCGTGGTGGACTATGCCACTCGCTATCCAGAGGCAGTAGCGCTGTCTAATATAGAGGCAGAGACGGTTGCTGATGCCCTGGTTAGAATTTTTACTAGGGTCGGGTTCCCTAAGGAGATCCTCTCCGACCAGGGAACTCAATTCACCGCTGTGCTCACCCAGCAGCTGTGGAAGGTGTGTGGCTGTGGGTGGCTCACCCTACCACCCACAGACTAACGGTCTCTGCGAGCACTTTAACGTTACCCTCAAACAGATGCTGAGGACCTTTACAGATACTTGCAGAGACTGGGAGAGATTCCTGCCTCATCTGTTATTTTCTTACAGAGAGGTGCCCCAGGAATCTACTGGGTTCTCCCCCTTTGAGTTGCTGTATGGGAGAAGGGTCCGCGGACCCCTAGATCTCATTAGAGGCCACTGGGAGGGGGAGACGGAGCAAGAGGGGACCCCCATTGTGCCATATGTTCTGAAACTCCGGGACCGCATGGAGAAACTGTCCCTGATGGTAAGGGAAAATCTCCAGGCGGCCCAGGGGAGACAGAAGAGTACCATTAGGGTGCCCGACAGCGGGTCTTCCAGGTTGGGCAAAAGGTATTGGTGCTCAAACCTGTGAAGGCCAACAAGATGCAAGCATCTTGGCAGGGCCCGTACAAGGTAGTAGCGCAGATCTGCGATACTACTTACTTGATAGCCAGCTGTGCAGATGAGAGGGTCCAGCGATCCTTTCATGTGAACATGCTGAAAGAGTACCAGGAGAGACCTGAGAATATTGCAGCAGTATGTGCCCCAGCTGCAGATGATTCTGAGAATCTACCCCTTCCAGATTTGTTAGAAAGGGATTCCCAGACTGACCTTACTACCCTTGTACAGCTTGGGGACAGGTTTAACCCCACAGAAAGAGTACAGGCACAACAGTTGTTGTGGGAGAAGCAGGCGACGTTCTCCCAGGAGCCAGGTTATACCACCTGTGACAAAGTGCCCTTCGCCACTTGGTCCTGGAGAGGCCTACTTGCCAGCCTCCTCCCCTGTGACTATGACTCTTTCATGTATCTGGCTTTAAAGCCCCTAGTCTACCTTCAGACAGACTATTTATGTAGGCTGCTTTATTTATCTTATGTTTTAGTCACCCTGTACCCATTATAGGTGCAGGGTGTGTGTTATGTAATTGTTTATAGTGTGTGTGTGTGTGTACTGTGTAATATATTGCCTGCTCTCTTGTATTCCTGAGGTTTGCTACCAACTAGGTGGGTTTGGCTATGGAGCTTGTCTAGTGCCCTCTGTTAGTAGCAACAGCAATATGCACTACCTGAATTGCAAGACTGGTTCATTTGCATATTCGGGTAGATTTGCATATTGCTAATTCTGCAGGCAGGTGAGATATTTACTGTTAAATATTGTCTCCCCCCCACCCCTTTAAAAATGTGCCATTGTGTTGTGATAAGTCACTGTGTGTTGCTTGATATGGTTTGACTGTTTGTGATTTTATTGAGGTTTCACAACAATGTTATTGTGGTGACCCTATTGGCTGGTCCCAAGGGAAATAAAGGTTTTGACAGTTCTTCTTGATCCCTCTAAACGTAGCCTTGTCTCGTTATTGGAGGGAGCTGTTATAATCACACTGGGGATTGCTATGCTCTGCATGCTCCCCTGAGCTTGAGTCACTTAGCTCTTTTAAGAGCTTGTTCCTGACACGCTCTCCTTGGAGGAGGGGTCTTCACCACACAGTCCTGTATGCTGGAGGTTCATACAGGGTGGAAGGGAGAGTTCTTTCCCACACAGTCCTGGAGGACAGTAGCTGATCCAGGGTGGAAGGAAGACGGCGAGACTCCAGTCAAGATACGGCGGTTGCAGAGTCTGCGGTGGTTGTGGTGTCTGCTGCAGTGCTTGGGAGTCCTCAGGAAGCGCTAGGAGCATCCATCAACGGAGGGTACTCAGTCGGAGTACAAGGAGCTCTGTTACACCACCCTAGCTGTACATAAGGTAGAGACCCCTGGACAGACCCCCTTACGTCAGCCCCCCTATCGTATCCCTGAAGCAGTCCGTGAAGGAATGCGGAAGGAGATACAGGAGATGACCCAACTTGACGTCATTGAGCACTCCGACAGCCCTTGGGCTTCGCCTGTAGTCCTGGTACCCAAGAAAGATGGGACCACCCGGTTCTGTGTGGACTACAGGCGGCTCAAAGAGCGGACCACCACTGACGCCTACCCAATGCCCCGGGTAGACGAATTACTGGATCATATTGCCAGGGGGCGCTATCTGACCACCATAGACCTGTGTAAGGGCTACTGGCAGATCCCCCTCGCCGAGGATGCTATCCCCAAGTCGGCATTTGTCACCCCATTTGGCCTGTACCAATTTAAGGTCATGCCTTTTGGGATGAAAAATGCACCTGCTACTTTCCAACGGATGGTGGATAGACTCCTGGATGGCTTCCAAGAATTTGCCTGTGCATACTTGGACGACATTGCGATCTACAGTGGGTCCTGGGAGGAACACCTGGTTCATGTAGGGGTGGTACTGGATAAAATTTGGGCGTTGAAGCCAGAGAAGTGCCATCTAGGTATGGCTGAAGTACAGTACCTAGGTCACAGAGTGGGGTGTGGGAGCCAGAGACCAGAGCCAGCCAAGGTAGAGGCAGTGGCTAACTGGCCCACACCTACCACTAAGACCCAGGTATTGGCCTTTTTGGGGATGGCAGGGTACTACAGACGTTTTGTCCCTGACTACAGCGCTATTGCTAAGCCCCTGACAGACCTGACTAAGAAGAACTTGCCTAAGCAGGTCATGTGGTCTCCGGCTTGTGAAGCTGCGTTTCAGGCACTGAAACAGGCTCTTGTGAATGCCCCTGTCTTGGCTGCCCCAGTCCCTAACAAACGTTTTCTCGTCCATACAGATGCTTCCATGTATGGACTGGGGGCTGTGCTGAGCCAAGTCGGGGAAGATGGAGGAGAGCACCCTGTCGCATATCTCAGCAGAAAGTTGTTTCCCAGAGAAGTGAGTTATGCGGCAGTGGAGAAGGAGTGTTTGGCCTTGGTCTGGGCATTGAAAAAGTTAAGTCCCTACTTGTATGGGCAAGAGTTTTCCCTGGTGACTGACCATAACCCCCTCGTTTGGCTTAACCGGGTCTCAGGAGACAATGGGAGACTACTGAGATGGAGCTTGGCATTGCAGCCCTACAATATTACCATCAGCTACAGACCCGTTAAGCTGAACGGGAATGCAGATGGGTTATCTCGGCAAACAGACGTCTCCACCACCTCCTAGTCCGGTCATCCCCAAGTTGACCCGCCACAGGGTCAAGCCGGGTCTGCCGGAGTGTCCCACAAGGAGGGAGCAGTGTGACAGAACCATCTGTCTGGTTATTGCAGGTGTATTCGTCTGTTTCTATCTTGTTCGTGTAAATGGCTGTTTTCTATAGCCCAGCCATATGAATGACCGTTTTTCCCGAACAAACCTGCCGAACGGACGGCCACCCAGGAGAGAAGTGTGCTGCTGGTTAACCTATTGATCCCAATTAGAACGTTGTGGTTAACTGCAGACACTTCTCAATTACACGAATTCAGGGTGGTCGTCGTTCGTATGTCGACCACGAGGCAGCGGCCATTTTAAACCACGCCAAAGCCCAGCGGTGTTCGGCTCTATTTTCATGGAACTAAAAACGGATCCGCTGAAACAACGGAACGCCTGGCTGCCTCCACGAAAGCATACGAATACCGGCCGTTCGGGAGGTTTGAAGCATACGAAAGGACTTAACCCAGATAGCCTTCCCATGGAGTCATTCGTATCACGAAAGACTGTAAGAACTTTGACTCCATGGCGATTGAACTATGTGTGTGGGATCTGAGCGCTATTCACTAATAATATGCACTCAGATCCAGGCTATCTGTGGATATGTGATGCGAATGGGAAATGTTCAGTTTTTGTAAAGTTATGTATTTTTATGTCTTTTCTGATTTTATATTTAAAATGGCGACTGGCTTTGTCCTGGAGATAATTGAGTTACTTGGTAATTATCTCCAGGGCAGAGGGGAGGGAACCATAGTGCATTGTGGGTAAAATCTCTGACTGTGTGTCTGGAATGTCCCCATATCTGTCTTTCCTTTAAGTCTCCCATTTGGTCCCCTAGGGGAGTGTCCACCAAGTGGGAGACCTGTATAAATACGGGCAGGTAGCCCACAGTAAAGCCAGATCCTGTTTGACCCTCAAGCTTCTGTCTCGTTATTGGGGGGATTTCTTCTTTACGCTTAGAGACTGCTGGATGGAACCGAAAGCTGCTTGGTGGATGTTATTGTTCGGCGGCTAGCAGCAGTTCGTGGAGTTCCGTTCGGGAGGTTGGAGCCGTTCACGGATACCGGTCGGGAGATTGCCGCTTCCCCTGAGTTTGGTTCGTGCACTACAGCTTATGCGAACGAGGATTATTTGTATTGCAGAAGGGGAAGGTCGCCTAAACGGCGGTTTCGTTTAAAGACACTAGGGGTGTTTTAACAAGTTCCATTCAATCCCGTCGCTTGCCACCAGTTGTTAAGACCTGCAGTGATTATGGCGCTGCGGTCTTCTGTTCCCTTTCCCAACAACTGAGCATGAGTGATTATAGCTGCAGCAGGGAGTAGAGGAATTTGGTAGATGAAATGCAGTTCCAATGTGATTCTTCCTAGCAAGTAGAATATCCTCCAAACATGAGCCTAGACTTCATGAAGGGTGTAACAGGAATGAATTTTATTGACACACACAGGCTTTTATGAGAAATCCTCCTGCAAGAGGACCTCCCACAGCAAACAAAGACAACATCCAATCAACGTACAGATTTACAGTAATACACGCCTCCTCTCTGCCTCTATCTCTCGGAGATATTGAGATAAGTTAAGGAATAAACCAATTATCTCCAGGCAGAGAGCACACAATTTCCCCAAAACTTAGAACACCCCTTTCCCCACAAGGTATCCCCACATATCCCCTGATAGCCCCGATCTGGGGGACAAACATATCCAAATTTCACCCAGATCGGTTCAGGGATTCTGAAAAAGTGTGGAGGGTCCCTTTTACCAACCACACACACGGCTCCTGCCCAAAACAGTTCCATGAATTCAGCGTGTGCGGTCGGTCAATTCACAAATCTGTAAAAACCGAACAAAAGTCCCGAAAGGATCCCCCTGGCTCATAGTAGCGATTGCTCCCCTTGTCCGTTCGCACAGAACTACCGAATGGCGCTTCCCTGGCTGTTCGGGAAATACAAGAAGCCGGCGTTCGGTAGTTTCAGCAGTGATTCGCGAGGTCGAGTGTCCAATTTTAGTTCCAGACACTCGACGACCAAGTCCCGCTGACTCCCCTCGTGCGAACAAGGGAGCACTTAATAGCTGGTTCCTTTGCAGTTAATGAGCCAGGAGGGTGGTCAACGTTCGGTAGTTTCAAACTACCGAACCAATACATTCAATACATAGGTAGTAACACAGGAAAATACCGAACAAAGAAGAAAATGTCAATTAAAAGTAAATTTTCTTCACAGTATCCTTCTACTCTACCTACTTGTTGGAGGTGTCAATGTAATATTGGATCGGTAATACACATATGGTGGAAATGCCCACGAATTCAACCCTTTTGGAAGGAGGTACACACTTTTCTACAAGATCTTACAAAATTAAATTGTCATATGACCCCCTAATATTTTTGCTATTGCATCACCCACCATTTATATCCAAACACCTTAAAAAATGAATTTTCCATGTAGTATTAATGGGTCAACGATGTATAGCATGAGCATGGAAAACTCCTAAAACTCTTAAAACTGAGAAGGTATACCCTGAATTGGATGAGCAGAGGTTTTATGAATGCTGCTTTAATAGCGAATATCAATCTACTCAAATCGAGAAAGCAGCATGGGATGTTTGGGACATGTGGAGCTTGGTAACCTTATGTAGGGAGGAGGAGGAGCAATGATTTTAAAGAATACACTATATTGTTCATAAAGATATTGTGATCCTAGAATGTCCAGAAGGAATTCATTAGCTATATCTGAAATGTGAACCATTAACTTATAAGTGATCAGATTGGACTACTAGGTAATGTTAATGCAATTAGTATCTACTGTTGTGTATTGATAATGTTTGTTTAAGGGTTTTAGTTGGCGTTAAGTGACAGAAGATATTTGGATGTTCCTTACCTTTTTTTTTTTTACCCCTTTCCCTTCCCTTGTGTTTTGATACGCTTCTGTATCTGTATTGCAATGACTTATATGATGTTATTCTACTTTATTTTATTTTTTTTGTACCCCTATCTTATGAAAAAAAAACAAAAAAACTTTCAAATCTCAAATATAGATCACGAGTCCCTCACTCTGCCACCACGACTCCTGTCCGTAACCTGAACATTTGCACAGAGTAGTCACCTGTCATCTGGGCAGGCAGGTACCTACTCTGTCTTAGTGCAAGGTGGTACTTGTGCCATACTCATGGGACGTTAGGCACACAGGGTGTCTTGAACTCATGCTGGCCCTGAAGTAAGAGGTAACACTGAGATAAGCTTCCTCGTTACGCCCACGCCAGGGAATTGGAAGGCACACAGAGAAGCACGTTTGCAAGCCGTGGTACCTTCCTCATCTCATTGCTTGAGGGTGCTCAGCACAGAAGGTACAACTTGTCTCGTTGCAGCTGCTTGTGTTAGTCCACCAGCACAGCACTCCAGAATATGACAGTGCTTTAAAAATAATATTATAGTTATCCTTCATTAATTCCCAGTAACACCTGTTCTCCACTCCCTGCATTGACTTCCAATTAAATGGCGAACATATTTTAAAATTGGCCTGCTGACCTTCGAAGCCTTAAACAATCAAGACCCACAGTACCTGAAAGAGCTTCTGACACCCTACATTCCATCCCGTTCATTTCGGTCAGCCAGCAAATCCCTCCTGTCAGTGCCAAGAATAAAGACAGACTCAGGTTCCAGAGCATTCAGCCACGCTGCCCCTACCTTCTGGAACTCTTTACCGAGCGCAATCAGAAAGGCACCGTCCTTACAGACTTTTTAAAAAAAGCTAGAGACCCACCTCTTCCATCAGGCATTCAGTCCGCTCATCTGACCTTTATGTTTGTTTATTTGTAAAGTGCTTCGAGTCTCACAGGGAGAAAAGCGCTATAACAATTGCAAATTATTATTTGTGGCAAACTCCCCTTTTTACCAGAGTTTGCTCCTGGAGGAGCCTGCTTGCCAGCCTCCTGCCCACAGACTATGGTCCCTGCAGGGAAACCTTTAAAAGACTACCGAACTTGACCGACTGTTAGCACTGATTTCCCTGGAACTGTTTTGGGCATGGGGCCATGCTTGCGGTCGGTCAAAACCATGACTTCCTGAATTCCTGAACCGATCTAGGTGAATTTTGGATGTTGTTCACCCAGATCGGGGCTATCAGGGGATGTCTGCTTTAATGTCTGCTTTAATGTTGCACTGTTATATTGGGGGGTGTTTGGGAGATAATTAAATAGAGGTGAGAATGGAAACAGCTCAATTAGCCTGCCCTTCAGTGGGTCCCCGCTCAGATCTCAAGCTGGTTTTAGCTCATCTTGTGCCATTATAGAGAGAACATATCTGAAACATATCAGACTGGTCCCACCCATACGGGCAGTCCAGATCCGAAATGCCAGCAAGTTCCCTCTGCACGAGAGATATGGCAACCTTAGAATATCGTTTCAACCTTGTAAAGTATAATCAGTGAGGTACAGCCAATATCCCTCTAGGCACCGTGAGCAAGGGGTCCACGTCTAGATTGCCTTGTAAAACTTAAGGAAAGAAAAATAAGTAGCAAGAGAACAACGCTATTGCTGCCCAGTCGATGGGGCAATAAGGGGGGACCTGGCACAGTAGTTTTATAATGCGGGGGTGGGGGGTAGGAATTAATGTAATTTATGACATGGGGGGAGCTGGTAGCGCTGCTGGCTTCCTCCTTGCTTTTTTTTTCCGCATGGGCAGCAGTATTTTCATCAAGCACAGGTTAGGTCACATGAGAAATCATATTCATCCGCAAATGAATGCACATGTCTACTAACAAGGCTCTTCTTCCAGCTAGAGGGAATTTCAGCAGAGATATCCAGTCTGGATATCGGAGCTCCGCTACAGTTTGTTTGTGTCTATGAATGTGTATGTGTAACTGAGAATGTGTGTCTAAATATGTGTATGTTTAGCTGAGAGTGTTTGTGCATGTGTCTGAGAATGTGTATGTGTAACTAAGAATGTGTGTGTGTCTAAATATGTGTATGTTTAGCTGAGAGTGTTTGTGCGTGTGTCTGAGAATGTGTATGTTTAGCTGAGAGTGTTTGTGTGTTTGTGTCTGAGTGTTACGTCTGTTACATATTTGACGGGAGGAGTCCAGGAGGCAGGAATCAGCCAAGGTGAAGTATTAAAGGAATAACCAAATTTGTAGTTGATTTTGTGTACTTGTCTGAGATGTGTATGTAGCTGAGACTGTTTATGTATGTCTGAGAACGTGGGTAGCTGAGAATGTTTGTGTGTCTCAGAATGTGTGTATGTTTGAGAATGTGTGTGTGTGTAGCTGAGAATGTGTATGCGTCTCAGAATGTGTATGATTGAGAATGTGTTTGTGTGTAGCTGAAAATGGGTTTGTGTATAGCTGAGAATGTGTTTGTATGTAGCTGAGAATGTGTGTATGTTTGAGTGTGTGTGTGTGTAGCTGAGAATATGCTTGTGTGTAGCTGAGGATGTGTGTGTGTAGCAGAGGATGTGTGTAGCTGATAATGTGTTTGTGTGTATCTGAGAATGTGTACCTGTGTGCAGGTAGGTTCTGCTAAATGGTTTTGTAAGGGGTCCTGTGATTTGTGATGGCTGAGTAGCAAAGGTTTGTTTGCAATGATGACTGACCAGATCCCACTCAGCTCCATCAACATCATTTTACTTTCTTTTCGTGTTTGTTCACCAGAGATCAACAATCTTAGTAAATTGAAACCAAATTACAAAATGCAAGTGAAAAGTGGTCATTGTGGAGAAATTCTCCAAACTCACCTTCAGTCCAGTTTGGATATTTTAGCGAATATTTTGCAATTCACTGCATGCAATGTTTAGTGCATTAACCTGTTTTTATGTAGCTGTGATGCCATGAATTGATTAATTAGTTGACCCTAATTAATCTGTTATTCCTTGATTGCGAGACGGTTTATTGACCATAGTGAAACTGTAACCTTAACAAACTGAAATGCCGAGATAATCAGAAACAAACCTCGTATCAACCTATTCTCTTGTTTACTCACAATCCGACTCAAACTGCAGACTATCTGCATTCATACACCAAAGCCCTGAGTTTATTAACATGCACAATCTGTTCTTATTAAGGATTATTCCTTGCAGTTTACAGGACAAAAACAACAGTGTTATCGTGACTGTATCACTCGATGTCTGTTAGAATTACTTTGCTATTATCCGTTTGTGCATTACACTTTTTTGCAAGTAACTTGGGAGCTCACCACAGTTCACTGTTAAGTGAACGAGTCTGCTCCTCCTGTCCCATCTGGCAACGTCCCCAGTGGGTTAGTTGCCAATTTGCAAAGCTCTCCTTCCTATGACAGACAGTATAAACAGCGAAGCAGTGATGTCACAGGAAATAGCGTAGTGTACACGTGCGGCACAGAACAAAGTATCCCGGGACAATGAGGCCAACTATCGTTCCACAAATAAAAAAACAAACATTTTGTTTCCTAAATATGTATCTTACATCAGTTTTAATGCACGTTTAGAGTATGTTTCCATTTGCTGTGCAGCACGTCGGGCACACGAATGCAGAATAAGCACATTGCTCTTTGCCCTTTGGCAGGACCCACCGTTCTGTAAATATTTTGCGGTGCTGGAATAGCAGAATATAGAAATAGATCCTGTGCACCCTCTCCTACCCCCCACTCTGAATGTACGTGTGGAGACTGGGAGTCGTGTTTGCACTGAGGGTCAGGACTCACAGAAGTCAGAGGGCTAAACACTTTGTGCCTGTCAGGATTCACAGAGACGTGCGGTGTGTGTGAGAGAGCTGATTGCCAAGGTCTGTCCTGTCAATGTCCTTTTCTAACATTGCCGGGCTCTCAGCCAATACAAACAGATACATATTAATATCTCGCACCCACGGGATTCAGGGAAAGGCAGGGAGAGGAGGAGAGGACCAGAGAGGCCGACAAACATTGGGGAGGAAAGCTTGGGTTTGGCCGGCATATACTATGATATTTCCAATATTACACATCAAACTCATGGTCTAATTCTTCACTCTGAGACTGTTTGTTCTATAGAATGAGGTCTGAATTGGTTAATATGTTTGTAATCCCTTCCCTAACAGGTGTGAGTGGTGGCTGAGCTCACCTTAGACACTGACAAAGAGACATAACCTCCACTATGGATGAGAGGATCGGACATCTTATCTCCACTCGCTGTCAATCCAGGCTTTGAGGAACCCTCTTATTTTCCCACAGGTTTATACTGGCATCCGCCACATACAAAGTAGGTAATAAGTATGAAGACACAGCCGGTGTCACCTTCTGGGTCCATTGCATATTTTTATGATGGTGACATCCCCACTTGGTGTGTGGTGGGTCAAGGGTGCAGTGCAGGTGAGATATACTTACTTAATGCTTCCCCATTCAGGCCTGGTTTAATTTTAGCTTCATTTGCCCTGCACATGCACAAGAGTACAACACTGATGTTTATGCAGGAGATCGCAGGAAACTTCATAGATATAGTCTAGCGAATCCTGAACTGCCAAAAAATGCTGCTTTAAGGCAAGAATTATAAATAACCCAACACACACCTATCTAAAAGAGCAGGACAGTAGCGTCTTACCACACTGAGCTTAGCATGGCACGTATGGTGAGATGAAACACACCTGCCAATAGATATGGGATAGTCCAAGACAAGCTCAGGGTTCAAGATACAGACAGTCAATGAGAACAAGCCAAACTGAGAGACAAGAAATTAAATACCAGCCAAGTAAATGGAGCGAGCTCTGTGCATTGATCCTCCTTTACCAGACAGAGGTCGTGGCGCATCATGCACCATCCAGTGTGTGCCGGCGCCATCTCACTGACTGCTAGGCCAAGCATGTGGACAGTGTGTTCAAATAGATCAATCTTGGGAGAAGCATGGCATCGTCTCAGCCATGTTCTACCCAGAATTCCATTCACTGTATAAAAAACATGGCTGCTTCATGGGGCCAGGTCCCCATCAAACCTGACAGAGCAGGAGGACACCATTTAGATTTATAATAACCCATTGTACAAACAAACATGGCACCCAGGAACACTTTGAGTTTGTTTATGCTTTCTTTAGGGATAATACATAGCCAGCAATTCTGGGACAAAGTGCTAAACATGGAGCAGTCTCCATGGAAACCAATGGCATATTTCCGCAAATTGCCCCAGCATGAGGCTGTTATACACGGCTCTTGGATTTGGCATTTTGTTGGATAGAATAAAAGCGACATGTTTTAAATCTCCTCAATGCATCATTTGTGACAGATCCCGAGAATCTGACTTTTCTGTTTCTCTCTCTTATTTTGGTATTTTCAGTTTCTAGGAGTAGGATATGATTGCGCTGTGGCTTCAGGAACGTTTTTGACATTGCCCAGCAGACAGAAATTCCCAGTATGAGCCTAGCATGAGCAGGGCACTATCCGAATTTCAGCCATTTCCTGGAAACAGCTGCATTTTACGCTTCATGTTCAGGAGATGAATGAGGATCCAGGGGTCAGGCATGTTTCCTGCACAATCTGTACAGGACTGGAGTTTAGACTCAATAGATCTACAGTATTAGACAGCTTTTATGTCATGATCCTATGCAGGAATATTATATATACAACATTTAACCTATGTAACATATTATTATATTACATTATATTTATCCACATTATTCATCTGTAAAGAGGCACTCAAAGCATCGTAATTATTACAGCTTATTGTTACAGCTCAGGGTGTTATTACTGCTTTTTGTATTAATACAGCTTATTGTTTTATTACAATTCATTGTGCTATCACAGCTTATTGTATTATTACAGCTTATTGTATTATCACAGCTTATTGTATTATTACAGCTTATTGTATTATTACAGCTCAGTGTATTATTACAGCTTATTGTATTATTACAGCTTATTGAATTATTATACTTATTGCATTAGTACAGTTTATTGTATTATTCCAGCTTATTGTATTATTACAGCTCAGTGTATTATTACACTTATTGTATTAGTACAGCTTATTGTATTATTACAGCTTATTGCATTATTACAGCCCATTGTATTATTACAGCTCAGTGTATTATTACAGCTTATTGTATTGTGACGGACCGCTGGCACTCCGACCGGGTACCTCCGCCAATCGATGCTCCTAGTGCTTGCCAAGGACTCCAAGCACTCCACCAGACACCATAAGCACTGCAGACCCCACTTCCAGCAATGCAGCTGCCCCGTGGTCTCGCCGTCCTCCACCCACCCGGGACCCAGGACCAGGATCCAGCTTCCAGTGGGTAGACCTCTCCTATTCCAGAGAACGTAGCAGGAACAAACTCTTACAAGAGCTTATACTCAGGGGAGTATTGTGATTATAGTAATCCCCAAGAGTGTAGTTATCCCATCCCCCAAAGGGGTCAAGCAGGTCTGTTTAATGTAAGCAAGCACTCAATTCCTCAGGCCAGAGGAACACCCCCTGGGCTGGATGGAACACAGGCACACAAACCAGTCAGAACAATACAAGAATGTCCGACACTCCCACATACAGCACACAATCCCTCCCCTCTGCCTGTGATATAATTAACTAAGACAATGGACTAACTCAATTAACTCTAAACAAAAAAAAAACATACATTTTTACAAACCCCAAAAAGTACCCCAAAATACAACAAATCCCCACATAGCGCTGATATGGGTGAACAACATATCCAAAAATCACCCAGATCGGTTCAGGGAATTTCCTGGAAGTCTTATTTTTGCCCCACCGTGCACTTGGTCCCATTCCCAAAACAGTTTCATACACTCGACAGCAAAACACTGCTGGACAATTTAAGATGGCTGCCACCACATGTTTTTAAAGGGCAATATATCCCAGGGGCCATAGTCACAGGGCAAGAGGCTTGCAAGCAGGCCTCTCCAAATACAAGTGGCGAGGTTACTTTCGCCACATGTATTATTACAGCTTATTGTCTCAGTACAGCTTATTGTATTAGTACAGCTCAGTGTATTATTACAGCTCATTGCATTATCACAGCTCATTGTATTATTACAACTCAGTGTATTATTACAGCTCATTGCATTATCACAGCTCATTGTATTATTACAACTCAGTGTATTATTACAGGACTGTACCTATTTCTGTCCTATTCTCTGTCCTGTCTAAATCTGATTTGCGAAGAATGGCTGAGTGTGATTATGTGTCTGGTTTGGCTGAGTGTGATGGAGTGGGGAGTTATACAACCGTTTGCTTGGTGTTGCTGGGAGTGGGGCTACAGGGGCTAAAGCACAAGATGTAGGACCCTTTAACCCTTGGTTTCTCCATGTAGTGTAGTGTTTTCTTTACTTCTGATTGCAATGCAATCTTTTCAACAATCAGAAAAGATTGGAACAGTTGTGGGAGTAATGAAGAAGGGAAAAAACTCTGGGGACTTTAGTTAAATCGTAAAATACAGAAGGAGGAAACTAGGATAGAAGGTGGCCATACAATGAGATGAAAAAAATAGAATGTGGAGAAAGCTGAAGAAAAGAATGGGAAATAGAGCGTGGAGAAAGCTGGAGAAAAGAATGGAAAAGAGAGTACAGAGAAAGCTGGATAAAAGAAGAGAGAGTACAGTGAAAGATGTAGAAAAGAAAGAGAGAGTGCTGAGAAAAATGGAGAAAAGAAAGCAAAAGAGGAAGCTGGAGAAAAGAGAGTGCAGAGAAACCTGGAGACAAGAATGGAAAAGATAGTAAAGAGAAAGCTGGAGAAAAGAATGGAAAATAGAGTGCAAAGAAACCTGGAGAAACTAATGGAAAAAAGAATGCAGAGTAAGCTGGAGACAAGAATGGAAAAGAGAGTGAGGAGAAAGCTGGAACGAAGAATGGTGTGAAGTGCCCTTCGTCACTTGTTCTTGGAGAGGACTAATGGCTAGCCTTTTGCCACAAAACTTTTGAACCCCTGATCTAATCTGGGTGATTTGGGGATATGTGGTGTTTTGGGGTGTTTTCTGTGTTTTGTGAAAAATGTGTGGATAAATCTGTAAAAAATAATAAAAAAATAGTGTAGAGAAAGATGGAGAAATAAAAGGAAAAGAGAATGTGGCAAAAGCTGTGGAAAAGAATGAGAAAGATTGCAGAGAAAGATGGAGAAATGAAAGGAAGAGAGAGTGTAGAGAAAGATGGAGAAAAGGAAATGTTACAAACTGCTATTTGTAACTGGCCCTTTAAATGGCAAATTGCCCTGCTTCCCTGGGTTGTGGAGAAGCCTATTTGGCAGCCTCTTTCCACATGACTATGGCCCCTGGGAGATTGTGAAAACTTATGGACTTTTATTGGGTGTGTATGGCCCTTTAAGACAGTCGGTGGGCATATTGGGGCTTATGGACTCTTTATGGGACTGGTGCTGGCCCTTTAAGCACCTTTTTGGGGCATCGGGAAGATTGGGACACTGCTCCTTTAAGGCGGTGTCCCCAGACTTGTTTGGGACACTGCCTCTTTAAGACGGTGTCCCCTGTGTCCCCAGACCTGGTTAAAACCCGTTGTTCCTAACTATTTCCCACTTGGTTCAGTAAATGGGGCTTACTGAACCAAGTACCACACAGGCGGACCACCCAGAAGTGGAAGTCTGCAGGCAATTTACCTCCCAGAAGCTGCGGTTAACCGCAGCTTAATTGGCAAACGTTGGGTGGCCTTTGTTCGTTCGCCGAACACATGGCGGCGGCCATCTTTGTTCATTCGCACAAGGTCAGCGGTATGTGTAGCCAAATTCATGGAACTAAAATCGGCTACACATTTCCACAAACACCGCTGAGCCCTACCTTTTCCCACAATGATTTTACAGCTGCAGAGACTAAGTCCCATTCGTTTTTTCAGCCTGAAATAGACCGACCGCACAGCTCAAATCTATGGAACTGTTTTGGGCAGGAAAATGAGCTTGCGGTCGGTCATAAAGGGACCTCCAGCTAACATTTTAACCCCTGGATGGATTTGGCTGATTTTTGGTTATGTATATATTTGAAGGTCGCTGATTCTAAATATGTAATATTTATGAAGACTGGATGTGTAGTTTTAAAGTTACAGTGTATGGATAAAAACTGTATTTTTCCTGCTTGTGATAATTGTTAAACCATTGTGTAACATAATTATATCACAGGCAGAGGGGAGGATTTTTGTATGTAATTGCTGGGAGTGTTTCTGTAATATACGTGTATGATTGGTTGTTGTGTAAAACCCTATGGGTGGTCCTATCTAAGGGAAACCTGCATAAAAGAAAGCCCTTTTGGTGCCAATAAATAGAATGACTTGACGCTCTAATTTGCAGCCTTGACTCATGTTTGTAGGGGACAGCTATAATCACTACAGGGATTGCTATGCTCTTCATACTCCCTTAGCCTCTGAGCTCTTGTAAGAGCTCTTGTTCCTGATCCTGCTTCGCTCTACAGAAGGAAGAGGTTCACCTACTGGAACCTGGAGCCTGGTCGTATGTCCAGGGTGGATAGCAGCCAGCGAGATCCTAGCCCTGCAGCGGCGGATCGTGGAGTCTGCAGTACTTATGGTGTCTATGGTGCTGATGGTCCTTTGGTGAGCGCTAGGAGCATCCTTTCTATGATCCAACTTCCAGCCAGCCTGGAGGCAACCGTAACAGGAAAGAACAGAGTGTGCAGAAAAAGATAGAGAAAAGAGAGCAATAAGAAAGATGAAGACAGGAAATGAAGAGAAAGTGATAAAAAGATAGAGAAATGAAAGGAAGAGTGCGTGGAGAAAAGAAAGGAAGCGAGAGTATGGAGAAAGATTGAGAACAGAAAGGAAGAGAGAGTTCAGAAAAAGATAGAGAAAAGAAAATGCATAGAAAGATGGAAAAATTAATTAAAGAGAGAGTGCAGCAAAAGCTGGAGAAAAGAAAGGAAAAGAGAGTTAGAGAAAGATGGAAAAAAGAAAGGAAGAGAGAGTGTGGAGTAAGATGGTTAAAAGAAAGTAAAAGCAAGTGCAGAGAATGACGGAGAAAAGCAAGGAAGAGCAAGTGCAGAAAAAGATGGAGAAATGAATGGAAGAGAATACAATGAAAGATTTAGAAAAGAAAGGAAGATAAAGTGTGGAGAAAGTTGTCAAAAACGTAAGAGAGAGTGCAGAGAAAGATGAAGAAATTAATTAAAAAGAGTGTGCAGAGATAGATGGACAAGAGAAAGGAACAGAGAGTGAGAAGAAAGATGTAGAATAGAAAGGAAAACAGAGTGCAGAGAAGGATGGAAAAATGAAAGGAAAAGAGAGTGTTGAGAAGGATGGAGAAAAGAACAGAAGAGGGAGAGTGCAGGGGAAAATTGAGAAATAAAAGGAAGAGAGAGTGAAGAGAAAGATGGAGAAACGAAAGGAAAAGAGAATGTGGAGAAATATGGAGAAATGAAAGGAAGAGAGAGTACAGTAAAATATGTAGAAAAGAAAAGAAGAGAGAGTGCAAAGAAAGCTGGAGAAAAGAAAGGAAGAGGAAGTGCTGGAGAAAGTTGGAGAAAAGAAAGAAAAAGAGAGTGCGGAGAAAGATGGAGAAAGGAAAGGAAGACAGGGTGTAGAGAAAGATAAAGAAATTAAAGGAAGAGAGAGTGCAAAGAAAGATGGAGAAAAGAAAGGAAGAGGAAGTGCTGGAGAAAGTTGGAGAAAAGAAAGAGAGAGAGTGGAGAGAAAGATGGAGAAAAGAAAGGAAGAGAGAGTACAGAAAAAGATAAAGAAATTAAAGGAAAAGAGAGTGTGGAGAAAACTTGAGAAACAAAAGAAAGAGAGAGTGCAAAGAAAGATGGAGAAAGGAAAGGAAGAGGAAATGCTGGAGAAAGTTGGAGAAAAGAAAGAGAGAGAGTGGAGAGAAAGATGGAGAAAAGAAAGGAAGAGAGAGTACAGAGAAAGATAAAGAAATTAAAGGAAGAGAGAGTGCGGAGAAAACTTGAGAAACAAAAGGAAGAGAGAGTGCAAAGAAAGATGGAGAAAAGAAAGGAAGAGGAAGTGCTGGAGAAAGTTGGAGAAAAGAAAGAGAGAGAGAGTGGGGAGAAAGATGGAGAAAAGAAAGGAAGAGAAAGTGCAGAGAAAGATAAAGAAATTAAAGGAAGAGAGAGTGCGGAGAAAACTTGAGAAACAAAAGGAAGAGAGAGTGCAAAGAAAGATGGAGAAAAGAAAGGAAGTGAAAACACAGAGAAAGATGGAGAAAAGAAAGCAAAAGAGAGTATGGAGAAAGATTGAGAAATTAATGA
>OW240914.1:5315887-5385177 GCA_933207985.1 Pelobates cultripes | reverse complement strand
AAAAGAGTGTGCAGAGATAGATGGACAAGAGAAAGGAAGAGAGAATGAAAAGAAAGATGGAGAATAGAAATGAAAATAGAGTGCAGAGAAATATGGAGAAATTAAAGGAAGGGAGAGTGCAGGGGAAAATTGAAAAATAAAAGGAAGAGAGAGTGCAGAAAAAGAAAGGAAAATAGAATGTGGAGAAACATGGAGAAAAGAAAAGGAGATAAAGTGCCAGAGAAAGTTAGAGGAAAAAAAGGAAAAAGAGAGTGCGGAGTAATATGGAGAAAGGAAAGGAAGACAGGGTGTGGAGAAAGAGGGAGAAAAGAAAGGAAGAGAGAGTGGAGAGAAATATGGAGAAATTAAAAGAAGAGAGAGTGCAGAGAAAGATGGAAAAAAGAAAGGAAAAGAGAATGTGGAGAAACATGGAGAAAGTAAAGGAAGAGAGAGTACAGTAAAAGATGTAGAAACAAAAGGAAGAGAGAGTGCTGAGGAAAATGGATAAAAGAAAGGAACATAGGGTGCAGAGAAAGATAGAGAAAGGAAAGGGAGACAGGGTGTGGAGAAAGATGGAGAAAAGAAAGAAAGAGAGAGTGGAGAGAAAGATGGAGAAAAGAAAGATAGTGAAAACGCAGAGAAAGTTGGAGAAAAGAAAGCAAAAGAGAGTGTGAAGAAAGATTGAGAAATTAATTAAAGAGAGAGTGCAGAGAAAGATGGAGAAGAGAATGAAAAAGAGATTAAGGAGAAAGATGTAGAAAAGAAAGGAAAAGATAATGTGGAGAAAGATGGAGAAATAAAACGAAGAGAGAGTACAGTGAAAGATGTAGAAACGAAAAATAGAGAGAGTGCGGAGAAAGATGGAGAAAATAAAACTGAGCGCAGAAAAAGATGGAGAAAAGAAAGAAAAAGAAAGTGCATAGAAAGATGCAAAAATTAATTAACGAGAGAGTGCAGAGAAATCTGGAGAAAAGAAAGGAAGTGAAAATGCAGGGAAAGTTGGAGAAAAGAAAGGAAGAGAGAGTGCAGAGAAAAATGAAGAGAGGAAATGAAAATAGAGTGCGGAGAAAACTTGAGAAACTAAAGGATAAGAGAGTGCAGAGTAAGATGTAGAAAAGAAACGAAGAAAGTGTGTGGAGAAAGATGGAGAAAACAAGAGAAGAGAGATTGAAGAAAAATATGGAGAAATTAAATGAAGAAAGAGTACGGAGAAAGCTGGAGAAGAGAAAGGAAGAGAGAGTGCATAGAAAGATGAAGAAATAAAAGGAAGGGAGAGTGCAGAGAAAACTTGAGAAACTAAAGGATGAGAGAGTGCAGAGGAAGATGGAGAAAAGAAAGGAAGAGAGAGGGGAGAAAGATGGAGAAAAGCAAAGAAGGGAGAGTGCAGAGAAAGATGGCAAAAAGAAAAGAGAGTGCAGAAAAGATGGAGTAATGGAAGTAGATAGAGTGTGGAGAAAGATGGAGAAAAGAAAGGAAGAAAGAGTGCAGAGAAAGATGAAGAAAAGAAAGGAAGTGAGAGCGCAGAAAAAGATTGAGAAAAGAAAGCAAAAGAGAGTGTGGAGAAAAATGGAGTAGTGAATTAAAGAGAGAGTGTGGAGAAAGATGAAGAAGAGAAAATAAGAGAGAGTGAGGAGAAAGATGGAGAAAAGAACAGAAGAGAGACTGCAGAGAAATATGGAGAAATTAAAGAAAGAAGAATTACGGAGAAAGCTGGAGAAAAGAAAGGAAGAGAGAGTGTGGAAAAAGATGGAGAAAAGAAATGTAAAGAAAGTGCATAGAAAGATGGGAAAATGAATTAAAGAGAGAGTGCAGAGAAAGATGGAGAAATGAAAGGAAGAGAGAGTGTGGAGAAAGATGGAGAAATGAAAGGAAGAGATAGTGTGGAGAAAAATTGAGAAATGAAAAGAAGGGAGAGTGTGGAGAAAGATGGAGAAGAGAAAGGAAGAGAGAGTGGAGAAAAGAAAGGAAGAGAGAGTGCAGAGAAAGATGGAGAAAAGAAAGGAAGAGACAGTGTGGAAAAAGATGGAGAAAAGAAAGGTTAAGAAAGTGAATAGAAAGATGGCAAAATGAATTAAAGAGAGACTGCAGAGAGCGCTGGAGAAAAGAAAAGAGAGTATGGAGAAAGATAAAGAAAAGAAAGGTTGAGAGAGTGCAGAGAACAATGGAAAAATTAGAGAAAGAAAGAGTACAGAGAAAATTGGAGAAAAGAAAGTAAGAGATAGTGTGGAAAAATATGGAGAAAAGAAAGGTAAAGAAAGTGCATAGAAAGATGGAAAAATGAATTAAAGAGAGAGTGCAGAGAGAGCTGGAGAAAATAAGAGTGTGGAGAAAGATGAAGAAAAGAAAGGAAGAGAGAGTGTGGAGAAAGATGGATAAATTAATTAAAGATAGAGTGCGGAGAAAGATGTAGAAATGAAAGGAAGAGAGAGTGCTGAGAAAGACATAGAAAGGAAAGGAAAAGAGAGTGCTGAGAAAGATGGAAAAAAGTAAGGTAACGAGAGTGTTAAGAAAGTTGGCAAAAAAAGGAAGAGGGCGTGCAGAGAAAGCTGGAGAAATGAAAGGAAGATAGAGTGCAGAAAACGATGGAGAAATGAAAGGAAAAGAGAGTGCAGAGAAAAATTGAGAAATAAGATGAAGAGAGACTCCAGAGAAAGATGGAGAAAAGAAAGGAAGAGAGAATGCTGAAAAATATGGAGAAAAGAAAGGAAAAGAAAGTGCATAGAAATATGGGGAAATTAATTAAAGAGAGAATGCAGCGAAACCTTGAGAAAAGAAAGGAAAAGAGAATGTGGACAAAGATGGAGAAAAGAAAGGAAGAGAGAGTGTGGAGAAAAGTAGAGAAATTAATTAAAAACAGAGTGCAGAGAAGTATAGAGAAGAGAAATGAAGAGATAGTGATGAGAAAGCTGGAGAATAGAAAGGAAAATAGAGTACGGAGAAATATGGAGAAAGGAAAGGAAGACAGAGGGTAAAGAAGGATGGAGAAAAGCAAGGAAGAGAGATTGCAGAGAAATATGGAAAAAAGAAAGGAATTGAGAGTGTGGAGAAAAGAACAGAAGAGAGAGTGTAGTGAAAGATAGAGAAATGAAAGGAAGAGCGAATACAGTGAATGATGTAGAAAAGAAAAGAAGAGAGAGTGCTGAAGATAATGGGGAAAATAAATGAATGTAGAGTGCAGAAAAGGATGGAGAAAAGAAAGGAAGATAGTGCTGAAAAAGGTAGAGAAAAGAAAGCAACAGAGAGTGCAGAAAAGGATGGAGAAAAGAAAAGTAAAGAGAGTGTGGAGAAAGATGGAGAAATGAAAGGAAAAGAGAGTGTGGAAAAAACAACAGAAGACAGAGTGCAGAGAAAGATGGAGAAATGAAAGGAAGAGAGAGTGCAGAGAAAGATGGAAAAAAAAAAGGAAAAGTGAGTGCAGTAAAAGAAATAGAAAAGAAAAAAAAGTGCGAAGAAAGATTGAAAAATGAGGTAAAGAGAGAGTGCAGAGAAAGCTGGAGAAACGAAATGGAGAGAGAGTGCAGAGAAAGATGGAGAAGTGAACGGATGAGTGTGGCGAAACTAACCTCGCCACTGGCTTTTGGAGGAGCCTCTTTGCCAGCATCCTGTGACTATGGCCCCTGTGATAAAACTTGTTTAAAACCACTTTTGGACTTCTGACATTATTTACTCAGTGAACCTTCAAACTCCCGAAGCAGCACTTCGAACTCCGGAAGCAGTTCAAAGCGGCATTCAAATAACCGCATGAACCAGAGGCCACCCTGGAGCTTGTTAACATCTATTAACAACTTGGAACATTTCTCACCGCCATGTTCTACTTGTTTGTCTGGTTGGCCGCAAGTCCTATGGACAACCACGAGGTGGCGGCCATCTAGTTTGGGCATAAATCTCATTGAACTAAAATCGGACACAGAAACTCCTGAACACCGCTTGACTGCCATCATCGCTTGCGTTTGGTTCTATACAGCTTAGAAGGGCACTGTTCGGTGAAATCATTTGTCTGGATGAGGGGAACAAGCTCCAGGGTAAGACCATTGACTCTGTCTGGTAGTTTGTTCGTTTTCAAACTACTGAACTAGACCAACCGCAAGCCCTGATTCTCTGGAACTGTTTTGGGCATGGGACCATGCCTGCGGTCGTTCAAATAAATGACTTCCAGGAAATTCCTGAACCCCTAAACTGATCTGGGTGATTTTTGGATATGTTGGTCACTCAGATCAGGGCTATCAGGGGATGTAACATTTGTAGGGATCTTATGTGTATTGGGGTACTTTTGGGATTTTATAAAAATATGTGTTTTTTCTGCCTGGAGATAATTGAGTTAATACAGCATCTGACTCAATTATCTCCTGGGCATAGGGGAAGGATTGTATGTTAATTATGGGAGTGTCGTGCATTGTAACTCAGTTATTATTGGTCTGTGACTTTGTACCATAGTTCCCCACAAGGTCCATGTGGGCATACCTCTTGTATGGGGATTGTTATAAAAGGCCAAGCGTGGCACCATTAAAATTAGTTCACTTACCCTCAACACAGAGTCTTGTCTCTTGTTGTAGGGAACTGCTATACCAGTTTTAACCCATGCTCCTGGGATTGTTCTTTGGATTGCTATACAGGCTATGACCACTAGCTCTTATAAGAGCTTCACAGCTAGACTCTCTTGGAGGAGAGGCCTTCCCACTGGGAGCTGGATCCAGGAGTTTGGTCCAGGGTGGGAAGGGATGGCGAGACCCCAGCCAAGCTGCAGCGGCTAGGGGGCTATGGTGCTTACAGTGTCTGTTGCAGTGATTTTGGTACTAAGCGTCAGCTAGGAAGCATCGACTGACGGAGGAACCCATTAGGGGTGCCAGGCAGTCCATCACAATGAGAGAGTGGGGAGAAAGATGGAAAAAAGAAAGGAAAAGAGAGTGCAGAGAAAGATGGACAAAAGAGAGGAAAAGAGAGTGCAGAGAAAGATGGACAAAAGAAAAGAGACCGAAGGGAGAAAGATGGAGAAATGAAAGGAAGAGAGATTGCAGAGAACTATGTTAAAAAGAAAGGAAGATAGAGTGCAGAGAAAGATGGAAAAAAAGAAAGGAAGAGAGAGTATGGGAAATGATGGAGAAAAATAAGGAAAAGAGAGTGCATAGAAAGATGGAAAAATGAATTAAAGAGAGACTGCAAAGAAAGATGGAGATAATATTTTTTTTATTTCCTTGGATTATGTACTCTGTTAGTTTTTGTTTTTTTCAATTTATTTATTTTTAAGATTTTTCCTGTAGTTTAAGTTATCGTTAAGTGTCCCTTTAATAATATAAACCCACCCAGTATAACTAACTGTAACCTAACCTACACAGTGCATCTAACGTGTGTGGGAGCCTGGAGTGTCCCTTTATTAATACAAACCCACCCAGTATAACTAACTGTAACCTAACCTACACAGTGCATCTAACGTGTGTGGGAGCCTGGAGTGTCCCTTTAATCATATAAACCCACCCAGTATAACTAACTGTAACCTAACATACACAGTGCATCTAACATGTGTGGGAGCCTAGAGTGTCCCTTTAATAATATAAACCCACCCAGTATAACTAACTGTAACCTAACCTACACAGTGCACCTAATGTGTGTGGGAGCCTGGAGTGTCCCTTTAATAATATAAACCCACCCAGTATAACTAATTGTAACCTGACCTACACTGTGCACCTAACGTGTGTGGGAGCCTGGAGTGTCTCTTTAATAATATAAACCCACCCAGTATAACTAACTGTAACCTAACCTACACAGTGCATCTAATGTATGTGGGAGCCCGGAGTGTCCCTTTAATAATATAAACCCACCCCCCCAGTATAACTAACTGTAACCTAACCTACTCAGTGCATCTAACGTGTTTAGGAGCCTGGAGTGTCCCTTTAATAATAAAACCCACCCAGTATAACTAACTGTAACCTAACCTACACAGTGCACCTAATGACCTAACGTGTGTGGGAGCCTGGAGTGTCCCTTTAATAATAAAACCCACCCAGTATAACTAACTGTAAACCCAACCTACACAGTGCATCTAACGTGTGTCCGAGCCTGGAGTGTCCCTTTAATAATATCAACCCACCCAGTATAACTAACTGTAACCTAACCTACACAGTGCTTCTAACGTGCGTGGGAGCCTGGAGTGTCCCTTTAATAATATAAACCCACCCAGTATAACTAACTGTAATCTAACCTACACAGTGCATTTAATGAGTGTGGGAGCCTGGACTGTCCCTTTAATAATATAAACCCACCCAGTATAACTAACTGTAACCTAACCTACACAGTGCATCTAACGTGTGTGGGAGCCTGGAGTGTCCCTTTAATAATATAAACCCACCCAGTATAACTAACTGTAACCTAACCTACACAGTGCACCTAATGTGTGGGGGAGCCTGGAGTGTCCCTTTAATAATATAAACCCACCCAGTATAACTAACTGTAACCTAACCTACACAGTGCATCTAACGTGTGTGGGAGCCTGGACTGTCCCTTTAATAATATAAACCCACCCAGTATAACTAACTGTAACCTAACCAATACAGTGCATCTAACGTGTGTGGGAGCCTGGAGTGTCCCTTTATTAATACAAACCCACCCAGTATAACTAACTGTAACCTAACCTACACAGTGCATCTAACGTGTGTGGGAGCCTGGAGTGTCCCTTTAATCATATAAACTCTCCCAGTATAACTAACTGTAAACTAACCTACACAGTGCATCTAACATGTGTGGGAGCCTAGAGTGTCCCTTTAATAATATAAACCCACCCAGTATAACTAACTGTAACCTGACCTACACTGTGCACCTAACGGGTGTGGGAGCCTGGAGTGTCCCTTTAATAATATAAACCCACCCAGTATAACTAACTGTAACCTAACCTACACAGTGCACCTAACGTGTGTGGGAGCCTGGAGTGTCTCTTTAATAATATAAACCCACCCAGTATAACTAACTGTAACCTAACCTACACAGTGCATCTAATGTATGTGGGAGCCCAGAGTGTCCCTTTAATAATATAAACCCACCCCCCCCCAGTATAACTAACTGTAACCTAACCTACACAGTGCATCTAACGTGTTTAGGAGCCTGGAGTGTCCCTTTAATAATAAAAACCCACCCAGTATAACTAACTGTAACCTAACCTACACAGTGCACCTAATGACCTAACGTGTGTGGGAGCCTGGAGTGTCCCTTTAATAATATGAAACCTACCCAATATAACCAACTGTAAACCCAACCTACACAGTGCATCTAACGTGTGTCCGAGCCTGGAGTGTCCCTTTAATAATATCAACCCACCCAGTATAACTAACTGTAATCTAACCTACACAGTGCATCTAAGGTGTGTGGGAGCCTGGACTGTCCCTTTAATAATATAAACCCGGTATAACTGTAGCCTAACCTAGCCACCTCCCCCCCTCCTTCCCATGGATGGTTTTCTTGATGACTAACTACACAGGTAGAATTCCCGGTAAGATAACTAGGTACACAGGTGGAATTACAGGTGAGTTAACTAGCTTCACAGGTAGACTTACCATCACTGGGAGCAGGTAGACTTACCATCACTGGGAACCTTTACAATGGTTCCTAAATCGCTCCTATGTCTCAGTCACCCTGTGCCCATTATAGATGCAGAGTGTTTATAATGTGTGTGTGTATATATTTTTAAATGTATTGCCTGCTCTCCTGTACTGCTGAGGTTTGCTACCAACTAGGTGGATTTGGCTATAGAGCCTGTGTAGCTCCCTCTGTTGGTAACAACAGCAATACCTGAATAGCAAGGCTGGTTAAATTGCATATTCAGGTAGATTTGCATATTGCAAATTCTGCAGGCAGGAGATATATTTTGTGCTGGTTATTGTCTTCCCCATCCCTTTATTAATATGTTATTATGCTATTTGAACTTCCTGTATATTTTGTGACATGTTTTGGTTATTTGGATATGTAATGATCATATGGGCTAGTCCCTAGTAAAAATAAAGTTTTGAATGTTAGTTCCTTTTGGAACGTGTGTCCTGTGTGGATCTTTAGGGATCTAGTGACAGAGTCTTTGGACCTGTTGGCTGGCTAGAGTTGAGCGGACACCTGGATGTTCGGGTCCGGCGGGTTCGCTAAACTTCAGAAAAAAGTCCGGGTTCATGCTCGAACTTGACCCCGAATTTGACCCAGAAGTCAATGGGGACCCGAACTTTTGGGCACAAAAATGCCCATAAAAAAGTCCTGAAAACAGCTAGAGGGCTGCAAAAGGATGTAAAATGCCCTGCAAATAAATGTGGATAGGGAAATCACTTAAAAATAACAGAGTGGTGGGTGGGGGTATAAATAAAAATTGGTGGGGGGGACCTACTGTCTTCCTCCTGGCCCCCACCCCTGAGCGGCGGGTGAGGGCCCTAAATAAAAATGTAACCATTTAAACCCCCCAGGTGACTAGGGGTCCCCAAACTCCCTCCCAAAAAAAAATATCCCCTACCTACCCCCTCATCCTAAAAATAATGAGGGGGGACCCTTATCTAAATACCTGTAAAAAAAACAAAAAACAAATAGACTTACCATTTGATGTCTTCTTTCTTCTAAACTCTTCTTTTTTCAGCCCCAAAAAAGGCCAAATAAAAATCCATAATAACCGACGCACTTTAAAAAAAATATATATATAAATTTTCACCCATGGAGGGCTCCACGCAGACTGAGTTCTGCAGGGCGGGAGAAGGCTTATAAAGCCTTGCCCAGCCTGCAATTTGGTTCAGAGCACTCTGATTGGTGGATTTAAGCCATCCAATAAGAATGCTCTAACAGGTAAATGAATAGACTGACAGGTAAGTCATTGGTGATTGGCTTGAAATCCACCAATTCACCAGTTCTTTGGAATTTTCCCACGCTGTGTAATTTGACTCATAACAACACTCTGATTGGTGGATTGAAAGTAACCAATCAGAGAGTAATGAGTCATTTGATGTCTTCTTTCTTCTAAACTCTTCTTTTTCAGCCCCAAAAAAGGCCAAATAAAAATCCATAATAAGCAACGTACTTTAAAAAAAAAAAAAAAAAAAAAGTGCGCAATAAATAAATAAATCATTTTTCACCCATGGAGGGCTACGCGCAGACTGAGCTCTGCAGGGTGGGGGAAGGCTTATAAAGCTTTGTCCGCCCTGCAATTAGGCTCAGAGCACTCTGATTGGTGAGTTTACACCATCCAATCAGAGTGCTCTGACAAGTAAATGAATAGACTGATAGATAAGTCTCTACATTTACCTGTCACAGCACTCTGATTGGTTGGCTTGAAATCCACCAATCAGAGTGCTCTGTGTAATTTTACACAGCGTGGGAAAGTTCTTTGGAATTTTCCCACGCTGTGTAATTTGACTCATAACACTCTGAATGGTTACTTAATCCACCAATCAGAGTGTTATGAGTCAAATTACACAGTGTGGGAAAATTCCAAAGAACTTTCCCACGCTGTGTAAAAATACACAGAGCACTCTGATTGGTTAGCTTGAAATCCAGCCAATCTGAGTGCTCTGTGTCATTTTACACAGCGTGGGAAAGTTCTTTGGAATTTTCCCACGCTGTGTAATTTGACTCATAACAACACTCTGATTGGTGGATTGAAAGTAACCTATCAGAGAGTAATGAGTCATTTTACACAGTCTAAATGGACAGTCTAAATGGTTTGGAATTTCCAATGGTACATGCCATTATTGTATATATTATCGATTATGCCATTATGTATATATTATCGATTATGCCATTATGTATATATTATCGATTGAACCCCTGGCAGTAGATATAAGATCTAATCATGCCATTAAAGGACTTGGAGAAAATAATAACCAAAAAATCAAGTTATATGCTGATGATGTATTGATAACTATTCAGAAACCCAAGAACTCCATTGACCAAGTGGTTGATACTATCAGAAATTATAGCAACTTTTCTAATTATAAGATAAATAACGAAAAATCCATAGCGTTATATTTAAATACATCTCAAAATAATATTGACAGTATAGAAAATAAATATGGATTTAAATAAGCTAAAAGTATTTTAATTATCTGGGTATAAAAATCTCAAAAAATCCAAAGAAATGGATAGAGAATAATATTCTTCTTTTAATTAAAGAAACAAATCTTAACCTAAAGAAATGGAAAACTCTGTATATTATGAGAATGATTCCTATGAAGATCCCAGACAGTTGGTTACAATTAATTCAAACATAATTTACCAAATTTATCTGGGCAGGTAAAAAACCCAGAATTAATAAAGATATTATGTCTAGGAAAAAAGATGAAGGAGGCATGAGTATTCCAATTATCCAAGACATTGCACGAGCTAGTTTATTAGGGCATGTCTTAGTGATAAATAAGGAAGACTCTATAAATGAAAACTGGTATAAAAGTGAACAGATTATGACCTCGGGTGACAGGGATTACAGAACTCTTTTATGGTCAATCGATAAAGAAAAAAATCATTGTATTAAAAATTTCAAATCGTTGATAGTCCAACAAACTTTTCCCACCCGGTCTCTATTCAAAAAAAAATTGGGCTAAATAAGAAGATAATCCCGGGCATAAATTTAAGCATATTGGCAGATATAATGACAGATATAAATTTAGAAATCTGGACCATGCGAGGTATAAAAACGATATCTAATCTTTTGATGGGAAACAGAGTAAAATCTTACGAACAACTTCAAACTAAATATAATATATCTTCTAAAGACTGGCTCAAGTATTTTAGGGTAAAATCCTTTTTAAATACATTTTTAAGATCTAACCCTCTTGATCCACCAGTTAAGCTTCTCTCAGAATTATATGAGCAGTCAGACTACGGTATACTCACTTGACTAATAAATGTCAAAACATTTTTTTACAAGACTCAGAGTAAATCAATCCCCTCTGCAATTATTAAATGGAATCACGATTTGGCTAAAGATATAATAATGAAAGAATGGAATAACTCCCTCAATACATTATACAAAGTTTGTCATTGTCTAAATATACATGAAACGCATTACAAAATATTAAACAGATGGTATAGCACCCCCTATAAAATAACTAAAATGTACCCCACAGCTCCACCTAACTGTTGGAGATGCAATGAATTAATCGCAGACTTCAAACATATTTGGTGGGATTGTCCGAAAATTAGACCTTTATGGGAAGAACTAGATCAATACTTATCATTTCTACTGGAAACAAAGATTAAGTTAACTCAAAGTATGGCTGTATTACAAATGGATATGACGGGCATCAATAAAGAATCAAGACCTATTATTTTTCACATCTTAATGGCTGTGAAAAACTCAATAGCCAGGAACTGGAAATCTACTAAGGTAGACAATTGGGCTAAGATTCACGCTCAAAGCATAGAAACATAGAAACATAGAATGTGACGGCAGATAAGAACCATTCGGCCCATCTAGTCTTCCCAATTTTCTAAATACTTTCATTAGTCCCTGGCCTTATCTTATAGTTAGGATAGCCTTATGCCTATCCCACGCATGCTTAAACTCCTTTACTGTGTTAACCTCTACCACTTCAGCTGGAAGGCTATTCCATGCATCCACTACCCTCTCAGTAAAGTAATACTTCCTGATATTATTTTTAAACCTTTGTCCCTCTAATTTAAGACTATGTCCTCTTGTTGTGGTAGTTTTTCTTCTTTTAAATATAGTCTCCTCCTTTACTGTGTTGATTCCCTTTATATATTTAAATGTTTCATATCCCCCCTGTCTCGTCTTTCCTCAAAGCTATACATGTTAAGATCCTTTAACCTTTCCTTACATAGTTACATAGTTACATAGCTGAAAAGAGACTTGCGTCCATCAAGTTCAGCCTACCTCACTTTTGGTTTTTGCTGTTGATCCAAAAGAAGGCAAAAAAACCCAGTTTGAAGCACAATTTTGCAACAAACTAGGAAAATAATTCCTTCTTGACCCCAGAATGGCAGTCAGATTTATCCTTGGATCAAGCAGTTATTACCCTACATTGAAAGATTATATCCTTGAATATTCTGTTCTTGCCAGTATGCATCTAGTAGCCGTTTGAACATCTGTATGGACTCTGATAAAACCACTTCTTCAGGCAGAGAATTCCACATCCTGATTGTTCTTACAGTAAAAAAACCTTTCCTTTGCCTTAGACGAAATCTTCTTTCTTCCAGTCTAAACTCATGGCCTCGTGTCCTATGTAAAGTCCGGTTTGTGAATAGATTTCCACACAATGGTTTGTATTGGCCCCGAATATATTTGTATAATGTTATCATATCCCCTCTCAGGCGACGTTTTTCTAAACTAAATAGGTTTAAATTTGTTAACCTTTCTTCATAGCCGATATGTTCCATTCCTTTTATTAATTTTGTAGCCCGCCTCTGCACTTTTTCTAGTGCCATAATATCCTTCTTTAGAACAGGTGCCCAAAATTGCACAGCATATTCAATATGGGGTCTTACCAGTGATTTATAAAGAGGCAAAATTATATTCTTGTCCCGAGAATGAATGCCCTTTTTCATGCATGACAATACCTTACTGGCCTTGGCCACTGCTGATTGACATTGCACATTGTTGCATAGTTTGTTGTCTATAACAATTCCCAAGTCCTTTTCATGTGTTGTTATCCCTAATTCGCTTCCATTAAGGGTATACGTTGCTTGTGTATTCTTTACGCCGAAGTGCATAACTTTGCATTTTTCAACATTAAATTTCATCTGCCATTTGAGTGCCCAGTCCCCCAGTCTATCTAAGTCCCTCTGCAGCAAAGTAATATCTTGCTCACATTGTATTGTTTTACAAAGTTTGGTGTCATCTGCAAACACTGAAACATGACTTTCAATGCGGTCTTCAAGATCATTTATAAACATGTTAAATAGAAGGGGTCCCAGAACAGACCCCTGAGGGACACCACTTGCCACCTCTGTCCAGCTTGACAATTTACCATTAATGACAACTCTTTGTACTCTGTTTTTAAGCCAATGTTCTACCCAAGAACAAGCATTTTCATCTAGACCGATTTCCTTGAGTTTGAACACTAATCTATTGTGTGGAACTGTATCAAATGCCTTGGCAAAATCCAAATAGATCACATCCACGGCAACACCCTGATCTATACTTCTACTTACTTCTTCGTAGAACGCAATCAAGTTAGTTTGACATGACCTGTGCTTCATAAAACCATGCTGATTTTTGCTGATAACCATGTTCTTCTCAAGGAATTCTTGAATATTATCCCTTAATAACCTTTCAAATATTTTACCAGCCACAGAAGTTAAGCTCACAGGTCTATAATTTCCAGGCAAGGATTTTGAACCCTTTTTGAATATAGGAACCACATCTGCCTTTCTCCAATCCTCCGGAACACTTCCTGAAAGAAAAGAATCTTGAAAGATTAAAAACAGAGGTTCACTTATTTCTGCACTTAGTTCCTTAAAGGACCACTATAGTGCCAGGAAAACATACTCGTTTTCCTGGCACTATAGTGCCCTGAGGGTGCCCCCACCCTCAGGGACCCCCTCCCGCCCGGCTCTGGAAAGGGGAAAAGGGGATAAACTTACCTTTTTCCAGCGCTGGGCAGGGAGCTCTCTGCCTCCGATCCTCCTCCGTTCCTCCTCCTGGGCTGAATGCGCACGCGCGGCAAAAGCTGCGCGCGCATTCAGCCTGTCGCATAGGAAAGCATTTACAATGCTTTCTTGCTGACGCTATGCTCTCACCGTGAAAAATCAAGGCGAGAAGTATCGTTTCAGTGGCTGCCAATGAGACAGCTACTAGAGTGATTAGGGCGGCTAACCTATTATAAATATAGCAGTTTCTCTAAAACCAAGTATGTTTATAAAAAATGGTGCCAACCTCAGGTATTTGCACCTGCAATTCACTTCACAAGCTGGAAGTGTCTGGGTGCCTAGAGTGGTCCTTAAGTACTCGTGGATGGATGCCGTCAGGCCCTGGAGCTTTTGTTTATATTAACTTTCTTTAGTTGCTGCAGCACCTTGTCTTGAGTTAACCAATTACAATTATTCTGCAAGTTTTTAGTAGCAATCATTTGCACATCTATTGCCGTGGGTTCTTCCTTAATATATACGGAGGAGAAATAGTTATTTAAAATTCCTGCCTTTTCCTGGTCTTCATTAACTAACACCCCTGTTTCAGTTTTTAGTGTACCTACACTTTCATTTTTGTTTTTTTTAGAATTTATGTACTTAAAAAATGCTTTGGGGTTGGTTTTGCTCTCTTCAGCTATCATTATTTCATTTTGAAGTTTAGCAAGTCTAATTGCCCTTTTGCACGCATTATTTGCATCCTTATATCTTTTATAAGATGCATCTGATTTGTCCGATTTAAATGCTTTAAATGCCCTTCTCTTAGTTGTAATCGCTTGTTTTACTTCTCTACTAAGCCACGTTGGTTTTAATTTGTTTCTTTTATATTTATTTCCCAACGGTACATACTGAGAAATGTGCCTTTGTAATATTTGTTGGAAGATAATCCATTTATCCTCAGTGTTCTTTTCACTAAAAAGTTTATGCCAGTCAATATATTGTAAAGCTTCCCTTAACTTATTGAAATTGGCCTTTTTAAAATTATATGTTTTAGTATTCCCCATGTGCTTTTGTTTTTTTGAGTTTATTTCAAAGGAAACTATATTGTGATCACTATTTCCCAAGTGCTCACCTACTTGAATGTTGGTCAAAAGATCAACGTTGTTTGTTAAAACCAGGTCCAGACAAACATCCATTCTAGTTGGTGCTTGTACAAGTTGTGACATGAAGGTGTCATTTAACAAGTTTAAAAACCTAATTCCTTTGCTGAGGCACTAGTCCCTCTGTCCCAATTTATATCCGGGTAATTAAAATCTCCAATAATTAAAGTGTTACCCAGATTTGCAGCTTTCTCAATTTGCTCAAACAGCTGTTGTTCCTGGTAAAGTTTTATCCCGCAATCCATGAACCAGTTTAGTAGCCCTTCTCTGAACCCTCTCTAAGGTATCAATATCCTCTGAAGATACGGTCTCCAGTACTGTGTACAATACTCCAAGTGAGGTCTCACCAGTGTTCTGTACAATGGCATGAGCACTTCCCTCTTTCTACTGCTAATACCTCTCCCTATACAACCAAGCATTCTGCTAGCATTTCCTGCTGCTCTATTACATTGTCTGCCTACCTTTAAGTCATCAGAAATAATCACCCTTAAATCCCTTTCCTCATATGTTGAGGTTAGAACTCTATCAAATATTCTGTACTCTTCCCTTGGGTTTTTACGTCCAAGATGCATTTATCCACATTAAATATCAGTTGCCACAATTCTGACCATTTTTCTAGTTTACCTAAATCATTTGTCATTTGGCTTGTCCCTCCTGGAACATCAAGCCTGTTACATATCTTAGTATCATCAGCAAAAAGACATACCTTACCATCAAGACCTTCTGCAATATCACTAATAAAAATATTAAAGAGAATGGGTCCAAGTACAGATCCCTGAGGTACCCCACTGGTGACAAGTCCAAGCTTCGAATATATTCCATTAACTACAACCCTCTGTTGCCTGTCACTCAGCCACTGCCTTACCCATTCAACAATATTTGAATCCAAACTTAAAGATTGCAGTTTATTGATAAGCCTTCTATGTGCAACAGTGTCAAAAGCCTTACTGAAATCTAGGTAAGCAATGTCTACTGCACCACCCTGATCTATAATTTTAGTTACCCAATCAAAAAAATCAATAAGATTAGTTTGGCATGATCTCCCTGAAGTAAACCCATGTTGTCTCTGATCTTGATATCCATGTGTTTTTAGATGTTCATCAATCCTATCCTTTAACATGGTTTCGATCACTTTCCCCACTACTGAAGTAAGGCTTACTGGCCTATAGTTGCCAGACTCCTCCCTGTTACCTTTCTTGTAAATGGGCACAACATTCGCTAACTTCCAATCTTCTGGGACTACTCCTGTTAACAATGCTTGGTTAAATAAATATGTTAATGGTTTTGCTAGTACACCACTAAGCTCTTTTAATAGCTTTGGGTGTATTCCATCAGGTCCCATTGACTTATTTGTCTTTACTTTTGACAGTTGAAATAGAACCTCTTCCTCTGTAAACTCACGTGTAATAAATGACTCATTTATCCTTTTTCTCAACTGAGGTCCCTTTCCTTCATTTTCTTCTGTAAATACAGAACAAAAATATTCATTGAGGCAGTCAGCCTGACCTTTATGCTCTTCTACATACCTTCCTTCTTTTGTTTTTAATCTAACTAATCCTTGTTTTACTTTTCTTTTCTCATTTATGTATCTAAAAAATGTTGTATCCCCCTTTTTTACTGACTGTGCTATTTTCTCTTCTGTGTGTGATTTGGAAGCTCTTATAACTTGCTTAGCCTCTTTCTGCCTAATCTTATAGATCATTTTGTCTTCCTCACTCTGGGTTTTTTTATAATTCCTAAATGCTAACTTTTTGTTTTTAACTATTTTGGCCACATCTGCGGAGTACCACAGTGGTTTCTTGAATTTTTTGCTTTTACTGACAAGCCTAATGCAATTTTCTGTTGCCTTCAATAGTGCAACTTTTAAATAATCCCATTTTTCTTGGACTCCATTTAAATTGCTCCAGTCTGATAATGACTCCTCTACCCATATTCTAATTTTAGAAAAGTCTGTTTTCTAAAGTCTAAAACTTTTGTTTTTGTGTGGTGTGACTCAGTCACTGTTCTTATATTAAACCACACTGACTGATGATCACTGGATCCTAAACTTTCACCTACAGTAACATCTGATACCAAATCTCCATTTGTTAACACTAAATCTAGTATGGCCTCTTTACGAGTTGGCTCCTCAACAACTTGTTTTAGAGACAATCCCAGTAGGGAGTTTAGAATATGTGTGCTCCTGGCACAAGTAGCTAATTTTGTTTTCCAATTTACATCAGGAAGATTAAAGTCACCGATGATGATAACTTCCCCCTTCATTGTCATTTTAGCTATTTCCTCAACTAGTAGATTATCTAACTCTAAGCATTATTCAATGTAAAATGGAAAGGGCATTACTACACTTACTGGGATAAATGGATTAAAAAATTGGACCCTCAACAATGAAGTTTTTCTTCTTTACCCTTTCTTTTTTTGGTGGGTTGTTCCTGTTTTTCTTTTCTAGCCATATGGTTTCCATTCATTTATGGAAATATATGGGCCCCTCTCCTCAAGCCTGATATGGGAATTTTTTGTTTCTTATACTTATTTTTTTTTTCTTAGTTCCACCGCGAACCAAGCAAATGTCTTTCCAAATGTCTGTATGTTTGTTAGTCAGTCCGTCTTGTATTTGATTGTCTAATAAAATGGTAATGGTGTTAAATAAATAAAAGAATGAAACAGAAATTAAGCAGATAAGGATAGAGAGAAAAAGAGAAACCGAATAATACATATGATGATTTGGTATTTGATAACTTCATCTATGATTACTCAAGAAATGAAACAACAAATACCATATTCTAATGTAACTAAAAAACGAAAAAATAAAACTACACAGGTAGAATTCCAGGTAAGATAACTAACTACACAGGTAGAATTCCAGGTAAGATAATTATCTACACAGGTAGAATTCCAGGTAAAAGAAACAGTTAATAGTGGCATGGCCAGGAGTTACTGTTTAGGATATAGAGAAAATGTAATAGAATATTGTGCGAGAAGGCGGGAAATCAACCCTTTAATGCAATATGTGATAAAAATATAAAAGCAGATAATATAGCAAAATATGAAAAGAGAGAAGGTATAAAACACAAAAATAAAAAAGAGGTATAAAAATAAGATGGATAGGAAAATGTATTCATGTGGTTCGCCTAATGCGTTTCGTGGATTAGAACCACTTCCTCTGACCCGAACCACCGCAATTCCAACCGTAATCAGCGAGCAATCACCGGAACGCACAGCATCTTGTGGAACTTACACCAACTTGGTCAGGGGCTTGGACTATACGGCTGGGAGGACTGCAGCCCCCATCCCACACAACCATCCTAGAATCTCCCTTATTAGATTTTAACTTACTGTGTAATGTGAGTGTTTTTAATCTTTTCATTATAGTGTTTAATCATGCAGAAAGCATTATGGACGGAACTCAATGTTTTTAGGTAAACTGAGGTCACCAAGAGGATACTTTTATTACTACATTTGATCAATTCTTTAAAAGTTGTCCAGCCATCCATTGAAAGCACGGTACTGACACTTAGTGGATATTCATATTATTACATGTGGTCATTTTCTGTAATTGACTAAATAAAATTTTTTTTGTACTTGCCTGTTAAATTGCATTATAAGTACTACTTTTTTCAACAAATAAGTTTGGGTCTAGCAACCATTCTTCTCTTGGCTGCTTAGCTGTTGGGTCCAACAACCATTCTTCTCTTGGCTGCTTAGCTGTTGGGTCCAGCAACCATTCTTCTCTTGGCAGCTTAGCTGTTGGGTCCAGCAACCATTCCTCTCTTGGCTGCTTAGCTGTTGGGTCCAGCAACCATTCTTCTCTTTGCTGTTTAGCTGTTGGGTCCAGCAACCATTCTTCTCTTGGCAGCTTAGCTGTTGGGTAAAGCAACCATTCTTCTCTTTGCTGCTTAGCTGTTGGGTCCCACAACCATTCTTCTATTGGCTGTTTGGCTGTTGGGTCCAGCAACCATTCTTCTCTTTGCTGCTTAGCTGTTGGGTCCCACAACCATTCTTCTATTGGCTGCTTAGCTGTTGGGTCCGGCAACCATTCTTCTCTTGGCTGCTTAGTTGTTGGGTCCAGCAACCATTCTTCTCTTGGCTGCTTAGCTGTTGGGTCCAGCAATCCTTCTTCTCTAGGCAGCTTAGCTGTTGGGTACAGCAACCATTTTTCTCTTGGCAGCTTAGCTGTTGGGTCCAGCAACCATTCTTCTATTGGCTGTTTAGCTGTTGGGTCCAGCAACCATTCTTCTCTTGGCTGCTTAGCTGTTGGGTCCAGCAACCATTCTTCTTTTGGCTGCTTAGCTGTTGGGTCCAGCAACCATTCTTCTCTTGGCAGCTTAGCTGTTGCAACCTTTAGGCAGCAACTGCACCCAATCTTGGTTTGCTATATTTTGGACTCTGTTTGGTCTTTAAAGTGACTTTTGTGTTACTATCTTGACTATTGAAGAAGTTGGTCTCGAACACATATTTTGTAAAATTTTCTTACCCACCTTATTTTTATACCTTTTTGTTTATTTGTTTTAGATATTTATACTCCCATTTGACATTTTACTATTTTGCTATAGTATTTACTTGTATATATTTAGATTTTTATCACATACTGTACAATAATATACGCCGGTGTAATTCCAGATAAGATAACTAAATACGCCGGTGTAATTCCAGGAAAGATAACTAAATACGCCGGTGTAATTCCAGGCAAGATAATTAAATACGCCGCTGTAATTAAACAATTATCTCCCAGGCACTAGAGATACAAAATATAAAACACCCAAAACATACATAATATTAATAGGAACCCCCACAAAACCTATATCCCTGGACAGCCTGGATCTGAGAGCCCAAAGTGTCCAAAGAGCGATCAGATCCCACGAATCGTCACCGGGGGAAATTTTTGACCAACTGCACGAGTGGCATATGCCCAAAATAATTCCATTTAAAAAATTGGTAGTGGTCGGTCACTTTCGGGAGTCCCAAAATAAATAAAATACCAAACAGTTCCTCTGGGTCATAGGTAGCTATGGTTTCTCTAGTTCGTGCATAGTTTTCCCCCAAATAGCGCTCCCCTGGCTTGTCAGGAATACAAGCAGGTGTGCGTACAAAGTTATCAGTGTTCATGGGGTTGACCAAGTACCTCTGCCAGCTTTCGGCCGCCCAGGGAGAGCACTTCGTTTTGTGGTTACTTTGAAGGTAATTGAGCAAGGGGGGTGGTCGGTGTTCCGTAGATCAAACTAGGGAAATTACTGGATTTGTCACACAAACCAAACGCATTTCGCCAACACGCCTTCATAAAGTGGTAATAAAAACATATAACCTGGCACATAGGGGCATATATAGGGAGTACATACCATTACAATTTCACATTTTGGCGCCAAAATGACATCATTAATATGAGACAGGAGATTTTAATGTGTATTGAGAAATAAAATATGTTCAGTGTTAGAATAAAATAAAGGAGAGGAATAAGCTATCCTTGGTAAAGGTAGTGTAAGTCTTAAAACATAACTTTTATTAATTGCCGATAATAACACAAATTAGAACTAAATAAACCAAAAATGGGTGAACAAAGGGATAAAGGGAAATAAAAGAAGGTAATAGTTGGCTCAATTATATCAAGAGACTGATTAACAGGATGTCACTTAGGGTATATGCAAACTAATCACTGCTACCGTGCGGTAGTAGATTGCTACAACAATAACACTGTTAGTTAAGATTGCAACAAATGTGACAAAGTATCAATCCGAGATCCTAAACGTGACAAAGTATCAATCCGAGATCCTAAACGTGACAAAGTATCAATCTGAGATCCTAAACGTGACAAAGTATCAATCCGAGATCCTAAACGTGACAAAGTATCAATCTGAGATCCTAAACGAAGAGCAAGTGGATCTGAGTAGTAGTCATTTTGAAAAATTAAGGATAAGTTATTGCAAAAATCACATAGCACAGGTGTGAGAAAAGAAAAGAAAAAGGTTGTTGGGGGATATTGCCTAAACGGTGGGTATCCCCAACACAAGTTAAAAATGATTATTGTTTCAGCAATAGCCCAGCATGTCCACCCTAAAGTAAGTACCTGTTGGGAGTAACACAAAAGACCGTGAGCCAAGAATTACCTCCTGGATAGGCTAGTTAGACTGAAAAAGCTAAGTCTAGATATAATCTGTGCCTTCGAGGGCACCTCGGATTTATTAACTAAATCTGTGCCTTCGAGGGCACATATAAATAGTAAAAGTGAGTCTAACATAACTGCCTGTCTAATAAAAGGATGTCCAGACTATAAACTCCTAAGGTAGGTATAGCGTGTCAGTAAATTAATCTGATCTGAGGGTAAACAAGCACCCGATATACAAATTCAGGACAAGTATTTTGAAGAAAGCTGATGCCTATGCCAGGAATCACTGTACATTATTAGTCAAATCGATCACTGTAAAGGTCCGTGATCAGAGGTAACATGGTAGTGTATTGGATGGAGTCCCAACGCGCGTTTCGCTGGTAAGCGGCTCTTCAGAGGGGAACTGAATCCCTGGAATACTTGGTTTAAATAGCGCGCTCAGTATTGTGATTGGTCAAATGAATTCATCAATTGATGATGTTGTGAGTTACACTGGCAACGGGGACCTGGCTAAGGTTTCAGGTATAGCAGAAAATATCATCGGGAGATAGGTTACAATAGTCTAGTTCAGATAAGTGAATATATTGTGGTAAATAAATCAATGAGGTGAGCTGGGATAATAATATAATGATTTAGATCTATGTTGCCTTTGATCTATGTCTGAAATTTTATTAATTAAAAATCTATGGTAATTGTGACGGACCACCTGGTACCCCACCTGGGTGCCTCCGCCAATCATTGCTTCATAGTACCTCTGATTACTTCCAAGCACTCCACCAGACACCATCAGCACTGTAGTCCCCACTTCTCGCCGTCCTCCACCCACCCTGGACCCAAGACCAGGATCTTACTCCAGAAAGTGTAGCAGGCTGCTCTTACAAGAGCAAGTGGTTATTACCCAGAGGAGTATAGTGATATAGCAATCCACAGAGCAGATACAGCTGTTCCCCCACACATGAGATATGTCAGGGGTGGGGGCCAGAGGGGAGGACATTAGGTCCCCCCTAATTAGTATTTAGGGCCCACACCCACCGCTCAGGGGTGGGGGCCAAGGGGGAGGACATTAGGTCCCCCCTTATTCTAATTTAGGGCCCCCACCCACCGCTCAGGGGTGGGGGCCGGGGGGAGGACAATAGGTCGCCCCCATTATTTTACTTTAGGGCCCCCACCCGCCGCTCAGGGGTAGGGGCTGGGGCAATAGTTCCCCCCCTTATTCTAATTTAGGGCCCCCACCCGCCGCTCAGGGGTGGGGGCCGGGGGGCAATAGGCCCCCCTTTAGTTTAAAACCCCCCACTCGCGTGTCGGGGGTGGGGGCTTGGGAGGGGGCTGCTCACTGTTTACTAGACATGCTCCTACTCGCAGTATAGCGAGTAGGGGCATAATTTACTAATACTAAGTAATCTTTTGGTAGATAACGCCCTAATACCGTGGACACATGCTTAATTTCCATGGAAGTCATAATTTTGACCGACCGTGCACATGGTCCTAATAGTGCTAACGGTCGGTCAACTTCGGTAGTCTTTTACAGGTTTCCCTGTAGGGCCCATAGTCTTTGGGTAGGAGGCTGGCAAACAAGCTCCTCCAGGAGCTTGTGGCAAACTCACGTGGGAAGGGGAATTTGTCACAGTAATGTATAATTTATTGGTAATATTATAGGTGCCTATCCTAATGTTAGTTATGAATGAAAGGGGTGTAGATGAATTCCTCGTTCAGCCCCTGTGGTGTTAACGTCTTGCCTAGATCCATTGTGACTAGAGTTGAGCGAACCCAGACTGTAAAGTTCGGGTTCGTACCGAACATTACGTTTTTTGGACCCCGGTCCCGAACACGGACATATCAGTGTATGTTCGGGTTGGAGTTTGGTGTTCGGTGATTTAATGGCGCGTTTTGAAAGGCTGCAGGGCAGCCAATCAACAAGCGTTTGACTCGTGTGCCCATAGAAGCCACTAATTGCTGCGATTGGCCAGTACAGCATGTGACCCAGGCTCTAAGCTGGAGTCGCGTAGCACCGCACGCACATGAGCTCTTATTAGTGTAGGGAGAGGATGCTGCAGCTGTTAGGGACAGATTAGGAAAGAATTTTGGTGTTGAACCTGCAAACTACAGTGATTATTCAAACTACAGCGATTATTTTTGTGGGTGCTATAATACTACATTTTTGTACCCTGCCCTGAGCCCAGTGCCACAGAGAGTGCAGTGCACTTGCAACTGCATGTGTGCCAGGCACATGACTTTAATCCTGTTCTGGTTGCTCAGTGGGCAACATCTAGGCATTTTTAAATACTGCCATTTTTTTGGTGCTTAATGGTACATTTGCAAACTGCATTTCTTGCAGTCCAATAAAACCCTTAAATACTACTGTTACATTGTTGGTTTAAAAAAACCCCAACTTTTTGCTGCTAAATAGTACATTTGTGGCCTGCGTTTCACTTCATATCTGAGAGTCAAAAAGACTCAGATACTGCGCGGTTTTTTAAAAAAAAATTTTTTTTGCTGCTAAATACTACATTTGCAGCCTGCACTTCATATCTGACAGTCAAATAGAACCGTCAAATACTGTGCTTACATTGCAGTTTTAAAAATTCCAATTTTTTTGGCTGCTAAATAGTACATTTGGGGTGTGCACTTCATATCTGGTGTATGTGTGCAACACTGGCTAGTTACCGCTTCTCAAGAAAGTCTAAAGACTTTTTAAAAAAGTGAAAAATATATGTTCTATTTGTGATCGCTTCATATACAGAAACATTAATATACATTTCTATATTGTGTAAAGACACAACTACAAAGTTAAAAACCAAACACCAAAACAACGTGGAATGAAGGTCATGCGAGTGACATGTGCAGTTTGGAGAAAGAGGTGCTGGTCGCACAGAGGCACCAGCACAGCATAAGAGGGAGCAGGGTGCAAAAGCGGAGCGGCCGTCACCTAGCACTCGTCGGCATGTATTATCTTTAGAATTCCCACAGTTATCCAAGTAACAGATGGAGCGATAAAAGAAACCATAACAGATTTAACGAGCCATTCGCAGTTTCACAGTCATGGGGGGCAGTCTGGTGACCGGGACCCAGACACTGTCTGGGCGGCGGTCGGACGACCAGGACTGGTGCAGGGTAAACTCACGCCCCCGGGTGTTGAGCACCAGCGTTTCTGCAGCCACATACCAGGAACCTGACGCAGCTTCAGCGAGCAGCAGATGGCAATAGGGGAGTTTCAGCTGCAGCACGCATGGGTCAGTCGCTCTGCACCAGACTTGTCCTCCAATTGATCCAAGTTAAAGGATTTAAAGTGGACTCATTACAATTACAGGGCCTCGAAAGAGTAGTGTATTGTTATTTGTCGTCACTACCTTCCCGCGTCGGGAGTGGGTAATTTGCGCGCCTGCTGCCTTCCTTGCATGTGGTAACTGTTTCTCAGGCACCCTCTCTGGAATCGAACCCTGATTCCCCCGTTACCCGTGGTCACCATGGTAGGCGCGGAAAATAGCATCGAAAGTTGATAGGGCAGACATCCCTATGCGTTGTCACCGTCACGGGGACGTGAGATCGGCACGAGGTTATCACAGACAAGTGCAGCCGCCTGTCCACGGCCAACGTGGACAAGCTCACGTTTATTAAAATGAACCAGGCATGGATCCCACCAGACTTGTCTGTACCTTGTGCAGAATAGACATTTATACCGGCCTCACCCAGCCATTGTTATACTCAAGTGCACTTATTCTTTTTTTTTCTTTTTTTATATGTCCCAATATGTTGGGGGTTACCCCAATTAAAAAAATAAAATAAAAAAAATAAAAAAACAGTGTTGGCTATCTCCTCCTCCTCCACTGCTGCCACTTCCACCTACACCACCACGGTGTATACCCAGTTATATCAGAGCTGCTGCAGAAAGTGCGGGCCATCTGTGCGCGCTTTTGGCATTCTCACCCTGCTGCTGCTCGCCTGTCTGCGCTGCAGCGTAACTTCGGCCTTCCCGCTCACTGCCTCATATGCGATGTGCCCACAAGGTGGAACTCCACCTTGCACATGCTGGAGAGACTGTGCAAGCAGCAGCAGGCGATAGCGGAGTTTCAGCTGCAGCACGTACGGGTCATTCGCTCTGCGGAACAGCACCACTTCACTACCAATGAGTGGGCCTCCATGCGAGACCTGTGTGCCATGTTGCGCTGTTTCGAGGACTCCACAAACATGGCCAGTGCTGATGACGCCGTTCTCAGCCTTACTATCCCGCTTCTATGTCTCCTTGAAAAAATGCTTTGGGCAATGATGGAAGAGGATGTGGCACAGGAGGAAGAGGAGGAGGAAGAGGGGTCATTTCCACGGTTATCAGGCCAGTCATTCACAAGTGGACACTGGAGAGAAAGAGGAAGTACCCCCCTGCCCACCAGCGATCCCTGGCCCTGAATGCCAGCATTTCAAAATTCCTGGCCTTTGAAATGCTTTCATTCCGTCTGGTGGAGACAGAAATGCACCGCAGGCCGCAAATGTTTCTTTTTTTATATGTCCCAATATTTTGGCGGCTACCCCAATTTAAAAAAAACTAAAACAAATAAAAAGCAGTGTTGGCTACCTCCTCCTCCACCGCCGCTTCCACCTACACCGCCACAGTCACCGCCTCCTCAACCTATGGGTCACTTAGTATAAACTATGTACACAATAGCAGAGGATTGTGAAGGCCTTTTCTCCATGCATCAGGAGTTGAGCTCAGTTTGACCAATGAAAGAGAATACCCTGCACTCCAACCCTCTCTCAAATGGATAATTCTGGTGATCCTCCTGACAGCCATGATTTAGATTTTGATTTATGTTCAAAGCTAAAATCAAAGATTCCATCTAGTGCTATTTTATGGCTTAGTTGTTTTTAATTTTTATGTATTTTATGTTATTTTAAGTGATTTCCCTATCTACATTTGTTTGCAGGGCACTTGTCCTACTCTTATCCCCATTTTACTTCCTTTTGCAGCCCTCTAGCCCTTTCCAGGACTTTTTTAGGTTTTTTTAGGGTTTTTCTAGGGTTCAGGTTTGGGGTCAAGTTCGATCCCGAACCCAGACTTTTTTCCGAAGTTCGGCCGAACCTGCCGGACCCGAACATCCAGGTATCCGCTCAACTCTAATTGTGACTCATTTTGTGAAAGAAGTCTATTGAAATTCCCTATTCTGGGGTTTGATAGGAGTTTTTCAATTGCTTGAAATGTAAGATTCTCCATTTTTTGATTATGGAAATTTATGATGTGCCTGGCGGCAGATGTAGGTGTCAAGGTGTTTGCAATTGATCCACTATACTGTAAAATGCGACGTCTAAATTGCTGGAATGTCTTACCAATGAACTGTGCACCACAACTGCAAGTAATGAGAAAAATAATGCGAGTTGTGCTGCGATTTACTAGTGCTTTGGTTTAGAATGGGTTGATTTTACCTGTTTGGATGGAATAATATATTGGCAGGACTTGCAATGACCACATCTGTAGGTGCCTTTAGTTTGAGGGAGCCAAGTGGGTGTAGACGGAATGGATTACAAGTGACTATGTACTAGAAGGTCTTGTAGGTTCTTGGATTTGCAGGCTGTGAGAGCTGGGCGATCTGGTAGGGACTGTTGTAGTATAGAATTGTGTAGCAATATTAGCCAGTTTCTTGACAGAATGTCGGACATAGTAGACCAATCACTGTCATACGTGGCTTTACATCTTGTAGAAAAGGATTATTTTTTGGCAGTCCTAGTGGACCATAGGCTTTCAAGTCTTTCCATCTGACATGCTCGCTGGAAAGCCGTTTTTAGGACGTTGTTAGGGCAGCCCAATGTATTAAAGTGTGATTGCTTGAAAGTATTAAGTAGGAGTTAGAAAACCAGGAGTTCCTTGGAGTGGTTTGTATACTGTGGAGAGGGGTTTGTATTTTCTTTTTGTTCAATCTGATTTATTAGAAAAGTGTAAAATAAAAATAGAAAAAAAGTGTTCTGTTCCCCTCTTTTGTGCTGCTGCTTGATTGATTAATTGGGGGAGTGTTAATTAATTGGCACCTGTGTGGGATTTGTATTCCCATAAAGACACACCCTTAATTCACTGAGCTTGGAGTTCAAACTAACAAGGTAATTGTTTTATTGTCCTGTATCTGGGGAAATGAGTGTTAGCAAGATTGCTGGTTTGACTCAATGCACATCTTGTTGCATGTATGGATGCCTGGATGTACCCGTCCAGGGTCCATACCTCTGTGACGGTTGCAGGGCCGTTGCAAGGAATTTTGCCGCCCTAGGCAAAAGTAAAGTTTGCCGCCCCCCCCATGTGACATCACAATGCCCCACCCATATGATTTGCCATGTTAACTAACGCCAGTGCTGCAGTGCCGCCGTGTTTACATTATAAGGCATGCAGGGACAGGCTATAGACACTAGAACAACTACATTAAGCTGCAATTGTTCTGGGGACTATAGTGTCCCTTTAATGTGAGGTAAATTTGAGCTTAGTGCCACGAATAATATACTAGATTGCCTACTTACAACCAGATGAGGATGATGATGGGCTCTAGCTGCCGTCTGGCTCCACTGGTCTGGTGTAGAACAGGCTCTCTGGAGGCGGTTTGTAACTGTGGTCACAAAAAACAATGTTCTGGGAGAACAGGAAGCAGCTCCATTTTTTGGGGGTCCTTTACACAGCTCAAGGTCTGGGTCCCAGGGTCCACCTTCATGTTCCACCAATGAGTTTGTTCACAGGAGGTGGAGTGTGTAGGGGATGTCCTCATGTGTGTAAGGAATGCATTGTGTGAATCTGTGTTTGTATGTGTAAGGGCTGCGAGGTGTGTTTTTGTATTTATGGGATGCAGTGTGTGCGTCTGTAAGGGATGCATTGAGTGTGTGTAAGTGGTGCATTGAGTGTGTGTAATGAATGCATTGTGTGTTTCTGGGTGTGTAAGGGATGAATTGCTTGTGTATGTGTGTCTGTGTGTGTAATGCATTGTGTGTTTTTCTGTGTGCAAGGGGTGCATTGTGTGTGATTGTGTGTGTGTGATGGATGTCAATCTCCCCCCCCCGTCAATTTCCTTCTCTCAATTTCCTTCTCTCCCCCCCTCAATTTCCTCCCCTCCAATTACCTTCTCCCTCTCCAATTTCCTTCTTCTCCCCCTCCAGTTTGCTTCTCCCTCTCCAATTTCCTTCTTCTCCCCCCTCTCCAATTTCCTTCTCCCCCCCCTCTCCAGTTTCCTTCTCCCCCCTCTCCCAATTTCTTTATCCCCCCCCCTCTACCTCTGTTGTAGTGTGGCCGAGCTCTGTATGGTCCGCGGGTACAGGGAGCTTTTGTTTCCTGTACCCGGCCAGACTAAAAGAAAGTGCACACTGAGTGTGTACTTCCTGTTAGTCCGGCCGGGTACAGGAGACCGATGCTCCCTGTACCCGCGGACCATACAGAGCTCGGCCACGCTACAGTGAGGGAGTGACAGGAGGGAGTGCTGAGCGCTGAGCACTTCCCTCCTGTCAGCCCCTCTCCTCATGCTGCGCCCGGGCGGTGTGCCTCGTGGACGCACCAGCCCGGGCAAAGCTGCAGCCGCCTGAGGCTCTCTACAGAGTGCTCGGGTGGCTGCAGCATGAGGGGGGCCGGTGCTCCTGGCAGCGCCCCTTCCCAAGGGGCACCCTAGGCGGCTGCCTAGTCCGCCTAACAGGTAGCGCCGGCCCTGGACGGTTGTGTGCGAGTGGCTTCTCTGGAAGCTCAGATTGGAGATCTCGAGAAGCAAATTGCAACATTGAGGGAAATTAACAACCTTGAGAGGAGTCTGCTGCTCACTGAGCAGAGTTTAGTTGGGACAGGTAGTAGAGAGGGAGGAGATAAGACAGATGAGGAACAGGCACGTAGCTGGGTAACAGTGGGGCGATGAAGCAGGGGGGTAGGGAAGGAGCTAGTCCTGATTTAGTGAAACCATGCAGATTTGTCCGTTTGAGTGAAGATGTTGGGAGTATTTGCTCAGGAGTAGCTGTTTTAGAGGAAGCTGTTCCTTCTAACAGCCGAAGGAACAGCCCCTCTGGTACGGGTGGGGATAAAAATGTAAGGAAAGCTAGACAGGTTGTGGTGATAGGGGACTATCATTAGGAGAGTAGATAGGGCAATCTGCTGCTCTGATCGGCTCAACCGGACAGTTTGCTTTCTCCCAGGTGCTCGGGTCCGGCATGTTGCTGACAGAGTGGATGGATTATTGGGAGGGGCTGGGGATGACCCAGCGGTCATGGTCCATGTTGGTACCAATGACAAAGTAAGAGGAAGATGGAAGGTCCTAAAGAATGATTTCAGGGAATTAGGCAGCAAACTTAAAAAAGGACCTCCAAGGGGGTATTCTCTGAGATATTACCTGTGCCACGCGCTACAGTGGAAAGGCAGCGTGAGATTAGAGAGGTCAATGTGTGGCTGAAGTCTTGGTGCAGGAAGGATGGTTTTGTGGTTTTAGAGCACTGGGCCAACTTTGCACTTGGGTACAACCTTTATAGTAGTGATGGGTTGCACCCAAACTGAAGAGGGTCTGCTGTGCTGGGGGATAGGATGGCTATAAGGTTGGAGGAGATTTTAAACTAGTAGTAGGGGGGGAGGGTCATATCAATCTACAAAATGGAGATAGGATAGAAAGAAGATGGGCTTTAGCTCAGTATAAGGGGGGTGAAGATGGGGGAGGGGCAAGCTCAGAACAGAGAAGGTATGTAATATTGATAATTCACAAAAAGTACAAGTGACTCATGATATTAAATGTATGCTTACCAATGCAAGGAGCCTAAATAACAAAATGGGGGAATTAGAGGCAATAGCATACAATAAACAATATGATATAATAGGCATAACTGAAACATGGTGGGATGAGACACATGACTGGGCAGTTAACTTAAATGGGTACACGTTATTTAGGAAGGATAGGAAAAACAAGAAGGGTGGTGGGGTATGTTTGTATGTAAACCATGAGTTAAAGCCAAATCTTAAAGGATCACTATAGTGTCAGAAAAACAAAGCGGTTTTCCTAACACTATAGTACCCTGAGGGTGCGCCCACCATCAGGGACCCCCTCCCGTGGTGCTGAAGGGGTTAAGACCCATTCAGCCACTTACCTTATTCCAGCGCCGGCCTCCCTCGTCGCTGGTGACCTCTCTTCCCCCGGCCGACGTCACAGGAACCAATGCGCACGCGCGGCAAGTGCCACGTGCGCATTCAAAGTGTCTATTGGAAAGCATTTCTCAATTCCTATGGACGTTCTGCGCAATGGAGGCATAATATGTGGAATCTTTATGGGTAAATATCTGCTTGGGGGAAAATAAGGGAAACCAACTAATGGTTGGGATATGTTATAAACCACCTAATATTAATATTGACGAGGAACAACAACTGTTTGAGCAAACTGAGAAAGCTGCAAATCATGGTAACACTTTAATTATTGGAGATTTTAATTACCCGGACATAAATTTGCACAGAGGGACTAGCAGCTCAGCAAAGGGAATTAGGTTTTTAAACTTCTTAAATGACACCTTCATGTCACAACTTGTACAATCACCAACTAGAATGGACGCTTGTCTGGACCTCGTTTTAACAAACAACGTTGATCTTTTGACCAACATTCAAGTAGGTGAGCACTTGGGAAATAGTGATCACAATATGGTAATTTTTTTAATAAGCTCAAAAAAACAAAAGCACATGGGGAATACTAAAACGTATAATTTTTAAAAGGCCATTTTTTAATAAGTTAAGGGCAGCTTTACAATATATCAACTGGCATAAACTCCTTAGTGTAAAAAAACACTGATGATAAATGGAAACTATTCAAACAAATATTAGAAAGGTACATTTCTCAGTATGTACCATTGGGTAATAAATATAAAGGAAACAAATTAAAACCAATGTGGCTTAGTAGAGAAGTAAAACGAGATTAAAATTAACAAAAGGGCATTTAAAGCATTTAAATCTAACAAATCAGATGCATCCTATATAAGATATAAGGAAGCCAATGATGCTTGCAAAAAGGTGATTAGATTTGCTAAACTTCAAAATGAAAAAACAGAGTACAAAGAGTCATCATTAATGGTAAATTTTCAAGCTGGACAGAGGTGGCAAGTGGTGTCCCTCAGGGGTCTGTTCTGGGACCCCTTCTATTTAACATGTTTATAAATGATCTTGAAGACAGCATTGAAAAGTCACAATTCAGTGTTTGCAGATGATACAAAACTCTGTAAAATAATACAATGTGAGCAAGATATTACTTTGCTGCACAGGGATTTAGATAGACTGGGGGACTGGGCACTCAAATGGCAGATGAAATTTAATGTTGAAAAATGCAAAGTTATGCACTTCGACGTAAAGAATACACAAGCAATGTATACCCTTAATGGAAGCGAATTAGGGATAACAACACATGAAAAGGACTTGAGAATTGTTATAGACAACAAACTATGCAACAATGTGCAATGTCAATCAGCAGTAGCTAAGGCCACTAAGGTATTGTCATCATGAAAAAGGGCATTCATTCTTGGGATGAGAATATCATTTTGCCTCTTTATAAATCACTGGTAATATTCTGTGCAATTTTGGGCACCTGTTCTAAAGAAGGATATTATGGCACTAGAAAAAGTGCAGGGGTGGGCTACAAAATTAATAAAAGGAATGGAACATATCAGCTATGAAGAAAGGTTAACAAAATTTAAACCTATTTAGTTTAGAAAAACGTCACCTGAGAGGGGATATGATAACATTATACAAATATATTTGGGGCCAATACAAACCATTGTGTGGAAATCTATTCACAAACCGGACTTTACATAGGACACGAGGTCATGCGTTTAGACTGGAAGAAAGAAGATTTCGTCTAAGGCAAATGAAAGTTTTTTTACTGTGAGAACAATAAGGGTGTGGAATTCTCTGCCTGAAGAAGTGGTTTTATCAGATGTTCAAACAGCAACTAGATGCATACTTGCAAAAACAGAATATTCAAGGATAAAATCTTTCAATGTAGGGTAATAACTGCTTGATCCAAGGATAAATCCGACTGCCATTCTGGGGTTAAGAAGGAATTTTTTCCTAGCTTGTTGCAACAGCAAAAACATATTTGAGGAAGGCTGAACTTGATGGATGCAAGTCTCTTTTCAGCTATGCAACAATGAAGGAGGCTGTTCGTTGAAGTGGATTTTCTAAACAATTTTGTTTGAATGGTGCCATCCTCCATTAGAAGGATCCTCAGATCAAGGAAGATCAATTCTCGTTCATCGATGACATGTGTCAATTTGAGATTTATGTCATTGATGTTCGGTGCGGTGTAAAACTGCTCAAAGATTGGGACAGATTCTGTCCATAGGAGCAGCATGTCGTCAATGTATCTGTACCATTTCAGAATGTATCCATGGTACAGACTGTATTGAGCTGGTTTAATGACATGCTGTTCCCACCACCCCAGGAACAGGTTAGCATAGGTGAGGGCACAAGCCGTACCCATGGCTGTACCAGTAGTTTGCAAATAGTGTTTACCATCAAAAATAAAATAATTGTGGGTCAGGATGAATTTTAATAAAGCCAATATAAAGTTATTTTTTGGAATGCTGTAAGATCAACATCTTACAACATTCCAAAAATGAACTTTATATTGGCTTTATTAAAATTCATCCTGACCCACAATTATTTTATTTTTGATGGCTTGGATTCCCTTGTCATGCGGTATATGAGTATAAAGGGAGACAACATGTAGGCTGGCTAACAGGGTGTAGGGTGGAACCTGCAGACCCTCCAAAGCAAACAGTATTTCCTTAGTATCTTGTAAGTAAGATGGCAAACTGGTTACATGGGGTATAAAATGCTATCAATGAACCTGCTTGACCATTCAGTTAAGCAATTATTACCAGACACTATGGGTCTACCCAGAGGTGCCGTGATGTTTTTATGTACCTTTGGTAAGCAGTAAAATGTCGTGATGATAGGATTTTTGTGTGGTAATAAATACCTATATTCATCTGAATTAATGACCTGCTGTCCAAGAACGTCCGATAAGAGGATGTCTAGTTCATTAACATATGCCACAGTGGGATCAGAGGGGAGAGTCGTACAGTGTTGTTGATCATCCAAATGAGCCATATACGTTAATGTAGGTACTATGTTACCATCCTTGTCGGCAGGTTTAATGATGACATTATCCAGTTGCCTTAATTCCTTTAGGGCCCTGCATTCATTAAAAGTGAAATTTTTGACGAGGGGGGCTTTTATAGTACTTGTTTCAAATTCATCTGTTGACATCTGTACGAAGAGATCAACATGTGGTGTATCTTTAAAATTAGGGGTAAACCAGCTTTAAGGTTTTAAATCTGTTTCAATGGATTTTGTTCCTCCATAAGGTCAGTGAGGGTCTGAGCGAAGTGGTAGTCTTCCATCGTGAGCCCACACTCATTGGTTATTTGTGTATCTCTTTTGGTGTGAATAATATTTAGAGCCAATTTTCTGCCAAATAAATTAATATAAACCTTTGCTTAATAAACAGGTGTGTCTGGGTTGAAGAGTAAAGTCTGATAAATGAATGATCCTGTTAGATGCTAGAATTTCTGTGTGCGTCCCTGGACCTTGTATGCCCACCTGTCCCTGTCAGTCAGTCTTACCCTCTATTGGCGAGGAGGTTACAGAGTGGATATATTATTAGTATCTAAGGGGATTGGAGTGTCCAAAAAAGATACTGATTGTGGCGAAACCAACCTCGCCACTGTACACTGGAGAAGCCTGGTTGCTCGCCTGCTGCCTTTGGACTATGGCCCCATGTTAAAAGACACCTTTTTTCCCTGCAGAAAAGACTTATTCGTGGTTTTCTGCCGGGTGTTCGGTAGATTTGTTTGAGTGTGTTGTGCCCCAGATAGGAATCCCATGGAGCCCATTCGCATGAAACTGACTGTGTAAAGACTTTGGCTCCATGGCGATTAAACTGTATTCGTGTGGTCTGAGCGCCATTCGCTTAATAATGTGCGCTCAGACCTGAGCTATCTGGGGATATGTAGAAATATATGTTTTATGTACTGAATGTAACTGTAGGTAATTTTATGTCTTTTACTGTTTGTTTTCTACCATGTGGTTAATGGAGTTTTGCCTCTGTCTTTGGAGATAATTGAATTACTTCTCAATTATCTCCAGAGCAGAGAGGAGGGATTGTGATGCATTGTGGGATGGTTGAAATGTGTAAGTCTGTGATTGGTCCTTTTACCCTTTGTGTCCCAGTCTCCCATTTGGTCCCCTAGGGGAGTGTTCACCAGGTGGGAGACCTGCATAAAAGCCGGGCAGTTAGCCCAGTAAAGGAGTTCCTGCTTATCCCTCAAAGTGAAGTGTCGTCTCATTATTGGGGGGAGGATTTACTGTATGCTGTTAGAGACTGATTGCCAGGAGTGTAAGCCGCTTGGGGGCTTTTCCTGTTCGTTTGCTAGCAGCTATTCTTGTGTCTCTAGTTCGGGAGTTTCGAGTATTCCCTTGGTTGCAGTTCGGGAGTTGGTGAATTCGTAGGTTTGCAGTTCAGGAGATTGGTGCTTGGAGTAGCTGTCGGTGCAGCTGGGAATATCGCCTAAACGGTGTTTAACCTCTTTTGGGCAAAACGGTCCGTTACACTGATTTATCAGTACCCTTTAGGATACTTTTTGTCTGAGCTTCTGTTACTTGACGGTGTTCGCTGCAATGAGACCGTGTCGGACCACCTGGTCTACACCGTCTACAATATTTTCTCTTTTGCCTGAAAATTATTTATTTCAATAGATTTTTACTTTATGCATCTTCCACATTTCCCAAAAATATTTTCTATCAGTCGTCACCTTGTTGTCTCAAACAAAATATTTATTTATTTCCATACTGACTTCTCCTTACACGTGAGATTTGGGAGAGATCTTGATTTCCTCCTTGCAATAATAACTATTTCACTATACAGCTTGTAGTGGAGGTTTTAGCAGGGACTCTTCTCTGCTGGTTTCTCCAAGATGTACTCAGGAACAAAGAAGTACAAGGGAACAGCTAAATACAGCAAGACAAGCCAAGATTCTTCCAACACCTCCCCAGTAACTGGACGACACTCAGTTTTGGGATAATAACTGACTTTTAATGGTGGCACACTGCCTTTTATGTGATTTTCCTTACAAGGTTGACGCCCAGATGGACCTTGCGGGGCACCAGGACACAAAGTTAACAAGCCAATGAAACAGTGTTATACATAGAGACACTCCCATACAGTAGGTACAAGCCCTCCCCTCTGCCTGGTAGATAATTGAGGTATATAATGTAATAAGTCAATTATCCCCAGGCAGGAAAACCACATATTTTACAAGATTCCAGAAGTACCCCAAAAACACCTCATATCCCCACAAATGACACATCCCTGGATAGCTCTGATCTGAGTGAACAACATATCCAAAAATCACCCAGATCAGAGCAGGGGTTCACGAATTCCTTGGAAGTCACTTTCGACCGACCGCACACATGGCTTTATGCCCAAAACAGTTCCAGAGGATAAGGCTGTGCGGCCGGTTTATTTTATCAGTCAAATAGAGTGTAATTTGTTGAATGGATCCATTCATGCATAATGTTATTGTACATATCTGGTTCGGTAGATTATTTCTACCGAATAGCGCTTCATTCGTGTACTTCCAGTTGAACTTAGGTGGAGGTGGAAGTCCCAGCAGTGTTCGCGCCATCGAGTGTCCGATTTTAGTTCCAGGCACTCGACTACCAAACACTGCTGCCTTTGTTCATGTCCCAAGATGGCCGCCGCCACGTGTTCGTCTATACGAACGGCGACCACCCCACCGACCGCTTAGAACGCTCGTGTGATTGCCGTTTATGGAGGTGTGAACTGTGTTAATGAGCGGCACACTCCATATCTGGGTGGTCTCCCGTTCGGTAGGACACAAAGTTAACAAGCCAATGAAACAGTGTTATACATAGAGACACTCCCATACAGTAGGTACAAGCCCTCCCCTCTGCCTGGTAGATAATTGAGGTATATAATGTAATAAGTCAATTATCCCCAGGCAGGAAAACCACATATTTTACAAGATTCCAGAAGTACCCCAAAAACACCCCATATCCCCACAAATGACACATCCCTGGATAGCTCTGATCTGGGTGAACAACATATCCAAAAATCACCCAGATCAGAGCAGGGGTTCACGAATTCCTTGGAAGTCACTTTCGACCGACCGCACACATGGCTTTATGCCCAAAACAGTTCCAGAGGATAAGGCTGTGCGGCCGGTTTATTTTATCAGTCAAATAGAGTGTAATTTGTTGAATGGATCCATTCATGCATAATGTTATTGTACATATCTGGTTCGGTAGATTATTTCTACCGAATAGCGCTTCATTCGTGTACTTCCAGTTGAACTTAGGTGGAGGTGGAAGTCCCAGCAGTGTTCGCGCCATCGAGTGTCCGATTTTAGTTCCAGGCACTCGACTACCAAACACTGCTGCCTTTGTTCATGTCCCAAGATGGCCGCCGCCACGTGTTCGTCTATACGAACGGCGACCACCCCACCGACCGCTTAGAACGCTCGTGTGATTGCCGTTTATGGAGGTGTGAACTGTGTTAATGAGCGGCACACTCCATATCTGGGTGGTCTCCCGTTCGGTAGTTTGTTCGGTTGATGAATAAAACCGTGGGAACCAGTTAGGGGAATGGATTTTGACGAACGGCCAGGCGAAACATGGAAAACCTTGGGTTTCAAAGCAAAGGGGAAATGTCTCGCACAGTTATGGTAACTTTCACACATAGGGGACAATGAGGAGGGTAAAGTGGGTACGAACAGCCTGGTGCCAGTATAAAATGCAGTAGCAGGGTCCATTCTGCTACACAGCTCATGCTTCTAGAGCAGGCAATTGAAAATCTGAAACCCCCCAGATGTTGCCATACTACAGCTCTCATAATTCTCTGGTCATCTCTTTAATTTAAGGAATTCTGGGAATTCTGGAGGGGGAGGTTTGAGTTTTCTATTCTAGAGACAGCTATTGTACTCTTATGTCACCCATTGAGTGCCTGAAGTCTGAAAGAAACCCAGTAACCTAGTTCACAGTTTGGCACACGATAAGTCAAGCAAGGGGCCACAGACAAGCTTCACTGTTACACTCCTCCCATTCATCCTTGGCTGTCCTTATTAAATACCCCTGTCATTATCAGCACCCTAATCTAGAAGTGCACACTCTACCTGGCATTGAAGGTCCTTTTACTTCGAGATCAGTTTGAGTCACAATTCTAACTCTGTTATTTCAATATCAGCTCCTCTCTTGTCCCATTCTGTATTTAATCACTTACATCAATGTATCTCAAAGGCCCAGTAGTCCTCTCTGTTGCAGATCTAGGGTAACCCGACTGGTTACCTCCGCTAATTCCCTTCCTTCAGCTGGCTGGGAACCAGTTAGGGCATAAGGAGACCTATTTTCATCCTTCCCTAGTAACTGGACGACACACAGTCCTGGAGGTACAACATAATTTTATTGGCCACACACAGCTTTTATGCATATCCCCATGCAAGGAGTTTACCATGCAAACATGCACGGACACATCCCAAGATTCTCTCCCTCCATGGGGCCCCAGTGCGAGAATGGATGCTCCCTTTGTCCCCAAAGCCCGCTGTAAAGGATTGCCTGGCACCCCGACTGGGTTTCTCCGTTGACAGATGCTCCTAGTGCTTCCCGAGGGCTCCAAGCACTCCACTAGACACCATAACCACCGCAGACCCCACAAACTGCTGCAGCTTGGTTGGGGTCTCACCGTCTTCCACCGACTCTGGACCAAAGACCAAGATCCAGCTTCCAGTAGGTAGACCTCTCTTAATCCAGAGAGCAGGAACAGGAACAAGCTCTTACAAGCGGTTAGTGACTATACCCTGGGGAGTATAGTGATTAAAGCAATCCCCAGAGTGTAGGTAGTTCTCCAATCCCCCAAACATGAGCTAGGACTTCATGAAGGGTAGAACAAGTCTCAAGCTTTATTGGTATAGCTTTATTGGTACAGGTTGGCTTATATACAATTCCTCAGGCCAGAGGCACACCCCCTGGACCTGATGGAGCACCGCATTACAAACTGCACAGACCAATAAGAACAGTATAAGATTGTCCGACACTCCCACATACATTAAACAACCCCTCCCCTCTGCCTGTGATATAATTAAGGTAGTTAATGCATTAACTTAATGAGATCTGAGCGGGGACTCACCGAAGGGCAGGCTATTTCAGCTGCTGCCCGTTCTCAGTAATCTCTTACGTCCCACTTTTTTGCTCTCTACAAGTTTAAAGGGTAATCCAGACGTGGACCCCTTGCTCACGGTGCCTAGAGAGATATTAGCTATGCCGCACTGATGATGCCTAACAAGGCTGAAACGATCGTCTGGGGTTGCTGTGTCTCTCGTGCAGAGGGAACTTGCTGGCTTTTCGGATCTGGACTGTCCGTATGGGTGGGACCAGTCTGATATGCTTCAGATATGTTCTCTCTGTAATGGCACAAGATGAGCAAAAACCAGCTTGTGATCTGAGCGGGGACCCACCGAAGGGCAGGCTATTTCAGCTGCTGCCCGTTCTCAGTAATCTCTTGCGTCCCATTTTTTTTCTCTCCACATTTATACAAAGTCTAGAAAACACTCCAAAACATAAAGGGACACTATAGTCATCAAAACAACTTTAGCTTAATGAAACAGTTTTGGTGTATAGAGCATGCCCCTGCAGTTTCAGTGCTAAATTCTCTGCCATTTAGGAGATAAATCACTTTGTTTATGAACCTTAGTCACACCTCCCTGCATGTGACTTGCACATCCTTCATAAAGACTTCCTGTAAAGAGCCATCTAAGGTTTATCCTTCCTGTATTGCAACTTCTGTTTAATTTAGATTTTCTTATCCCCTGCTATGTTAATGGCTTGCTAGACCCTGCAAGAGCCTCCTGTATGTGATTAAAGTTCAATTTACAGAGCAAAAGATAAAATTGTTCAAGGTTAATTACATCTGATTGAAAGTGAAACAATTTTTTTTTTTTTATCCAGGCTGTGTCAGTCAGAGTCAGGGGAGGTGTGGCAAGTGTTTTATAAACAGAAACAAAGAGATTTAACTCCTAAATGGTATTGAATTGAGCAGTGAAACCTGAGAGGCATGATCTACACACCAAAACTGCTTCATTAAGCTAAAGTTGTGTAGGTGACTATAGTGTTCCTATAACATATCCTCATAAATTTTACATCCCTGATCTGGGTGAACAACATATCTGTGGAGCAACCAACCTCGCCACGAAGAACTGGAGAAGCCTGGTTGCTTGCCTGCTGCCTTTGGACTATGGCCCCGCATTAAAAACCTTTTATTTTCCCTGCAGAAAGGCTTGTTCGTGCCTTTCTGCCTGGGCGTTCGGTAAATTGAATCTACTGAACAAAAGCACGAATGAAAGGACCACCTGGGCAAGGAGTGTGCCAGGGATTTACCTCCCAGAAGCTGCGGTTAACTGCAGCTTAATTGGTGAACGCTGGGTGGCCGCTGTTCGTATAACCAAACACATGGCAGCAGCCATCTTAAACCCCCGAACGGCCAGCGGTGTTCAGCTCCAAATCTATGGTACTCAAAACTGACACTTATTTGCACGAGCACCGCTGAGCCACCAACCTCCCTTCTCCTGCAATTCATACGAACGGCGTCCGTTCAGTACTTTCTCTATGTGAGCAGTGTTAGCCCAGATAGCTATGCCATGGAGCCCATTGGTATAATGAAAGACTATGTGAAAGACTTTGGCTCCATGACAATTGAACTGTATGTGTGTGCTCTGAGCGCCATTCTGTAATAATGTGCGCTCAGACCTAAGCTATCTGGGGATATGTTGAATGTATATGTTTTTTTTTTTTTTTTTTATTCTTTATTTTTGCTGTGCATGAAATAACTTTCGCATGTCATGAATGCCATAACAGTATTCTTAAACAATTTGAAAACACATATTAGTTGACTGTTGTACAGCATTCAGATCAAACGCACAATTTTTTAGGTTAACAATACAAGCTGAGTACAAGCTGGGTAACTACATCTATCATAATGGATTTCTTTGTCGATTAGTAACAATAGCTGAAGATTAATATTTATGTTGCATCTCGGTGTCATCTAGATATTTAAAGTGTATGCGTCATCTAGATCTAATGGTGCGTCTAACATATTATAAAACCACTGGTAGTCGGTATTGGTGCAGAGAGTATTGTTAAAGTGAAATGAAGGGAGCTGCTGCGATGCAGTAACTCAGCTGCAGCAGAAACTTGGAGTCTGCCAGTTTGCCTTCATGCAGTGTCTCCCTTGAGCTAGTGTATGGGGGAGAGCCCAGTGTCAAGTAGTGTACCTAGATTAGCGTGGCTAATAGTATAGGAGTGTGCCTAGTATTGAGAAGTGACTGGGCAGTAAGCTGTAATATTAGGGGAGGTTAGCCCAGGCTAGAGAAGGGGAGCTGTAACCCTCTAGGTCGTAAATTAAACAAGTGTCAGTTCATGCAGATTAGACAGTTCGAGAGCCGGAAGGTGTGTGCTCACGATGTGAAATACGGCTTGCCGGCTGTGGGGCTGAGTAATGGGCGTCTCAGCCTATGCCCAGTGCTGGAATGTCCCCTGGTCTGTCGCAGCAGGCACCTCCAATGGAGCTTCTGGGCTCGGTAACTGCTCCAGCGGTGTTCGGCATGACGGTCTCCTGTTCAGCAGTGCAGCGGTCATCCAATGCTGTGTGGCATGGAGCTGTGCTGATCTGTGAGTCTTGGGTCGAGTGGGTGGCGTGCAGATGAGGATTGCTTGATGCAGCAGCTCCCATGTGAGCGGGAGAGTCTGTCTGAATGGCGTGTTGCTGTTTCCCGCTTTGTCGTCTGCGATGTCTGCTCAGCCTGATGAGCGCTCTGGAATCGTGTATTAAGTGCCCATATTGGCGTCGCCGGGTCGCAGGGCGGATCCAGGAGGCCACTGTTTTGACTGCTAGGAAGTAGGGCATTCCACGCTGGCAGAGCACTGACCAAAATCTCCTGCAGAGCCGATTGAAAGCCTCCAGAGATTGCATAGGTGGCTGGGTTAATGTGCTCTTTGTCTGCGGCTTGCACTGAGCCGCCATCTTGCGAGTGCCTCGGTAGTCCGTTGCCCCCGCAGATTATGTAGCCGGTAGGCTTGTCAACAGTTCTGGTCTGAGTGTCCAGTGGGGACCAGGATAACCCCCACTGGTCCAAAGGCGGGGGAGTAGGAGACCAGCAAAGTCGCTCAAGGGTGATGGTGTCGGGGGGAGCGTCCGCCTCTCCCCGGCTCAAATCCCAGTAGGCCGCACGTGGCGTTCTGTCCCGACGGGCTCCAGAAAGGTGTTGCTTGATTTAGTGGTGTGCCCCCGATCTGGGTGGTGCACCCTGGTAGTTCCTTGGGCTGTATAGCCACCGATTTTGCCCCAATTTCTGTCTGCCAGGCAGGAGCTTGTGTGACCCACGTCTGCTCTGCCTGGTGGTCAAGCTCCGCCCCCGAATGTATATGTTTTATGTAGTAATTGTAACATTGTGTAATTTTATGTCTTTTTACTAACATGTGGCTAATGGAGTTTTTCATCTGTCCTTGGAGATAAGTGGATTACTTCCCAATTATCTCCAGGACAGAGAGGATGGATTTGAATGTGTAAACTTGTGATTGGTCAATATCCACTATGTATCCCAGTTTTCCATCTGGTCCCCTAGGGGAGTGACCACCAGGTGGAAGACCTGCATAAAAGCCGGGCAGGTAGCCCCAGTAAATCAGTTCTGCTTGACCCTCAAACGAAGTGTCGTCTCGTTCTTGGGGGGAATTGGATTGTATGCTGTTACAGTGCGACTGCCCGGGGGTGTAAACTGTTCGAATGTTTTTTCCTGTTTGGCTGTTTACAGCATTCGTATGGTTCCAGTTCGGGAGTTGGGTAATTCGTGTGTTTCCTGTTCGGGAGATTGGTGCTTGCAGTAGCTGCCTGTGTATCTGGAAGGGGAATATCGCCTAAACTGTTTTTAACCCCTTTTATGCTTAATGGTCCATTACAATATCCAAAAATCACCCAGATCAGATTAGGGGTTCAGAAATTTTCTGAAAGTCATATTTTTGCCCAGGCGAACCCAGGTTTTCATGCCCAAAACAGTTCCATAGATTCAAGTGCCGCTGGAGGACCGACCGGGAACCGCAAGGTTTTCATGCCGAAAATAGTTCCAAGGCATTCGCTGCTAAATCCCCCTGAAGTCTATTCGCGGTATTAGTCCATGCAAACAAGATGGCCGCCACCACATGTTCGAATGGCGGCCACCTAGACTGTTCGGGAGTTCAAAGAACCAATGTTTAAAGTGCCAATAGGCACATTTAGGGTCTCTCAGCCAAATTAAATTAAAGGGCCCATAGTCACAGGGTAAAAGGCTGGCCAGTAGTCCCCTCCAAGACCCAGTGGCGAAGTTGCTTTTGTCACACCCGCCACTAAACCCACAGGGTTTTTCCACACCAACCGCCAGGGGTCTTCGTCCCAAGAGCCTCTGTGCCTGGGAGTCTAGGCGCGGGAAAAAGGGACCATCGCTTTGTTTCCCAGACACAGAAAAGCCCGCCTGCGGGAAAAGAGCTTTGTCCTTCAGGCTCATGAGAGCCCACCAACTTTGCCAGTGCCCAAAAACTGCCCACTCCAATCTTAGGGACCCTCGCCTCGTTCCCTCGATCGACTAGTCTCACGAGGTCCTGGTGTGAAATCCATCACACTCTCCACCCCATATCACCTATCCCACCATGCCCATGTCCATCAACCTCCCTGAATTATGATTTCATATCAAGAAAGCTCCTTCCCAACCTGCATTAATGTCCTGATGTTATTATGGCACAACATTTATCATTTATTTGGTACTTCTCTAAACTGCGGGCATTAAACCTGGTGTTGCCTGGGAGGGTGGGCTTCTAAGTCAGACAGTATGAATTTAAAATGGTGCTTGCATCATCTGTCCATTGGGTGACCTGTTTAATGTTTTGGCTGCCTTCGGCCCAGCTAGGTACACCCCCAACCTGATTTAACCTTCCCTGCCAACTCAATCAGTGATCATGTATGTGTCTGTATATGCAATACATGTGCCTGCGTGACCATATATGTATTGGTTTTGGTGAAGTATAGACACATTACACATCACACACATTATATTACGTGGGAGTGTGTGTCTCCAAAGTTTACAATACCACAAGGCAGACGCAACCTTCAGACAACTTCTTGGGAATCTCAACTTCTACTTAAGAAGACCTCGGGAGGGGGCAATGTAGCTACCCACATGCAGTAAGAACAGGAAAGAAAATGTTTGTCAATTCACTGGATTAAGAGAAAAACAATGTAGTATCCTGCCATCCCTGTACATTTTCCTCCTGAAGTCCAGGCTGCTTTGGGCTTGTGAGAAATAGGTCACTGCGGGATTCAGGATCACAAGCAAGTCCTGGTTCTGACCTTCAGTGAGATTTACTATAAATATCGAGAAAAGGGCTGGGTAAAAACAATAATACTACATGGGATTGACATTACCTACCTGGGGCTCTGTCTGACTTTATATTAAAGATTTACACACGGTTATATTAAAAATATTTTATTTAAAATATCTAGTTTTATGATTGTTTTCATCAAGAGTGTATTAAATATTGTAATGGTTATGGTTAGTCACATTTATAAATCAGATCAGTGAGGCACAAGTAGATTACATTCAAAAATGTCTATAATTTAACAATCAGGTTGGGAGTTATTAATGATCCTCGTTCTATAAATGTTAATTACAAAATGGACACATTTTCATGGTATATACATCACATATAAATACACAATAAAATCATTAAAAAAACCACATGCAATAGAGCACACTATGGGCGTGAACTCAGAGGATGTAAACCGTTTATAGAAATAGCTGAGAATTCCTGTACACCAGCTCAGTCAGTCCCAAGTTACACATCGAGAATAACACTAATAATTACATCTTGATTATACAAATAAACGACGATGGTGACATTCTCCAGTTACTCTATAATATGATAATAATGTTCATTCTGGTGTTTAAAGGATATTCCCGGCTGGATAGACCCACAATTATATAATGCATCACAGAGGTAATTTATTTAAAGCGGCTCTGACACTTCTCAGTTTATGAAGATATAATCTCTATAAAATACTGATGCTATGTTGGAATGACGTTGAGATCGCAATGCAATCCGAAGATATTAAAAGGTAAAGTATGCTTTGTCTCATGGACAAGTCTGAGGTTGGCAAAAGTTGAAAAAAGTCGGAGCTCCACTGTAAACTTTTATCCAATCCGAGCAGCTATCACAAGCGACAGCTCTCGCTGGATCCTCCCCACACCTCAGTGTTGCATTCTCGACCCCAGGATGAAGATGGCGGCTACGAGGGACAGTTTCAAGTAAGTTAACCCACCTTTTACTGTACCCCATGACCACTGGACTCCGAGAGTGACACACCCGCTTTAACAAAGTGCAATTAAAAATAATAAAAATATAGTCACCCATAACCTTATAGCTCTAACCGTGTTTTTATATGAGTTAGACCAACGTGTGCACATTGTCTCATGGAAAACAATGACAGCACCCATGGATATTATATAGAAGTGGAAAGCTTAGTTTGTCTGTTTTGTTTGGTCTTAGTATGTCACCATGAGTCTGTCCCTCCCCTGCAGGGTGACACACTGACACAGACAGGGGGCGCTATGAGTCTGTCCCTCCCCCCGCAGGGTGACACAGTGACACAGACAGGGGGCGCTATGAGTCTGTCCCTCCTCCTGCAGGGTGACACAGTGACACAGACAGGGGGCGCTATGAGTCTGTCCCTCCTCCTGCAGGGTGACACAGTGACACAGACAGGGGGCGCTATGAGTCTGTCCCTCCCCCCGCAGGGTGACACAGTGACACAGACAGGGGGCGCTATGAGTCTGTCCCTCCTCCTGCAGGGTGACACAGTGACAGACAGGGGGCGCTATGAGTCTGTCCCTCCTCCTGCAGGGTGACACAGTGACAGACAGGGGGCGCTATGAGTCTGTCCCTCCCCCCGCAGGGTGACACAGTGACACAGACAGGGGGCGCTATGAGTCTGTCCCTCCTCCTGCAGGGTGACACAGTGACAGACAGGGGGCGCTATGAGTCTGTCCCTCCTCCTGCAGGGTGACACAGTGACAGACAGGGGGCGCTATGAGTCTGTCCCTCCTCCTGCAGGGTGACACAGTGACCATACAGGGTGACACAGTGACACAGAAAGGGGGCGCTATGAGTCTGTCCCTCCCCCTGCAGGATGACACAGGTAGGGGCGCTATGAGTCAGTCCTGTCCCCAGTGATGTTACCAAGGGACAGGCAGATGTAAAAGAACTTAGTAATTTTTATCAAAGATCTGGAAGTTTAATAAGTTTGTTTATTATTTAACTAAAGTTTTCCTCTTTGTGTCCTCCGTCGGTGTCCTCTCACTGGGTGGACACGATGCAGTGTTCGGCAGATATTTCCAGATCTCCAGCATCTTTTTTGGTGTTAATCCATGAACCACTAAAACATCAACGTATTGGCATAGTCTGTTTGCCTTTAACCCAAATGAACAGAAGCGGGGTTCGTGGTGGAAGGTAATGTTGGCGGACAGTGCTAGGAACCCAAAAAAGACATCATCCAGTGGGAAAACAGGGATGGTGGATGCAGCCAAGTAAAGAGAAGGAATCAGCTCTCCTGGAAGAAGAAACCCTCCACCAGAAACAAATGGAGGGTAGTGCCCGTGTGGGTATAAGGAGAAAGGAACGGCATACTTCCCCGAGCGCTCCGGAGGTGGGTGGATTTGAAGTTGGCCATGGATTTCCAGAGGATGTGGAGGAAGAGAGTGCTGTATATAACTAACAATGGCGTAGGGGTTCACAAACTCGTCATCGTCACCTGCCGAGAAAGGACAGAGAGCAATGTTTAGGTCTTTTATTAAACATAGTGAGGTCCAGGGATAATATTATGTGTATCTGCCCACCATTAACACCAGGATAAAAAAAACGATCATAAGAAAAAGAGCAAAGCTGCTATTTAAGAACTAGGGCCTCGGTGTAATATTTTTGAATAAACTTTTTGAATGATTTTAAGTGGCTGTTTAAGTGACCAGACCCCATCTGATCGCAGTAAAAAAAAAAATATTTTACTCACCTTTTCTCCCATGCTGCACCAGTCTAGTCGCGGTAGCTCCACCTTCATCATCAATCTTGATTTCATTATTTGGAATCTTTTCATTTCACTTCTGAAATTCTTCTCAATTTCATTTTGCTCTGAATTGATCATTTCATGATTTCGGACAAACCAAAATAAAAAAATAAAAAATTTGAATGAAATAAACCAAGCAGTCAGTCATGGCAGGGCCGGTGCTTCCTATAGGCAAATTAGGCGGCTGCTCAAGAGGGGGTGCCAGCAGGAGCTTTGCTGCTCTGCTCATTTTGCTGCCAGTCTATGTTGGAGAAATTCTACAAAGCGTGCCATGTTACCAGGCAGTAGGGAGCACTTACATGTCTGCAGGCTAGCACCCGGTGTAATACTGGTCTGGCGGCATCCACTTCAGCCTGCTCAGCCAGGCTCCCCACAAAGGCTACCATTGCTGCAACAGCGCAAGGGCACTTCAATTTCTTGCTCCCCGGCCTTGCCCGGTAGGTGGGTATAAGTGGGCGGGAGCATAACAGGCGGCCAGGCACAGGGAAGCTGCCAGTTACAAATGAAAAGCAGTCATATATGCAAGAAAGGTAAGAGAGTCAATGGGACATCACAATGTGTATTTGTGAAGAATTTGTGTTTGTGTATGTCAGTCTGTATGGGTCAGTGTGTTTCTGTATGGGTCAGTGTCTGTCTGTAGTATGTAGTATCCACTCCAGTATATGGCACATTTCCATGCCATAACTGTAGTTCCTGCAACTCTATTATTAAAGGTGATACATTTTTTCATCCCCAAACAGGTCGTTCATACAATATAAAGAATTATTTCACCTGCGAGTTGACGTATGTTGTCTATGTCCTTAAGTGCCCATGTGGCCTTCTCTATGTAGGAGAGACCACAATGAAGGTCCGTGAGAGACTTAATAAGCACAAATCAACTATTAGAACGAGACAAAAGGAATGACCTATTCCTGCATACTTCATGGAACATAGTCACAATATTTCAGGTTATTGACCATGTGCCTTCACTCAGGAGAGGTGGCAGCCGTCAAGGTTTGCTTAAAATGAAGGAGTCCTTTTGGATCCACACATGAAACACCTTATGGCCCAAGGGACTTAACAGGGAATTTTCTCTTACTTCTTTTTTGTAATCTTGTGTGTATTTATTATTAGTGAGATGTTTTATTTTCTTTTACAGTGCTACTTGAAGCATATTGTGTACCCTCTGGTGCCCACCTGGATTAGGGCGGATACATATGAGGAACGTCTTATTTCATTATATACATTTTCCATATTGTACTATGTACTTAGTATATTGTATATTTTCACTCACGTATTTACTTCGATTCCTTAACCATTGGTTTCTATTCATTTATGATTGGTTAGTCCATGAAGTTATGGAATGTTAACTACATGGTTAATTCTAGGTTGACTTATAAATTTGGGGAATTTCCAATAGCGTGATCTTTTGATCCAATTCTTTGCTCCTATGTCTCATTTATTCATATAATTTAGGACGTTTACTCTCCAATTATTCTCATTATGTTATACAGATTCGTATTCTGCTTTGTACCTTTAAGATGAAATAGGGTGTTATACCTTTAAGATGATTGCGTACTAATTAGGATTTCTATTAGACTCCTTGTCATGTTTTAGAGTTCTCTCTATGGATATGTTTAACTAACACGTGATGCAATTTATCAATTAGTTTAATTGGGGTGGGGGATATGTAAGCACTGTATCACGTTGTATCCCTTATTAAGGCTCTGATGAGCCAAAACGTTGCACTTTATGAGGTGGTGTTTCCAGAAATAAACGTATCTTCTTTATCCTGGAGTGTTGCCTGTGTCTTTCGCTTTTGTCTGCCGTATCAGTCAGTGTCTGTCTGGAGTATGGGTCAGTGTCTGTCTGCAGAATGGGTCAGCGTGTGTCTGTATGGGTCAGTGCGTATCTGTATGTGTGTGTCTGCATGGGTTAGTGTGTGTCTGCATAGGTCAGTGTGTGTGTCTGCACAAGTCAGTGTGTATGTGTGTGTCTGCATGGGTCAGTCTGCGTGCGTCAGTGTGTGTGTCAGTACATGTGCGGCAGTCTGCATGGGTCAGTGTTTGTGTGTCAGGCTGCATGGGTTAGTGCATGTCAGTCTGCATGAGTGAATGGATCAAATGGGGCAGAAATAGAGAAGAGCTTACAGCACTTATTGTCATCTGTTCATGTCACTCAATATCAACCACACCTCAGTGTGAAATGCATGTAAGAGACATTTCCAAAATGTAGACTATTTTACAGATAGATAGATGGAGAAACAGATAGACAGAGATAGATAGACAGACAGACAGAGATAGACAGACAGATGACAATAAGTGCTGTAAGCTCTGTTTCTGAGTGTCCATGGAACGTGAGAAGACCTGATAAGGAATTGCCAACAAGCATATTGTATCAATAGCATTGACTTGTTTTGCTTACACAGCCATTTTGGTATATATGTAGAATGTATTATCTGTGTAAGGAATGTCTAGGAGCATGAAACTCAGACACTGAGACACGGAACATGAAGGCAGAGTGTCTTCACACCCTGAATGTCCAGTGTGTACCATCACCTGTGAGAGAGTCTCCGCACTCTGAATGTCCAGCGTGTACTATCAGCTGTGAGAGTGTCTCTGCGCTCTGAATGTCCAGCGTGTACCATCAGCTGTGAGAGTGTCTCCACACTCTGAATGTCCAGCGTGTACCATCAGCTGTGAGAGTGTCTCCGCACACTGAATGTCCAGCTTGTACCATCAGCTGTGAGAGTGTCTCCGCACTCTGAATGTCCAGCATGTACCATCAGCTGTGAGAGTGTCTCCACACTCTGAATGTCCAGCGTGTACCATCAGCTGTGAGAGTGTCTCCGCACTCTGAATGTCCAGCGTGTACAATCAGCTGTGAGTGTGTCTCCGCACTCTGAATGTCCAGCGTGAACCATCAGCTGTGAGTGTGTCTCCGCACTCTGAATGTCCAGCGTGTACCATCAGCTGTGAGAGTGTCTCCGCACTCTGAATGTCCAGCCTGTATCTTCAGCTGTGAGAGTGTCCACACTCTGAATGTCCAGCTTGTACCATCAGCTGTGAGAGTGTCTCCGCACTCTGAATGTCCAGCGTGTACCATCAGCTGTGAGAGTGTCTCCACACTCTGAATGTCCAGCGTGTACCATCAGCTGTGAGAGTGTCTCCGCACTCTGAATGCCCAGCGTGTACCATCAGCTGTGAGAGTGTCTCCGCTCTCTGAATGTCCAGCGTGTACCATCAGCTGTGAGAGTGTCTCCGCTCTCTGAATGTCCAGCGTGTACCATCAGCTGTGAGAGTGTCTCCGCACTCTGAATGTTCAGCGTGTACCATCAGCTGTGAGAGTGTCTCCGCACTCTGAATGCCCAGCGTGTACCACCAGCTGTGAGAGTGTCTCCGCACTCTGAATGTCCAGCTTGTACCATCAGCTGTGAGAGTGTCTCCGCTCTCTGAATGTCCAGCATGTACCATCAGCTGTGAGTGTGTCTCCGCACTCTGAATGTCCAGCATGTACCATCAGCTGTGAGAGTGTCTCCGCACTCTGAATGTCCAGCTTGTACCATCAGCTGTGAGTGTGTCTCCGCACTCTGAATGTCCAGCATGTACCATCAGCTGTGAGTGTGTCTCCGCACTCTGAATGTCCAGCATGTACCATCAGCTGTGAGAGTGTCTCCGCACTCTGAATGTCCAGCGTGTACCATCAGCTGTGAGAGTGTCTCCGCACTCTGAATGTCCAGCATGAACCATCAGCTGTGAGTGTGTCTCCGCACTCTAATTGTCCAGCGTGTACCATCAGCTGTGAGAGTGTCTCCACACTCTGAATGTCCAGCATGTACCACCAGCTGTGAGAGTGTCTCCGCACTCTGAATGTCCAGCATGAACCATCAGCTGTGAGTGTGTCTCCGCACTCTAATTGTCCAGCGTGTACCATCAGCTGTGAGAGTGTCTCCACACTCTGAATGTCCAGCATGTACCACCAGCTGTGAGAGTGTCTCCGCACTCTGAATGTCCAGCATGTACCACCAGCTGTGAGTGTGTCTCCGCACTCTGAATGTCCAGCTTGTACCATCAGCTGTGAGAGTGTCTCCGCACTCTGAATGTCCAGCACGTACCATCAGCTGTGAGTGTGTCTCCGCACTCTGAATGTCCAGCATGTACCACCAGCTGTGAGTGTGTCTCCGCACTCTGAATGTCCAGCGTGTACCACCAGCTGTGAGAGTGTCTTCACACTCTGAATGTCCAGCGTGTACCACCAGCTGTGAGTGTGTCTCCGCACTCTGAATGTCCAGCATGTACCATCAGCTGTGAGAGTGTCTCCGCACTCTGAATGTCCAGCATGTACCATCAGCTGTGAATGTGTCTCCGCACTCTAATTGTCCAGCGTGTACCATCAGCTGTGAGAGTGTCTCCGTACTCTGAATGTCCAGCGTGTAACACCAGCTGTGAGAGTGTCTCCGCACTCAGAATGTCCAGCATGTACCATCAGCTGTGAGAGTGTTTTCACATTTTGAATTTCCACCATGTACCATCAACTATGAGAGTGTCTCCGCACTCTGAATGTCCAGCGTGTACCATCAGCTGTGAGAGTGTCTCCGCACTCTGAATGTCCAGCATGTACCATAAGCTGTGAGAGTGTGTCCACATTCTGAATGTCCAGCATGAACCATCAGCTGTGAGAGTGTCTCCGCACTCTGAATGTCCAGCATGTACCATCAGCTGTGAGAGTGTCTCCACACTCTGAATGTCCAGCATGAACCATCAGCTGTGAGTGTGTCTCCGCACTCTAATTGTCCAGCGTGTACCATCAGCTTTGAGCAAGGCCGGCCCTCCCTATAGGCAAACTAGGCGGCCATCTAGGGCGCTGCTTAAGAGGGGGCGCCGGACCTGACAAGTTATTTATCTGTTTCGAGTATGCCGCCGGCCATTTTACCGGGCACTCGGAAGCTCTTACATTGTTGCTCACTAGCGCCGGTAGAAAACAGGTCCGGCGGCATACAGCCCGCCCAACCAGGCCCCTCCCTCCCAGACATGCAGTGCGGCAGCGTGCGGGTGCTTTAATTCCTCGCTCCCGTCCCTTCCCCTGTACGTCTCGAGAAGTGGGCGGAGCATAATGTGCAGAGAAAGGGCAGCCAGGCGCAAGGAATGAACAACAATGAAGGTAAGGTATGTCAGAGAATATCACTGCACTTTACCCAATCCTATCTTCTCTTTATGTCAGAGAATGTGTGTTAGTCTGCTTCAGTCAATATGTTTATGTATGTCAGTGTATCTGTCTGTATGGGACAGTGTATCTGTCTGTATGGGACAGTGTGTCTGTCTGTATGGGTCAGTGTGTCTGTCTGTATAGTTCAGTGTGTCAGTCTATATGGGTCAGTGTGTCTGTCTATATGGGTCAGTGTGTCTGTTTGTATGGGTCAGTGTCACTCTGTATGGGTCAGTGTGTGTCTGCATGGGTCAGTGTGTGTGTCTGTATGGGTCAGTGTGTCTGTATAGTTCAATGTGTCTGTCTGTATGGGTCAGTGTCAGTCTGTATGGGTCAGTGTGTCTGTCTGTATGGGTCAGTGTGTCTGTCTGTATGTCAGTGTGTCTGTCTGTATGGGTCAGTGTGTCTGTCTGTATGGGTCATGGTGTCTGTCTGCATGGGTCAGTGTGTCTGTATGTGTGTGTCTGCATGGGTTAGTGCGTGTGTGTCAGTTTGCATGGTCAATGTGTGTCTACTTGAGTCAGCGTGTGTGTTAGTCTGCATGATTGGGGGAAGCAAATAGGGCGGCAAATTTGTTTTCGCCTAGGGTGACAAAAATGCTTGCACCAGCCCTGGCTGTGAGAGTGTCTCCGCACTCTGAATGTCCAGCGTGTACCATCAGCTGTGAGCGTGTCTCCGCACTCAGAATGTCCAGCATGTACCATCAGCTGTGAGAGTGTCTCCACACTCTGAATGTCCAGCATGTACCATCAGCTGTGAGAGTGTCTCCGCACTCTGAATGTCCAGCGTGTACCATCAGCTGTGAGAGTGTCTCCGCACTCTGAATGCCCAGCGTGTACCGTCAGCTGTGAGAGTGTCTCCACACTCAGAATGTCCAGCGTGTACCATCAGCTGTGAGAGTGTCTTCCCACTCTGAATGTCCAGCGTGTACCATCAGCTGTGAGATTGTCTCCACACTCTGAATGTCCAGCATGTACCATCAGCTGTGAGAGTGTCTCCGCACTCTGAATGTCCAGCATGTACCATCAGCTGTGAGAGTGTCTCCACACTCTGAATGTCCAGCATGTACCATCAGCTGTGAGAGTGTCTCCACACTCTGAATGTCCAGCATGTACCATCAGCTGTGAGAGTGTCTCCACCCTCTGAATGCCCAGCGTGTAACACCAGCTGTGAGAGTGTCTCCGCACTCTGAATGTCCAGCGTGTACCATCAGCTGTGAGAGTGTCTCCACACTCTGAATGTCCAGCATGTACCATCAGCTGTAAGAGTGTCTCCGCACCCTGAATGCCCAGCGTGTACCATCAGCTGTGAGAGTGTCCTCACACTCTGAATGTCCAGCATGTACCATCAGCTGTGAGAGTGTCTTCACACTCTGAATGTCCAGCGTGTACCATCAGCTGTGAGAGTGTCTCCGCTCTCTGAATGTCCAGCGTGTACCATCAGCTGTGAGTGTCTCCGCACTCTGAATGCCCAGCGTGTACCGTCAGCTGTGAGAGTGTCTCCGCACCCTGAATGCTCAGCGTGTACATCAGCTGTGAGAGTGTCTCCGCACTCTGAATGTCCAGCGTGTACCATCAGCTGTGAGAGTGTCTCCACACTCAGAATGTCCAGCGTGTACCATCAGCTGTGAGAGTGTCTTCCCACTCTGAATGTCCAGCGTGTACCATCAGCTGTGAGAGTGTCTCCGCACTTTGAATGTCCAGCATGTACCATCAGCTGTGAGAGTGTCTCCACACTCTGAATGCCCAGCGTGTAACACCAGCTGTGAGAGTGTCTCTGCTCTCTGAATGTCCAGCATGTACCATCAGCTGTGAGTGTCTCCGCACTCTGAATGCCCAGCATGTACCATCAGCTGTTGATCTATTTAACATCAATGACATTGTAAGTTCTGACTTTGAATTTGGAAAGCAAGAAGAATAAATCTCTTTTATAAGAAAAGCCAGGAAAGTCTGATTGCGTTATATGTTTAAGTGACACAGAATAACTATAATATGCCTAATACAAGGCGAGCCACCCAACAAAAAGAGAGAAGAATTTACATACATATATATGAATCAGTATCAAGCAGAATAATTATTGCCAGAGTTCATTTTTCTATCTATCTATCTATCTATCTATCTATCTATCTATCTATCTATCTATCTATTTCTATCTCTCTCTCTCTGTCTATCTCTATATCTATCCATCTGTGAAGAATCACCCTCCATGTATTCGGTACTTTCTCTCCCTGCTAGTTAAGTGACTGTAAAGTATTCGTTGTTATTTCTGTGTTCGGGACATTTATTCGTTCTACCGAACGGAAACCACCCTGGGCAGCAATCAGAACACCGAGTAACCACACGAAACAGCAACTTAATTGAGTGTTTCTAGGTGGCCGCCATTCGGCATACGAACACGTGGCGAGAACAAAGGATGGTGGCCATCTTAAATCTCCTGAATGCGGCCAGCGGAACTTACTCGTGGATTGCCTGGAACTGTTTTCGGCATGGCAATCACCCGAACGCCCGGTCATTATGGAAGTCCCGTCTGACCTATTTCCACCCATAGTATCAAACCGGCGTTCGGGAGTTTTAATCTACCGAACGAGGGGAGCACTCTCATATAACCAGCTGCAACATATCTATGGTGGTTTTCGTGTAATTCTGCACGAACGGAGACCGGTTCTTACTACTGAGTTCATGGAACTCTAAATCGGATACCACCACATGGTGAGCCAGTCAAACTTCCACACGACGCGACATGGAAAGTACCAAACGGATTTTCGTGCAATTTGGATATGTGACTCCCAGTATCCTCAGCTACCCAGGGATGTGGGCAATTCTTATATTCATATGTCATGTAGAAAGTATATTTCTAAAAATTTTGAAAATTGTAATGTTTCTGGCCAGCAGATAATTGAGTTTAGTATGTTGCTGAAACTCAATTATCTAGCCTGGCCCAGAGGAGGAGCTTGTACTGTATAAATTGAATGCCTGTTGCTTCCAGTAAATCAGTCTTGTTCCAGTATTAAGCTTTGGCTCATGTGTGGATTATTTGGCAATACCAGCGATATTTTACCCTGTGGATTATTGTGATTATTCTGCTATTGGGGAAAAAGGGAATACTAGACGGTGACACAGATTACTACCGTCACACCATCCATCCATCTATATATCTCACTACGTTTGAGCTAGCGAACACATCACCTTTGAATATGTACTTGGCCTCTGGACAGCGGTGATAAATCCATTCCAAAAAACATCTCTCTTTTAGAGAGAGATTGTGATGGCTTTCCAGAAAATCCCATAGAATGATGTCCCCATTGGAAAAGGCCTCCTTCACCACCCTCTCCATCTGGTGACGCTTGCCAGAATTGGCCATGAGGAACACAGGCTTCACTCTGTATTCCATAATCTTTTTCTCCCTGGCCCAAGTCTGACGCAGGACATCCCTCCTGGTGAATGAGGCCGGGTGGGATTTTACTGCCAGCAGTATTAAAGGATCATTAGTCCAGCAGTATCCGAATAAGTCAATGGCTGCCCTGCATCTATAGCTCTGGAGTGCTGGGTATTGCATGGAATATTCGCTCAGATTAAGGGAGAAGCTGAAGTTGGAGTCGTACAATGTTGCTGAGCTCCGGAGGGATGGAGGGGAGCTCTGGTTGGCTTGGAAGGGATGAAGGAAGTCTGGGAGTTCATACAGAGGCTCCTCTTCCCACTCAATCCAAGTAAGGAGAGACAGGGTAAAGGTAAGTAGGATTGAAAGGATAACGATGGAGCTACGGCGGCGTCTGATCATCCCTAGAACACACACAGACACAATGAATTACAATAAAGAATGACAAAAGTGAATGAAATATAGAAAATTAACTTATAATGACGTAGACAAAATACACAGAGATTTAGGGAGAGAGTAGCTGGAGATCCCGTGAAAGAGAGGGAGAAACACGAGAGAGTATTACAGAGAGAGAGTGAGACAGACTGGGAAGAGGGATCAAGGAGAAAGAGACTGAGGGATAAAGAAAGAGACCTGGAATCCACTTAGAGAAGAGCAGACAAGAAACGAAAGATCAGAGAGAGTAAATTAGAGCAAGAAACAGGAATGAGTGAGAGATAGGAAAGAGAAGGACTTTAGCAATACACCAAGAGAGAGTGCAATACACAGATGGAGAGAGAGAGAGAACGGTAAATAAATATTGAGAGAGTGCAATACACATTGAGAGAGTGCAATACACAGCAAGAGTGCAATACACAGAGATACAGAGAGAGTGCAATAGACATAGAGACACAGAGAGAGTGCAATACACAGATAGAGTGCAATGCACAGAGATACATAGAGAGTGCGATACACAGAGAGAGTGCAATACACAGATAGAGTGCAATGCACAGAGATACATAGAGAGTGCGATACACAGAGAGAGTGCAATACACAGATAGAGTGCAATGCACAGAGATACATAGAGAGTGCGATACACAGAGAGAGTGCAATACACAGATAGAGTGCAATGCACAGAGATACATAGAGAGTGAGATACACAGAGAGAGTGCAATACACAGAGCAATATAGAGAGTGCAATACACAGAGATAGAGGACAATACAAAGAGAGACACAGAGAGAGTGCAACAATACACAGAAAGAGTGCAATACACAGCTAGTGTGCAATACACAGAGATACAGAGACAGAGATTACTGTCCCAAGCTGAATATATATTCCTGGCCGTATCTTTAGTGGGGGTTCCAGACCTAGCAACCTCTAATGCGAGATCAATTAATGCTGTAGCCTGTTCCCTTGCAAAGGGTTTAAATGCTACTTCCCAGGCCCTAGAAGAGCTACTTATGGACACTCATGCAAATAAGAAGGCAATCCTTGAGAATAGAGCAGCAATTGACTACTTACTATTGAAACATGACTTAGGCTGTGAAGCTATTGAAGGTATGTGTTGTTTTAACCTATCTGACCATGGCACTATGATCCATAAACATCTACAAGACTTACATGACTTAGTACAGGATACCAAAAGGATACTGGATTCTTTGGGGATTGGGATTGGACAATTGGGCTAGGAACATGGTTGACTTTGCTAATTAAAGGACCACTATAGTGCCAGAAAAACACTCGTTTTCCTGGCACTATAGTGCCCTGAGGGTGCCCTGATTTCAGGGTCCCACTCCCGCCGTGCTCTAGGGGGTGGAAGGGGTTAAACTTACCTCTTTCTCCAGCGCCGGGCATTCACAATGCTTTCCTATGGACGCTGGCATCTTCTCACTGTGAAAATCACAGTGAGAAGCGCGGAAGCGCCTCTAGTGGCTGTCAATGAGACAGCCACTAGAGGCTGGATTAACTCTATTATAAACATTTTCTCTGAAACAGTTTCTCAGTTTCTCTGAAACTGCTATGTTTATAGAAAAAAGGGTTAACCCTAGCTGGACATGGCACCCTGACCACTTCATTAAGCTGAAGTGGTGTGGGTGCCTATAGTGGTCCTTTAAGGTTTTCTAACCAGTTCTTCTCTTTTCATGTAAAAACAAATCTACTTTTCTTCGTACTCTAACTTACCTTCCAGCTCCGACTTCGGAAGGTTTTTACGATGTTACCTCATGAAGAAACTATCCTCAGCTGATGCTGGTGGTCTCTCAGTCCAAGGGAACCGTGGTTAGCCAATTTTAATATAGGCTATCTAATATGACACTTATAAGCTTGGACCTTGAAATCAAGGTAAATTCTTTCGCTCTGCGAATGTTATGAAACAGTTTTTGGCATGAAGTGACCATGCGGTTCCTGGACAACTTGGTCCGAGGTTTTGAACTACTTGGAGGGAAGGTGCCTGAGACTAAGGAGAATGAATGCTACTTGAGAGCTAGGCACAGGAGAGGAAAGTCGAATGGCAAAAGCAAAAAACACTCTGGAACAATTTTGGGCATAGAATCACGTGTCCAGCCGGTCAGAACTTTGACACGGTGGCAGTTCCCGTACACTGCATGGATATGTGCACTATTTGGACAACTTGGGTGCTCAGATCAGGGCTCTTGTTATTTGTTTTTATGATGTTTTGGGGTACTTTTATGTTTTCTGTTGCCTCTCGGAGATAATTAGCTTACTGATCTTTATCTCAATTATCTCCCAGGCCCAGAGATTCCTGGGAGGGGCTTGCATTGTATTGTTTGAAAACCTCCTGCGGGTCTGTGCATAAAAGGCTGGGTTTGGCTCATTAAAATTAGTTGTACTCCCAGAGTGTCTTCTAGTTACTGGAAGGGTAAGGGCTAATCAGCGCGTTGTTCCAGCGCGTTGTTCCAGCGGGTAAGTCCTTGTAAGGACTATAGCTCCCAGGACTGTGTGTTGTCCAGTCCCTGGGAGAGAATAGAGCTTGGTCCCTATCCTGTTCCAGGACGGAGAGGTTCCAAGATGACCCCAGTCAAGCCACGGCGACTGTGGTCAGAAGCGCTGAGGTTTTCCCCAGTTCCAGCTAGGAAGCAATCCTTGGCAAAGGTACCCAGACGGGATACTGGGAGCTCCGCTACAGGGTTAATACACACATAGAGAGAGTGCAATATACAGAGAGACACACAGAGAGAGTGCAATACACACACACACACATAGTGCAATGCAGAGAGAGAGAGGGCAATACACAAAGAGACACACATAAGGAGTGCAATACACAGAGAGAGGTCAATACATAGAGCGATACAGAGAGAGAGAGTGCCATACACAGAGAGAGCAATACACAAGAAAGAGCAATACACACAGCGAGTACAATACAAAGAGGGAGAGAGAGCAATACACATAGCTAACAATATACACAGAGAGTGAAATACATACAGAGGGTGCATTACAGAGAGAGTGCAATACAGAGAGAGAGAGAGAGCAATACACATAGTGTAGCGGAATGGGCTTCGCCTCAGTATCTGTTTTTTTCTAAGGGCTGTCCAACGCCCCTTTTTGTTGCTTTATTTCCTAATATTGTACGTTTGTTACGTGTAGAAACAAGTAACAAACTAGAACCTGGTAACGTTCGTCTGGTTGTTTGGTAAGAACCCCCATGTCCAGCTAATTTCCACCATAGAGTTCGACAAATGAACTAACTACCGAACAACCAGGGCACCCAGAAGAGGAGTGTGGCGCCAATTGACCTCCCTAACCTGGTTCACACTCTCTCAATTGCCGACACACGAACGGGCTAGGTGATCCCACGGTGTCATACGAACACGTGGCGGCGGCCATCTTTGAATACGAATTACACCAGCGGTGTTTGGTCGTCGAGTGTCTGGAACCCAAATCGGACATTCAACAGCACGAACACTGCAGAGACTTCCATCTTCGTTTAAGTTTGTGAAAACTCAGGAGAACAGAGCAGCATTCGGTGAAAGGAATCACACGAACGAGAGGAACTGAACGAACTTAGGCACAAACCATGTTTTTACGTACTTTCATGCTTTTCAGAATCCTGAACAGAGACTGACCGCACAGCCCAAACACATGGAACTGTTTACGGCTTACACCTCGTGAGCAGTCGGTAAAACTAAGACCTCCATAAAACTGTCAAACCCCTGAACTGATCTGGGTGATTTTTCAGTATGTTGCTCCCCCAGATCGGGGCTATCAGGGGAATTATGAGTGTATGACATGTTTTTGGGGTATTTCTAAAAATGTGTGAAAATTTTGATTTTTCTGTTTGGAGATAATTGAGTTGATTGTGTGCAATGTATGTGAGCGACTTATTACTTGACTCTGTCTGTATTGGTCAGCAATACACATAGATAACTATATACAGATAGGGTGCAATACACAGAGTGCAATACATTGAGTGTGCAATACACAGATAGTGCAGTACACACACACACACACACACAGAGAGATAGAGTAATACACATAGATAACATACACAGAGAGTGCAATACACAGAGAGTACAATACACACAGAGTGTGCAATACACAGTGTGCAATGCAAAGAGTGCTATACACAGAGAGAGAGAGCATAATACACAGAGAGTACAATACACACAGAGAGTGCAATACACACAGATAACATTATACAGAGAGTACAATACACACAGAGAGTGCAATACACACAGATAACATTATACACAGAGAGTGCAATACACACAGAGTGCAATACACAGTGTGCAATGCAAAGAGTGCAATACACACAGAGTGCAATACATTGAGAGTGCAACCCACATATAGTGCTATACAGAGAGAGAGAGAGAGCAATACACACACAGATATTGCAATACACAGAGAGAGAGAACAATACACATAGATAACAATATACACAGAGTGTACAATACACAGAGAATGCAATACACAGAGTGCAATACACAGAGAGTCCAATACACAGATAGTTCAATACACACAGAGAGTGCAATACACAGATAGTTCAATACACACAGAGAGTGCAATAAACAGAGAGTGCAATACACAAAGAGTGCAATACACAGATAGTGCAATACACAGAGAGGTCAATACACACAGAGAGTGCAATAAACAGAGTGCAATACACACAGAGAGTGCAATACACATAGAGAGTGCAATAAACAGAGTGCAATACACAGAGAGTGCAATACACATAGAGAATGCAATACACAGAGTGCAATACACATAGAGTGCAATACACAGATAGTTCAATACACACAGAGAGTGCAATAAACAGAGTGCAATACACAGAGAGTGCAATATACACAGAGAGGTCAATACACACAGAGAGTGCAATACACAGAGAGTGCAATACACAGAGAGTGCGATATACACAGAGAGAGAGAGTGCAATACACATAGAGAGTACAATAAACAGAGTGCAATACACAGAGAGTGCAATATACACAGAGAGGTCAATACACACAGAGAGTGCGATATACACACAGAGAGTGCAATACACATAGAGAGTACAATAAACAGAGTGCACTACACAGAGAGTGCAATATACACAGAGAGGTCAATACACACAGAGAGTGTAATACACAGAGAGTGCAATTTACACACAGAGAGTGCAATACACAGAGAGTGCAATATACACAAAGAGGTCAATACACACAGAGAGTGCAATACACAGAGTGCAATATACACACAGAGAGTGCAATACACATAGAGAGTGCAAGACACAGAGTGCAATACACACAGAGAGTGCAATACACAGAGAGTTTAAAACACACAGAGAGTGCAATACACAGAGAGAGTGCAATACACAGAGAGTTCAAAACACACAGATAGTGCAATACACAGAGAGTGCAATACACAGAGTTCAATACACACAGATAGTGCAATACACATAGATAATAATACACAGAGAGTGCAATACACATAGATAATACACACACAGAGTGCTATACACATAGATAATTATACACAGAGAGTGCAAGACACATAGATAATAATACACATACAGAGTGCTATACACATAGATAATTATACACAGAGAGTGCAAGACACATAGATAATAATACACACAGAGAGTGCAATACACAGAGTGCAAGACACATAGATAATAATACACACAGAGAGTGCATGATGAATTATGATTAATAAGGCTGATTGCATGTTACTAGATTATTCAGAGTAGGGAGTTAGAGGTTTTAGGGTGCTCACCTCATGTTAGGATCAAATATACATTTAGGGGTTCCAATGAAATGTCCCTTCGTGTCCTTCCTCTAACCTGGGGGATCGGTGTCAGTAATGGGGTGTGAGTCACACAGCATTTTTGAGGGGCGCAAATATGAAAACTACTTTAGGACAGGGTTAGGCATCCTATGGCACCCCAGATGTTGTGGACTGCATCTTCCATGATGCTTTGCCAGCATTATGGCTGTAAGAGCATTGTGGGGGATGTGGTTCGCAACATCTGATGTGCCAAAGGTTCCTCCCTCTGCTTTAGGGGTTTAATGAAGATTCCCTCTGCCAATCAGAGAGTAGGGAAGGTGTTCATCGTTATTCTCTAAAGAGCTCTTGCTTAAAGCATAAATGAGGGCTTCTCGCAGGATTCTGTTGGCCTAGCACAGTAAGGCCCCATGGTTTCTCCATGGGAGGTATTTTGGACCAGGTGACAGAATGAGGTAACAGCTTGTTTAAAGCTCTGTATCATGGCCTGTATATAAGTCAGCTTTTGAATACTTCAGTCTTAGAAATGAATGCGCTCCTCTCTAATGCTAGCATGATTGTTAAGCATTACTTTAAGAAATCGAATTAACTGCAAAGGAAAGGAATGTTCTCTCCTGAAGATTACCCCATGCTACTCTTCTTTTATCCCCAAATTGCATCCTCTGTGTCTGTGTGAAGGTGTCATTACACTGGGTGTATTTAATTATCACATCATATTCTCTGACCCAGCCTGGTAAGAGACATCAGACTTGTCTACATTATTAAACGCACAGCCTTTCATTTAGATACATGTGTCAAACATTCTAAAACAACCTGCAATTATATTATTACTGACTCCCACGAGTTTCACACCTTCCTAGGACAATTACAGAAGTACTGGCATAGTGTGCGGCATTGTCCACTAATTTTATTAGCCCTAACTTACAACATTGGGTTAAATTGTGTTAAAGGCGTACTCCAAGTCTCAGTGGTCATGGTGCCTGAAGTTTCTATATGCTGTGCTTCACTTTGAAACACTACTCAGAGTTTAACCCCTTTGCTGCCAGAGGTTTAACTCCACCTCTGGCAACATCATTGGAGTGTCCCTGGCCACCAGAGCAAGAGTTCTTGGCTGGCTTATGTCAATTCTGTGCAGTTCCGCAGAAGCCAGACGCGTTTCCCATTGTCCCATTACTGTGGAATCGGGCCAATGTAATGGTATCATAAAGGCTACAGTGGGCTATTGTGGATATGGTGCTGGTAGAAATTTGTAACTGTCATTTTGCATCGGAGAGGAGTGCAACATTTAACACCTTAAGTACACTAGATGGAAATTTTCCCTCATTTACTAAAATTAACTCTGGATGGTGGGGTTAATGATGCAGCAATCTGCCTCGATGTCCAGGGCAGACCAGCAGCAGCCAATTGTGCTGTCCCAGCACATGTGATCACCGTGATTGCCAGTAACAGCGATCACATGTGTTGCAAGGACTTCTGAACTGCTTCGCTCAACCTCCGAGAAAGCTGTGAAGTGGAGAAAGATGGGGATTGTTGCTGATCTACTTGTCCCTTTAAAAAAAATGTTAGTGTAAAATCCTGCCTCCCCCTACCGTTACCCTGTTCTGATACATTTTGAAGTTTTCATTGCGCTTTGATCACTGACTGCAAAAATGTCACGTTTCTTTTACAGCACTGTAACTTCAAAAAAATAATGTCTAGGTCATACATTGGGCTTATTGCTTTACTCAGAAGAGGTAACTGTCTGAGCATATTTTGGGGGATTTCATGACAGTGGCACATATCAAATATACAAAATACCCAGCAAAAATGCAACATGTATGTACAAAAATGCCAATTTTTCTTTCACCACAAACTTTGACATAAATTGGTGAAAAAATGGCGACAAGTTATGGCATGCCATATGCCATATAGGATACCCTGGAGTATCTGCTTTCTCAAATGAAAGGCCTTTGTGAGGTTATTTGAACAGTCAAAATGTTATAATGCCCTGAAATGAGACATAGGCCCATCAAATCCATCTATGAAAATTCTATCTATAGAAACTAAAATATCCTTGTCTCCTATATGGCATTGTAGATTCACAGAATAGTGCCAAAGGCATACAATGGGGGTGTTGTTATACTCAGCAGATGTAGCTGAACACAATATGGGGTTCTGTGCAGGAATAGCACACACCAGCTTTACGAAATACACATTACAAAAACCTTGTTATATGTGTGTATGTCAAAAAACAGAAAAAAATATTTTACTACAATAATTAGCAGAGATTAGTGACAAAATGGTTACGTAAAAAGTGTCAAGGTAACCTTAGGTAAATAGCCTGTGATGTCTACTTTATATAAATATATGTTTTGTTTGGCAATTTTGTTTTCTGTGATGGCTACTAATCCTACAAGACAAACATCCCAACTTCTAAAATTGTTTCACATTGAAATGTTATTTTACTCCTTGTATTTTGTGACCTGTAACTTTCAAAATAAGCTGAAATTCTATACATATGATGTACTCTATAAATCAAGAAACATAAATGAATTTTTATTGAATTACTTTTCCTAAGCTGGACATATTAAGCACTCGTTATTTTTGCCAAAACTGTAAATAAAACATGCTTTAAAAAAATAATAATAATAAATGTGAATTTATATATGTATATGTGACATACAATTAAAGCCATATTTGGCCTCTAAACATGGTATATAATATGTGTTGGTGCAATAAATAAGAAAATCCAAATTGTGGTTGAACACAAACAGCAAAAAAATAAATTGCTTGTGTCCTTAAGTCTAGCTTCTCCTGCAATGTAACACTTGCCCTCCCACACACAGACATTAATTTACATTCTGCTGACATTTTTAGAAGGCTGTATTCCCAAAAATGCCATCAGGTTCCCTACAAAAAAAAAACATAATCAGGGTATTTGAGCATCTATTATTTATGTAAGGAATAAATGACGACAGGCCATTGAATTATTAGAAAAATAATGCACACCCGAGGTGGTAATGCGGTCACGACGCAAAGCGGGTGTGCATTATTTTTTTCTAATAATTCAACGGCCTGGAGTCAATTATTCCGCTTACACTACAGTTATCACACCTCGAAACATTGTTCAGATGATGTATTTCAAGACGTTTGTCAAGTTTTTGTCATTAAAACGCTCTTGTATGTAGGACTAATTTCTTACGCAACTGTAATGCGGTCAAGACCTGTCTGGAACTACTTTAGCCGTGCGTCTCCCTGAAAATAATGCACATCTAAGAAAATTCGTCAACCAATCAGATTGAAGCATTCAATGGCCCTGTAGTATAACTATTTTTGATCTACAATAAGTGAGAGAAATATTATTCCTGTTTCTATGCTGATATTTCAGAGTCTGTTGGAAATATTGAATATATGCAGGGTTATTCAATAAACACCGGATTGTCCGAATGCACTAAATCCGGTGAACATAAAACAAATTATGACCACGTGGCAATTCTCAGATTTACCAAAGCCAAAAGCAGTCAGGATTCGGTCAGTCTGACCAGATGATTAATGAAGTTTCAGAAAATCGGCGCTGTGACAGAAGCTCCCATGTCAGGGCCTTTTGGAAGGGCTTGAAGGCCAGTCTCTTACCCACAGACTATGGACCTGGTCCAAAGAGCTCCTGAAAGGGGCTTATGACTGTAGCAATTGATATGCAAACTATTCATCGTTACTTGACTCTCTCTGACTGAATGGAAGTGTGAACTTATGTAAATAATGCTAGCATGCAAATTAGAACAACAAAATTTGTAGTTAAATGCATATATTGCTGCTTTTTATTGTTTGTAAATATTGAATGCATTAATTATAATTGCTTGTTCTCCGATGTTCTGTATATTTGTATTTTAGATGCTTGTCACCACATGTTTAAGGACTAGACAACCAAGGCTAGCCCTCTTCCAAAAATAAAGCTGTGTGTGTTAGTTTCTTTTGGAACTGTGTTACCTGGTTAATTTATTCAGAGAACCCAGTAACAGAGTTGTCAAAAAGAGTTTGGCCTGAGAGCAGCAAGGGCCTTTGTAAAGGCAGAAGCTCCCACAGTGCAGACAGAGGTGAGGATTCCTGCCTGGGAGAGGAGCTGAAGAGGGAAAAGGCAGAGGTGAGGATTCCTGCCTGGGACAGGAGCTGAAGTGGAAAAGGCAGAGGCAAGGATTCCTGCCTGGGAGAGGAGCTGAAGAGGGAAAGGCAGAGGTGAGGATTCCTGCCTGGAAGAGGAGCTGAAGAGGAAAAGTCAGAGGTAAGGATACCTGTCTGGGAGAGGAGCGGAAGAGGGAAAGGTAGAGGCAAGGATTCCTGTCTGGGAGAGGAGCTGAAGTGGAAAAGGCAGAGGTAAGGATTCCTGCCTGGGAGAGGAGCTGAAGTGGAAAAGGCAGAGGTGAGGATACCTGCCTGGGAGAGGAGTTGAAGTGGAAAAGGCAGAGGTGAGGATTCCTGCCTGGAGAGGAGCTGAAGTGGAAAAGGCAGAGGTGAGGATATCTGTCTGGAAGAGGAGCTGAAGAGGGAAAAGGCAGAGGTGAGGATTCCTGCCTGGGAGAGGAGTTGAAGTGGAAAAGGCAGAGGTGAGAATTCCTGCCTGGGAGAGGAGCTGAAGTGGAAAAGGCAGAGGCAAGAATTCCTGCCTGGGAGAGGAGCTGAAGAGGGAAAGGCAGAGGTGAGGATTCCTGCCTGGGAGAGGAGCTGAAGAGGGAAAGACAGAGGCAAGGATTCCTGCCTGGGAGAGGAACTGAAGAGGGAAAGGCAGAGGTGAGGATTCCTGCCTGGGAGAGGAACTGAAGAGGGAAAGACAGAGGCAAGGATTCCTGCCTGGGAGAGGAGCTGAAATGGGAAAGGCAGAGGTGAGGATTCCTGCCTGGGAGAGGAGCTGAAATGGGAAAGGCAGAGGTGAGGAGTCCTGCCTGGAAGGAGAAAGCTGCAGCCTAGTCCAGGGTGTAGGAAGTACAGGATCTCCATCACTAGTGATTATCACATCAAAAAACAGTTGGGGTTATATTATTAACCTCTCATTTTATCTTTCTTTTCTTTATATTATTAACCTTTCATTTCTCTTTATGTCCTTTATATTATTAACCCCTTATTTTATCTTTCTTTTCTTTATATTATTAACCCCTCATTTTATCTTTCTTTCCTTTATATTAACCTCTAATTTTATCTTTCTTTCCTTTATATTATTAACCCCTCATTTCTCTTTCTTTTCTTTATATTATTAACCCCTCATTTTATCTTTCTTTTCTTTATATTATTAACCCCTCATTTTATCTTTCTTTCCTTTATATTATTAACCCCTCATTTTATCTTTCTTTTCTTTATATTATTATTCCCTAATTTTATCTTTCTTTTCTTTATATTATTAACCTCTCATTTTATCATTCTTTCCTTTATATTATTAACCTCTCATTTTATCATTCTTTCCTTTATATTATTAACCTCTCATTTTATTTTACTTTGCTTTATATATTTAACCCCTCATTTTATCTTTCTTTTTTATATTAACCTCTCATTTTATCATTCTTTCCTTTATATTATTAACCTCTCTTTTTATCATTATATCCTTTATATTATTAACCCCTAATTTTATCTTTCTTTTCTTTATACTAATAACCCCTCATTTTATCATTCTTTCCTTTATATTATTAACCCCTCATTTTATCTTTCTTTTCCTTATATTATTAACCCCTCATTTTATCTTTCTTTTCTTTATATTACTAACCTCTCATTTTCTCTTTCTTTCCTTTATATTATTAACCTCTTATTTTATCTTTCTTTCCTTTATATTACTAACCTCTCATTTTATCTTTCTTTTCTTTATATTATTAACCTCTCATTTTATTTTTCTTTCCTTTATATTATTAACCCCTAATTTTCTCTGTCTATTATTTACATTTCTATCTCTCTCCCTCTTACTATCTCTCTTCCTCCCTCATTCTCTTTCTGCCCTATTTGTTTCCCACATTCTCTCTCTTTCTGTCTTATTCTGTCTCTCTCCTTTTTTGTCTCATTCTTTCTCTCCCAATATATTTACAAACCACACAGAACGAGAGAAAATAGAGGAGGAAGAGAGACTGACAGAGGAAAGAGAGAGAGATTGAGAGTAGGAGAGTGATAGAGGAAAGAGAGAGATTGAGAGAAAGAGAGAGAGAGATTGAGAGTGAGAGAGTGATAGATGAAATAAAGAGATTGTGAGAAGGAGACAGAGAGATTGAGAGTGGGGGAGTGATAGAGGAAAGAGAGAGAGATTGAGTGTGGGAGAGTGATAGAGGAGAGAGAGAGAGAGATTGAGAGTGGGCGAGTGATAGAGGAGAGAGAGAGATTGAGAGTGGGAGCGTGATAGAGGAAAGAGAGAGATTGAGATAGAGATTGAGAGAAGGAGAGAGAGATTGAGAGTGGGAGAGTGATAGAGGAAAGATAGAGATAGAGACAGAGAGAGATTGAGAGTGATAGAGGAAATAAAGAGATTGAGAGAAGGAGAAAAAGAGATTGAGAGTTGGGGGAGTGATAGAGGAAAGAGAGAGAGAGATTTAGAGGGAGAGGGAGAAAGGAAAGATATTGAGAGAGAGACTGATAGATCAAAGAGAGAGATTGAGAGTGAGAAAGTGGTAGAGGAAAGAGAGAGAGAGAGATTGGGAGTGGGAGAGTGATATAGGAAAGAGAGAGAGATTGAGAGGGGAGAGAAGACAGAGAGAGCTTTAGAGAGGGAGAGTGATAGAGGAAAAAGAGAGATTGAGAGAGGGCAGAGTGATAGAGGAAAAAGAGAGAGATTGAGAGAGGGAGAGTGATAGAGGAAAAAGAGAGAGATTGAGAGAGGGCAGAGTGATAGAGGAAAAAGAGAGAGATTGAGAGAGGGCAGAGTGATAGAGGAAAAAGAGAGAGATTGAGAGAGGGAGAGTGATAGAGGAAAAAGAGAGAGATTGAGAGAGGGAGAGTGATAGAGGAAAAAGAGAGATTGAGAGAGGGCAGAGTGATAGAGGAAAAAGAGAGAGATTGAGAGAGGGCAGAGTGATAGAGGAAAAAGAGAGAGATTGAGAGAGGGCAGAGTGATAGAGGAAAAGAGAGAGATTGAGAGAGGGAGAGTGATAGAGGAAAAACAGAGAGATTGAGAGAGGGCAGAGTGATAGAGGAAAAAGAGAGAGATTGAGAGAGGGCAGAGTGATAGAGGAAAAACAGAGAGATTGAGAGAGGGCAGAGTGATAGAGGAAAAAGAGAGAGATTGAGAGAGGGCAGAGTGATAGAGGAAAAAGAGAGAGATTGAGAGAGGGCAGAGTGATAGAGGAAAAAGAGAGAGATTGAGAGAGGGCAGAGTGATAGAGGAAAAAGAGAGATTGAGAGAGGGAGAGTGATAGAGGAAAAAGAGAGAGATTGAGAGAGGGAGAGGGATAGAGGAAAAAGAGAGAGACTGAGAGAGGGAGAGTAAGAGATAAAATGAGAGAGCGCTAAACACAATCATAGCAAACAAGAGACAGATATAGCTATTAGCGAGCACAGAAACAAGAAAGGGAGTCAGGCAGCTAGAAAGACAGATAGACAGAAATACAGAGTAATAATAAAAAACTCACTATGGATGGGTCGCTGGATGGACACACAGACAGACAGTATTAACGTATCCACAGACTGCAGGCTGGAACAGGTTCAGTACGATGTTTAACACATAATGACACTCGGTGACAGATATAACATTAGAGGGAATGGCCAGTATGACTCTTCCTACTAAGACATGAACCCTAACATACCTTACACTCTGACACTGAAATAATAATTAAATGCTATGACCTATATGTAATGATAGCCTCCTCCACTTGGGTCTGAGTATCCCTGGAACAGTACTGTTCTGTCACCCCAACAGAGACTACATGGCTTGCTGGGGAGATTGGAGGTCAGCTTTGTTTGAACTCTGATCTGTGAGTTCTCCCCCGGACATCCCCAAGCTGTTCTGTTGGGATCAGACTGTGTATGCCGGCTTGTGGTAAGGGGGAGCTGTGTGGCAGAACCACTGTTCATTTGTGTATTTTCCCCTTTGTGTTATGTGTTTCCCCTTGCTTTTCGTGTCCTGTTTCCCCATTCGGGAGCGTTCATACCAACGGAACCCATTCGTCTCCTGAACAGGGACCACCCCGGTGCTCCATTAGCAGTGGCGTACACATGACCCATGGGGCCCCGGTGCGAAAATTGATCCGTGGGCCCCCCCGTGCGCGGGCCGGGCCGCAACACATGGCGGTGGGCACCTGGTCGCAGGGGTTACAGGGCTGCAACCCCTGCTACCGCGGTATGTACGCCAGTGCATGCAGATGCACACACACTTAAAGGACCACTACAGACACCCAGATCACTTTAGCTCAGTGAAGTTGTCTGGGTGTCAGGTCCCTCTAGTTTTAACCCTGCAGCTGAAAACATAGCAGTTTCAGAGAAACTGCTATGTTTCACTGAGGGGTTAATCCAGCCTCTAGTGGTTGTCTCACTGACAGCCGCTAGAGGAGCACACCGAACGTCCATAGGAAAGCATTGAGTAATGCTTTCCTATGAGCGGTTTGAATGCGTACGCTGAGGCTGAGGGATCCCCAGCGCCAAGGGAGTCCGGCGCTGGAGAAAGGT
>OW240914.1:5303543-5315523 GCA_933207985.1 Pelobates cultripes | reverse complement strand
CAGACACACACACACACTCACAAACACACAAACACAGTCAGACACAAACACACACACAAACAGTCAGACACATACACACACACACAGTCAGACAGAAACACAGTCAGACACACACACACACACAGTCAGACACATACACACAGTCAGACACATACACACACACAGTCAGACATATACACACACACAGTCAGACACAAACACACAGACACAAACACACACAGACACAAACACACACACAGTCACACACACACACACACACACACATTAACTTTTTTTTTAAATTTAAATCCCCCCCCCAACCTCCTTACCTTTGGGAGTGCTGGGGGGGGAGGTCTCTCTCTCCCTGGTGGTCCAGTGGCTGCAGGTCGGGCTGGGCGGCGCTGGCAGGCGGGCGGCTGGCGAGGGAGCACTTCCTCTGAGCTGACTGCTCAGCTCCCTCGCGCGCCGGCTGCAGAGTGAGGCTGGGAACCGGAAGATGACGTCATCTTCCGGCTCCCAGCCTCACTCTGCGGTGCGCGAGGGAGCTGAGCAGACAGCTCAGAGGAAGTGCTCCCTCGCCAGCCGCCCGCCTGCCAGCGCCGCCCGCCCGCCCGGGATGTCAGTTAGCCGCAAGGCTAACTAGGCATTTGCCCTGGGCATTTGGGGGGCGGCGTTTTGCCGCCCCCTGAAAAATGCCGCCCAAGGCAAATGCCTTGTTTGCCTCGCGACTAATACGCCCCTGACTGGCAGGGGAGATCTCAGGATGTCCCCTGTCGGCACATGCTGAGCCAGCGCTATCCGAGCACCAGCTCTGCTCTAAGCCTCCTCTCACCGGCCCACAGGCAGTGAGGGAGGCAGGAGAGGACCTGGGGAGCGCTTGCCAGCAGCTCCGCTGAGTTTCTCTCGCTAGGTCGGAGCGTTGCCGCGGCGACGCTCAGATCTCGCGAGAGTGAACTCTAGCCCCGCAGGCTAGAGTTCACTCTCCACTGGACCACCAGGGATGGATGGCAGCAGCAGCAGGATCCCCCCTCGCAGGCATAAGGTAAGAAGGGAGGGGGGATATTTACTAAACGGCCCCCACACAATACACACAATCACCCAAACATACAGCACACACACAGCACCTACACACATGCAGCACACAAACAGCACCCCCACACACACAATACACACACAGCACCCTCACACATACACACTAACATCACCCTCACACATACACACTAACATTACCCTTACACACACAGCACCCTCACACATACATCACCCTTACACACACACACTAACAGCACCCTCACACACATCACCCTTACACACACACACTAACAGCACCCTCACACACACATCACCCTTACACATACACACTAACAGCACCCTCACACACACACACATCACCCTTACACACACTAACAGCACCCTCACACACACTAACAGCACCCTCACACTAACAGCACCCTCACACACACAGCACCCTTACACATACACACACACAGCACACACTAACAGCACCCTTGCACACACTGCACCCTCACACACTAACAGCACCCTCACATTAACAGCACCCTTACATATACACACACACACACTAACATCACCCACACACATACAGCATCCTTACACAAACATACAGCACCCTTACATACACATACAGCGCCCTTACACACACAGCGCCCTCACACACACACAGCACCTTCACACACACACAGCACCTACACACACACACACAGCACCCTTACACACACAGCGCCTTCACACACACACAGCGCCTACACACACAGCACCCTTACACACACAGCGCCTTCACACACAGCGCCTTCACACACACACAGCGCCTACACACACACACACACACAGTGCCCACACACACAGCAGTATATGTGTGGGTATATGTGTATATATATATATATATATATATATATAGACACAGGCGGCGTGTGTGCTTGTGCTTTAGGGTGCACACCCTTATACAATAGGCTGCGCACGCCTATGGTAGTGTGTATATAATGAATGCAGAGTGTGTGTGTTTGTGTAGTGTGTATAGTGAATGCAGAGTGTGTGTGTGTTTGTGTAGTGTGTGTGTATGAATGCAGAGAGTGTGTGTATGTAGTGTGTTCATATAATGCAGTGTGTTTGTGTTTCTGTGGGTATGTAATTTGGGGGGAAGGGAGGTCATTTTTTATTTAAAAAAATGTTTGGGTCCCCCCTGCCTGCTTGTTACTTGGCCAGGGAGGGGGGATATAGCATTCCCTGGTGGTCCGGTGGAATGGACTGTGCAGTGGGGGCCCGCAGCAAGCTCTTACTTACCTTCCCAGCAGCTCCCTTCAGCTGCCCTGTCTAACTCTCGCTGTCTGCGTGCCGCGCATAGCGTTGCCATGGTAACCTGTGGCAATGCTCTGACGGCCACGGGACTCGCGATATTTACACAGGGAGCTGAAGGGAGCTGCTGGGAAGGTAAGTAAGAGCTTGCTGCGGGACCCCAGGACCGCCTGGCTTGTCATGGGCCCAGCGGTCCTGGTATGTATTATACGCAATATCGGTATCTTTATTGGCCAATATTGATATTGCCAAAAATACCGAATATCGGCCGATAATATCGGCCAGACCGATAATATCGGCCAGACCGATAATCGGTTGATCCCTAGTCTTTACTTTGCTTTTTACACGCATTACGGAGTGTCAGTACATTCCATTTACCATGTTCTACTGGGAGATAATAAATCTGTTATTAAAAAGAAATTATTAAACACTAATTTCATTCTGGGTGGGGCCTGTCTCTCAAGCTGGCCAGACGTGTTATACAGGAGCTCCTGCCAAATCAAGCTTTACCTCTGCTAAAACTGCATGCACACAGCTGCAAATGGCTCGGTATCAAGCATAAACGACATATTTACCAAAGGAGACATTCAGGATCCCAAGACATTAATCCCTGCAAGTTTATTTGACCGTCTGGCCCCACGGGGTTGCCGGCTCAACGGCTAGGGAAGCCGCCGGTCCTCCGACTGCAACTGCACACCCCACAGTGAATCAATTGAAGCCTCGTTACCCCACCCCTTTGGACAGGTGGGGGTTATCCCGGTCCACGCTGGGGTCACTAACCAAATGTAACCAAAGTAAACCAATGTACCAAAGAAAGCCTTGCTCCCTGCCGTCCTTTAGAATGCCGAATACCCCACTAAGTCAAGCAGACATAGAGAGCCTAAACTGGATGCAACGCTTTGAGTTATGGCACGATTTCTGGACTCATATAGCAAGCCGCTCACATACCTCACCTGTCCAAACCCAGCGACAAACGAAAGCTTTGCTTTCACCTGACCCACTGCAAGGAAATGCCGGGACACACTGGGCGACATCCTGATGCAGTGTTAATCATGGGGAAGCGGAGGCAGGTGCCTCGAACAAAGCTCAGACGCCAACGGCTTGATCCCGAGGTAAAACGACACATACTCGGACCTCATTTCCACGTGAGAAGTTCCCATGCACGCCGCTCCTTTTCTCAGATGGCACTTAAACGCCATGCTATAAAGAAGCTAAAGAAGAGGCCCAAAGCTCGAGTCCTGTTTGTGGCTCTACAAGGGACTAGTGAGATCGGCGAACTAGACTGTTTTTCAGCCCAGGGCTACTGGGGCGCAGTCAAATGGGGCTCTTGGGAATGCTCTCAATGGATCATTGTTCATTATTTAAGGGGCATAGGCTGAACATGTAAACAGAATAAAAACAAAACAGAGAGTAAGCGCTAAATAACAGATGGGCAGCAACCCTATAAGGGAATCCCTCAAACACCCTTAAGAAGTAAAACTCCATTCCCCAACACTCATTGCGGCTGACCATCGGTCACATGACCGCACAATATAGAGCAGCTCAAATATAAAACTAACCCTTGTTTTCATATATTATTGTATATTAAAGCTTCTTAAGTTCATTACAATGTATGTTTATTAAAATAATCCTGTTTTATTTTGTTTTATTTATATTCGTTTCTCAACATTCTGATTGGCAGTTTTACAATTTTGGCGCCAATTTCAAAGAATTGTATGTGTTATTTAAACTCTCTCTTGCCAGGTATCAGGTTCTTACCCCATATTGATAAAGCCGTATTGGCCAAACGCGTTTTTGGATATTATATTGTGTATTTTTATATATTAAAGATTATTTGGTTACTTTTTATTTGTGCCATCTATCTTTTTGATACACCTTAGATTGTTTCTTACCTGGCATCTTTTTTATCATCCCGGACTCCAAGTAATCCTTAGGTGGGGATCATACCACCAGCGCTAACCTCAAGGAGCAGTCGGTCTGCTCCTGTCTTGTGAGTACCATTTTATATATTTTATTTCCAGTATTTTACTCAGTGAACACTATTGGCTGTTTCTTTGCTGAACATACCACTGAAGGAGGAAGTCCACCCTATATCCCATAAGCGGGGATCAAACCGCTGTACGCCTTTCATACTAGAGCGCTTAAAAATGTGAGTTTTATTCCAGCCTTTTATTTTTTTATTCCTTTTTATCACCAAGCATATTGCACTATTTGGTTCTCTATTTATTTTTATCTCTTACATATGAGTGGATCCATACGGAGGAGAACAGCAAGGACAATTGTTCTGGACCGAGCACTTATAAACTCTACGACTCCAAAAAGATAATTTTAGATAAGACTTTTTCCTTTTTATTTATTTTATTTGGACTATTTGTTATTTTTATCTCATATCTAGTTTTTCTGGCGCAGCCCTTATCTTTTATTCTACTAAACATGTAAACAACCTAAGCAGCATCCTATAGGCAGGGATGTATCTATTACTCTGCAAAATGCCAGTTAATACATGTATGTACGAAGTGGGGAATCGCGATGCAGCCTAGAACAAAAACTAACCCCATTCAACCCCCCCAATAACGACAGACCACTTAGTATGGATGAAACAGGCCACAGCATTTATTATCACAAACTAAATTACTGCATAACACATCCATAACTTTATTTATTAAATCTCTTCTTTTTCATAACATATGATAAATACTGAGAAATGGGGGAGGGGGTTAAATAACCAGAGAGGACTCCCTGGTAAGCGGCATCCAGGTACCGTTTTCCTCTTTCTTATTTTTTTTTATTTATTTTTTTTCCTGTGAATCTTTTATTTCTCATTCTATTCAGGTATTCATTCAGGATTTTATTTTTATTTTTTGAAATTTCCAAATCTTTATCTATTCCGTTTTATTTTATTTTTTTTGCGCACTAATACCCCACAACTCTAAAGGGACCCGACTGGATACAAGAAGGGACAACGTACTCGCCAGCCAATGCCCGGTGCACCACCCGCGGCATAACAAGCATAGAAGTCCAGGCAGAAGACATTGAAATCAGCTTCCACTGTGTTTTTCCAAGGTGTTCCAGGCGCCACCTGCTGGGCATTTCTATGAACTGCAGCCAGGACCTGTGAGAAGGGCATGGAGAGGACGTGCCACCAGGAGGCAGCTGAGGTAGGAAACCAGCAGAGAGAAGAACAGAAGTCAGTGAGAGAAGAGCAGAAGGCAGAGAGAGAAGAGCAGAAGGCAGAGAGAGAAGAAGAGCAGAAGGCAGAGAAGACCCAGGAACAGGTAAAAGCAGGGGAAGAGAGGAAAGGGGGGGAGGACATAGAGGAGAGAAACAGAGAGAGCGGAAGGGGGAAGAAAACAGAGAGGGGAAAAAAGGGGGGGAAAGAAAGAAGGACTGACAGGAACAGATAGAAAAACAGGGGGACACCAGGGGGGGAGATGAGGCTCGCCCCGAAGCAACGAGGAGAAAGCGGAGACAGAGGCTCCCGAAACATAACGAGGGGGAGAAACCAGAGACAGAGAAGGGGGGGACTGAAAAAAGGGAGGGTGCAGGGGAGAGAGTTCTGTGAATTAATTGTGAGTTCTGTGTGCCAGTAAATCAGTCTTGTTCCAGCATTAAGCTTTGGCTCATGTGTGGATTATTTGGCGATTCCAGGGATATTTCTGCTTATGGAATATTGAGTGCTTTTCTTTTATGGGAAGAAGGGAATGCTTGACGGGGATATTTTCTACTACCGTCACAAGCTATATCCCTATCCTGTTCCAGGACGGAGAGGCTCCAGGAGGACCCCAGTCCAATCACGGTGACTGGGGCAGAAACACTGAGATTTTCCCGGGTTCCAGCTAGGAAGTTATCCTTGGTGGAGGTACCCAGCCGGGGTACAAGGAGCTCTATTACAGCCAGGCTGCTGGTAGTCACTAGTTCAAGGTTAGGCAACTCTTGGCACTCCAGATGTTGTGGACTAGATCTCCCATTATGCACTTGCAGCAATAATGCTGGCAAAGCATCATGGGAGATGTAGTCCAAAACATCTAGAGGGCCAAAGGTTGCCTATACCTGCCCTAGGTAGTGAGGCCAGGCTGCTGGTAGTCCCTGGATAATAATGGAAGAAAAAAATGTCCAGGCACAAGACAAGTATAGCAAAACAAAGGATCTGCGCTAAAAAAAAACACAAAGAAAAATGTTGTAAAGGAAGCACACCTAAAGGAATAGGGTTCCCTCACAAACCCTTAACAGTTATGGATACAGAAAAAGAGAATGGGAGAAAGGTAGCGCTAAAAATAAAATATATATAAAATGTAACAGTATATCTAAAATTAAATACAAAAGTCCACAGTAAAAAGTCCAATCAGATTGAGATAAAATACCACTTGTAGGGGAAAAGCCAAATCTTGCCAGAGGTAGATGTCTTATATTGGGTTTAGGGTCATGTACGGCTTGGAATCCAAACGTGCATTTATACGAAAAACTGAAAAAAAAGGATCCAATGGTACAGTATATTCCAGAAATGAATACTGTGAAAATTACAAATAAGTCCTACTCACATTTACTGGAGCTAAGGCCAGCTCTGGTATAAACAGCGTAGAGTAGTATTATCCCCACTTCTAGGATATATAAATATGAAATATATTATTTTATTTTACATACACTGTTACATTTTATATATATTATTTTATTATTGGCACTACCTTTCTCCCATTCTATTTTTTTTTAAAAGTCAGTCTTTTTATTAGCAACAAGAAAGTGGAGACCAGAGAAGGTGTGCCTGGATATTCCTTTTCTTCCATTTGATGTCTCCAGGGATTGGCCCTCCCTTTCTGGAGCACCATGCAGGAAGTATTCCCCCTTTTTAGTGTGTGTTTATACAGTGCCTGGGTAGTGGATATCCCATGCCATGCTGCTGGTAGTCCCTGGGTAGTGGATACCCCAGTAATGTCATGCTGCTAGTAGTCCCTGAGTAGTGGATACCCTAATGATATCATGCTGCTGGTAGTCCCTAGGTAGTGGATACCCCAATGATTTCATGCTGTTGGTAGTCCCTGAGTGACAGTACAATGAGCAGAATGATTGGGCCATAAAGTGTATGACTCCCACCTTAATGATGCTGCTTCAGGGGCTGAACTCCGTGACCCCGCAACTCCATCTACGCTTCCTGCCATGACCATTCTCACAGTTCGCAGCCCCTCTACCATTTCACTCATTGCCCGCTAACTTCCATGCTGGCAGAGAGAGCTGTCTGGTGACTCTGAGAGTAATGTTAGTAGAGAAGGCTGGGTACATGCCGCATGGCGAGAAGGAAAAGTCTGATTTGTGTAGAGCTCGAAGCAAACCAACCATGGCATGAGGGAACTGGGCACAGGTGGGCGAACGCAGGTCTGGAGGGCTCCTCCAATTAGCTTAGCCTCACCATGGGTGAATGCTGATTAGGTGGTGATCGCTAATTGGGTGTTCGGATCCAGAGATGACCATGGCTGGCTTCCAGGTGTACACTGATTCGTTGATGGGCTTGCAGCAAGCGGATCCGTATGCTGACAGAGAGACCGACCGTTAGCCCCAATTTTCTGGAACGGTTTTGGGAATGGAACCATGTGCACGGTCGATCAAAAATAAGACTTCCAGGAAATTCCTGAACCTCTGAACTGATCTGGGTGATTTTCAGATATGTTGGTCATCCAGATCAGGGCTATCGGGGGATGAAACGTTTGTGGGGATTTTGTGTGTTTTAAGGTACTTTTGGGGTGTTTGTAAAAATGTATGTTTTTTCCGTGCTTGGAAATAATCGGATTCACAATACCCTGATCTTTTGGTTGGATATTTTAATTTTTTTGATTATTTGGTTTTAGCATAGTTGATTATGTTATTTTATATGCAACATAGATGTCTTGAAAGAATGTATTCACTTAATGCCTCAATGGAAGTAACATGATTATGGACCATATATAAACTCCATTGGAGCACATCACATCATCAGCCTCTGAAGAAGTGACTTCATAGGTCACGAAACGTGTAAGGCAGCTAAACAGATAGTCTAGTGGAGAAGACTTGCATTGGAATGCAGGAGCGGTTTTCCCGGTTCCCTGGTGGAACGGACGTGGCGATCACCAGTCTGCACTCACAACCAACTTTCAAGCCAGCAAAAGTGACTCCATTTTAAGGGACTTCATGCTTGCAGCTTCTGGAGTTAGGCTTACTGCACTTCCACAGATGTCATTCCCGAGATCCTGTAAGTATTTTTAACAGTTGTGTCTATACTAATAAAGTGCCAACAGAGAACACTATGTTTCCCATCTTTTACATTTTGTAGATCTCAAGACATCATCTAATACAAGAGACGGCTATATGGTCAGGAATTGTATATCACTTAAAGAGATTCTATACCTATTCTTAATTGTGCTACATAGGTTATACTATATCAGCCTCTGATTATCTCAGCTCCTGCTATTCAGTAACAGGATTCTGTTATACAGAGATCTGATACATTTCTGAAACAAGACTTTGCCACTTTTATTGATACAGGCTTTCACCATGTGGACTGCTATTTGAAACCCACTAATCCATTTATTTTTGGCTGTTAAAGGGACACTATAGTCACCCAGACCATTTCAGCTCAATGAAGTGGTCTGGGTGCCAGGTCCCTCAGGTTTTTACCCTGCAGATGCAAACATAGCAGTTTCAAAGAAACTGCTATGTTTCCATTGCAGGGTTAAGCCAGCCTCTTGTGGCTCTTCCGGACAGCCACTAGAGGCGCATCTACGACGCTGGAGGCATAATATGCCTCCATCACGCAGAGCGTCCATAGGAAAACATTGAAAAATGCTTTCCTATTGACAGCTTGAATGCGCATGCGGCACTTGCCGCGAATGCGCATTCGGCACCGCTGACATCGGCAGAGGGAGCTGATGTCGGCAGGGGAGGAGAGGTCACCAGCTCCGAGGGAGCCCGGCACTGGATAAAGGTTTAACCCCTTCAGCGCCACGGGAGGGGGACCCTGAGGGTGGGGGCACCCACAGGGCACTATAGTGTCAGGAAAACCGCTTAGTTTCCTGACACTATAGTGATCCTTTAATTATTGCAGTAGCAGCATTTGTATTGTATTTTGAATTTTGATTTGATTCTATATCTCGCTTTTATTTTTATATTTTTTTTTGATTTCTATAAATTTTTTGCCAGTTCACTGTTTAGCCACTCCACCCTATCTGGGCAGCATTTTTCCTGGAGATTCCCTCTGCAGTTGTTTATTATCATTGCTGTTTTGATATATATTTCCTGGTACGTGTCCTTACCATTCACAGAAATAATACAGTTTAACAGTAACCTATCTTAGCATATGGCCATGTTGTGACTATGACGTAGTGGTCATATATACAAATATATGGTTAGATTGTGTAACTGGCACACACTTTCTCATACTATTATTCATTTACTTTTAGACATTATCCTGTATTTTTAATAAATTTATATTTTTTCCTTCTCTGTCGCTTCATTCTTTATGTCCTTTTAGATTTTTCCTACTAATAATTGTTTGCATAGTGTTATAGCATTTCCTTACAGTTTCCCTATTCAAAGATGGCCACCGCGGCAAGTAACATGATTTATGCTGCCTCTCCAGCCTCTACTGATACCGAGTAGCCTGACACAAATTCGGACGCAATTCCTTCCAAATTCATCCCTCAACCAAATTACGGTATATTTAGATCCAAATCTGGCCTTTAACCATGACCTTTCCTGATCATATGATCACCTCCGATCTACGTCACGTGACCATACCCATCGTTATTGTACTATAACTTGTCTTATGAAGTGTTTTCTCAACTATATTAGTTCACGCTGGCTACTTCTGCCACATTGCACCCATTTCAGCTTTAATTATGTACATATATGTTTTCTCAAACTTGATCATATGACTATGACATTATTAAGGTGCCAATTTTCAGCTTGTGCGTCCCCTTCTTTACCCTTATGCCAGGTCCAACTCTTTCCACTTGATAAAGCCTCTACACTGGTGAAATGCATTCTGGGTTATTTTTGTTTCAATAAAATACTGCAGTTCATTTATAATGTAACCAGTTAGTTTTTTATTAATTCCTTTTTTAACCTTCATCTGTTTCTGGCATACCCTAAATCACAACAAACTTTACCATCTGATCCCCGGTGGGGATTGTACCACCCACGCCGTCAAATCAGAGCAATTTTACTGCTCCACAAATTGTAAGTACATCTTGGTGGATGTTCATATGTACTTGCATACAGAGAGCACTATACACTGTTTCTTTTCCTCCACATATGCAAGCGTTGTCGAAGAATCTGTGACCCAATTATATCCGTAGGTGGGGATAGTACCTATGAATTTACACTTGTGAGTGCAATTCCTATTTTTAGCACTTTAGTCATTCCCATTAGCTATAATAACGATTTGCCTCTAGGAAATGTAGTTACACCCTCTGTATTAAGGTGTAACTGGGTTGTCATCAAGCATTCGCTTCAATCTTTATTTATTGCTTATTTGAACCTTACTGTTTGATTTTTAAGTGTGTAGTTAGGAGTACTTGATTGTGGGCTTCCTTTGGGGTATGTCCGCTAGTCTTTAAGTATAACCGTGTTAAGACAGCCCACTGCCTCCTTACCTTGACACTCATATTTCTAAGTTTCACATTAACTTTTGTTAATATGCATATACTCTTATGTACATTCCATCTGTGCATTTTTTTTTTTTTTACTAATTTTAATGTATATTAAGAAAGCCTTTTTTCAACTTCTTTGGTATCTCCAGTCTTTGATATAGCTATTCTGGGATTTATATCAAATAGCTTATTTGTTTTTTTAACATTCAATGTAACACTTTGGTCGCTTTATGTTACATATTTCACTGTGACCCACGGGAGAGATCATACCTTCATCCATGACCATATCCACCAGTGGGGATTGTATCACTGCACGCTGTAACTACCAGAGCTTCTACGATAGCTCTAGCAAGTGTGAGTGAGCACACTTACTCGAGCCAGAGCAAAGTTTACTTTTACTAGGTTAATGTGACAATCCTTCTCAGGTGTGAATAATCAATCAGTTGCTATAATATCTAAATGTGCTGTTTTATCACCCCTCAGACTGTTAGGTGCCTGGACAGGGTTCCCCTAGAATACCCTGTCCTGTGAGTCTTTGTTAATTTGTCAATGTAATTTTCTTCAGAGTCTTGTACCCTATTGTGCCCTATTTGTCTGGAGGGGAGGTTTGGTATAAATGTGTGTGCATGTTCCCAAATAACTGAATTCCAGTTTGACCACTCAAGTGTTCAGTTTCGGGTAATGTTTTTGGGGGTAGACGGTCTTCAGCAGCCGATAGTCTGACTTTGACCAGAGTAGCAGCAAGAGGTTTAGCGGTCGATGGTTGGCAGGGGGAAGCAGACTCAAGCAGGTAATCCACCCGGGATACAGAGACCCGCCTCAGGTAAGAAAATGCCCCTGTACAATATGATTGTATATCTGGTATAGCAGGTATCTGAGCGCCATGTCTGAAGCTGATGATGTCACGTGCACCTGAAAGTGCTGTACAGGTAAGTGTTTGTTTTGTAAAGAATCTCGAGTGATATCCCTTCAAGAAAGAAGCAAATACTAGAGACATAGACGGGCTCACAATTTGTTTTGTTTTGTTATATTTAAATTTGTTAATTTTTTTGTAATTTCAGGAACGTTAAAAT
>OW240914.1:5240246-5303197 GCA_933207985.1 Pelobates cultripes | reverse complement strand
TGGATGACTGTTTTGTGGATGTGTGGATGTCTGTTTGTGGATGTCTGGATGTCTGTTTGTGGATGTGTGGATGTCTGTTTGTGGATGTCTGGATGTCTGTTTGTGGATGTGTGGATGTCTGTTTGTGGATGTCTGTTTGTGGATGTGTGGATGTCTGTTTGTGGATGTCTGTTTGTGGATGTCTGTTTGTTGATATCTGTTTGTGGGTTTGTGGATGTGTGGATGTCTGTGGATGTGTGGATGTCTGTTTGTGGATGTCTGTTTGTGGATGTGTGTTTGTCTGTTTGTGGATGTCTGTTTGTGGGATGTGTGGATGTTCGTTTGTGGGATGTGTGGGATGTTCATTGTGGATGTGTGGATGTTCGTTTCTGTGTGGATGTCTGTTTGTGGATGTGTGGATGTCTGTTTGTGGATGTCTGTGGATGTGTGGATGTCTGTTTGTGGATGTGTGGATGTCTATTTGTGGATGTGTGGATGTCTGTGTATGTGTGGATGTCTGTTTGTGGATGTGTGGATGTCTGTGGATGTGTGGATGTCTGTTTGTGGATGTCTGTTTGTGGATGTCTGTTTGTGGATGTGTGGATGTGGATGTCTGTGGATGTGTGGACGTCTGTTTGTGGACGTCTGGATGTGTGGATGTCTGGATGTGTGGATGTCTGGATGTGTGGATGTCTGGATGTGTGGATGTCTGTCTGTGGATGTCTGTCTGTGGATGTCTGTTTGTCTCAGTGTGTGTAGGAGTGTATTTATGTCTGTTAGCGTTTGTACGTGTGTATGTGAGTGTATGTGCTTCTGTTAGTGTATGCATGTGTATGTTTGCAATTGCATGTATGTGCATACGTTATTGTAAGTTTCTGTCAAATAAGTGAGAGTCTGTCATTTAGTGTGTGTGACTATTAGTGTGTGTCTCTCTGTCAATGAATGAGTGTGTGTCAGTGAATGTGTGTGTCAAATCAGTGACGTCTGTGTGTTTGTCATTGAATGTGTGTGTTACTGCCAGTGTGTATCTGCCAGTGTGGGTGTCTGTCAGAGAGTGTGCTTAAAGGGACACTATAGGCACCCAGACTACTTCAGCTCCTTGAAGTGGTCTGGGTGCAGTGTCCCAGTCCCCTTAAACCTTCTCAGAAACTGCAATAATTACCTGAGGGGTAACTCCAAGTCTAGTGGCTGTCTATCAGACAGCCACTAGAGGGACTTTCGGGTGGTTAGGTGACCAAAAGTCACCTAACTGATGCTGGACGCCCTCACCCTGTGCATGAGGACATCCAGCATCTGCTAAATACCCATAGGATTTTAACCCCTCCAGTGTCGAGTGGGGGAGGGGAGGACATGAGAGGAGGGGGGCACTATATGGAATTATAGTGCCAGGAAAACAACTTTGTTTTCCTGGCACTATAGTATTTCTTTAAAAGGAGCAGGAAAAGGTGGAGTCTATAGAGGAAGGGGTGGGTTCTTAATCAAGAAGCGGTGCGCCCTTGACATGAAGGAGTGGTAAATTTAGATTAGGGGGGTGCTCTATAGTCATGTCTAGGGCAGCATAAAATTAAAATACACCACTGTGTGAGTGTGTATATATATATATATATATATATATATATATATATATATATACACATACATACATACATATATATACATACAAGTGTTTTGGGTTTTTTTTGGGAGAGTTCCCACACTTTTTTCCCCAGGACTTGACCCCTGTGTGACAGACAATCTATAAATGAAATAATGAGCGTGGGGGGGGCATCAGGCTTGCTCACTGAAGGAATGGGCTTGCAAAGTTGGGGAATCAGGCTTTGCAGACGATCAGTGTATGTGTGTATAGAAGACGTAGTGTGTGCAGGAGCTGTAGTGTATGTGTGTATAGAAGACGTAATGTGTGTTGGGGCTGTAGTGTGTGTGTGTATAGAAGACATGTATGTACGTAGTGGGGAATTGCGATGCAGCCTAGAACAAAAAACTAACCCCATTCAAGCCCCCAATAATGACAGACCACTTAGTATGGATGAAACAGGCCACAGCATTTATTATCACAAACTAAATTACTGCATAACACATCCATAACTTTATTTATTAAATCTCTTCTTTTTCTGTAACCAAAAATGTTAGACATAAATAGACATAAATTAACATATATACATATATAACTCCACACATAGTGTTATACAGTGACCCAACCGTCCTTGCCAATAAACATACAGTGGTTCCTAATCACCACCTCCTCTCACCTCCCCCCTCATCATAAAAATCATATCTTTCCAATGCCCGCCATCAGCCGACCTTATCCACGCTCGATGGGCACGACACCTCAGGCAACCAAATGTTAACCGTTTGAAGCAGGGGAGGTTGAGACCTTAAAAACTTGTTCATCTCATTCCATATATTTAAACGTAACCCCTCAAACTCAATTGGCAAGGACATACCCCCGGCTAGCTGTGACGAATTATACCAATAGGGCGGGCGGGAGGGAAGCTGTTTGCTGGCCCGAATCCCAAGTGTCACTGAGGTAAGACCACCCTCCCCCCCCCCACTAACTTACACAGAACATAATCCCACCCACACACTCTTTCCCAACCAATCCCATGCATCTATCCCCACACTCCTACATGTACCCTTTTCCACTTAGCTGCGCTATCTCCCCAGGGCCTTGTATGTACGTAGTGGGGAATCGCGATGCAGCCTAGAACATAAACTAACCCCATTCAACCCCCCAATAACGACAGACCACTTAGTATGGATGAAACAGGCCACAGCATTTATTTTCACAAACTAAATTACTGCATAACACATACATAACTTTATTTATTAAATCTCTCTCTTCTTTTTCTGTAACCAAAAATATTAGACATAAATAGACATAAATTAACATATATACATATATAACTCCACACATAGTGTTCTACAGTGACCCAACCGTACTTGCCAATAAACATACAGTGGTTCTTAATCACCACTTCCTCTCACCTCCCCCCTCGTCATAAATCATATCTTTCCAATGCCCGCCATCAGCCGACCTTATCCACGCTCGATGGGCACGACACCTCAGGCAACCTAATGTTAACCGTTTGAAGCAGGGGAGGTTGAGACCTTAAAAACTTGTTCATCTCATTCCGTATACTTAAAAGTAACCCGTCAAACTCAATTGGCAAGGACATAGCCCCGCCACAACCCCGCTGTTTTACACCTAAAATTAGCGGGGGACCCCACCACAACCAGCCATGGCCTGTTCCACCACTTCTAGCAGTGCTAGATTAACATAGAATAAATACTGCACCAGTAAATGAAATGACAATTCGGGATCAATCCAAAAAACACAAATAACATAACATAGCACAAAATATATATATATATATATATATATATATAATGATAGACTCCTCATGTAGAGTAAAACTCACAGGATTGAAAGCCGTCCCAGGCTCTATATAATATGCAGGAGGGTGCCTAAAAAAGCTAAAACGATATCCTTGAGAAGAGCAGCACAGGATACAAAGTGCAGAATCCCAAATTTATTGAACAAAGAAACAATTAAAACAGGGACAATAAGCAGTGTATAAATAGTAAAATATACTAGGCACAAAGCCTAAATAAAACACTGCAGAGTAAATAAGTAAAGTCCCAGATACAATCCTTTGGTCTAGCAGAAACCGCTTTCAACTCCAGCCGGAGTCTTCCTCAGTGCACCATTAACATAGGCCTCATCCAACCTCCAGCAAGCGCACCCATCCCCTCGAGATAACTAGGCCACATCCGGCCAAACCCTAAGGCGAACTGGAATCCCCCAAGCCCCCAAGACAAAACTAGAAACCCATCTCGTCCGATTCCCGCCAGCAGCGCACCAGGGCACTCAAATTGCTGAGCGCACTGCCAGCAGGAATGGGCGATAGCCGCAGCCCGGCCCCTGAGAACCTCTGGTAAGAAACAGAATGCGCAACATGTCCAGACTGAAGAGCACCCAAATCCCAAACAGCCACCGAACTCAGGTCATTCCACCCAGACAGATGACAAAAACCCTCGGTACCCCTAGGAGGCGGGACAGCTGACCCAGGACGAGGAGGAGCCACACCTCCCTCATGTAACTGGTGCCAGACCACCGAACCTCCACTCCCGAAGGCGTAAGATCCAACCACTCGCCCCCCGCCTCCTGTCCCAAATGATATATGAGCATCCCACCTTCCTTATTCCGGGGTGGGAGGTGGGGAGGAGACAGTAACCCCGGAGAGAAATCCATTTGGAGACCGGCAGGGTGAACTCAAGGAACCTACCACCCTGACCCCCACCATTCAAGCCCTGTGAACCAGTGACACAAGCACGCCCAGCCTGGCGGCGTCTGTAGCCGCCCCTAACCGGACTGAATGCCCCCTGAACTCTCTACCAGCCTTACCCAGGAATTCTAGCCCCAATTGGAGCACCCCAATGACATGGACGCAGGCAAGAAAACCCGGCTTCGAGAACCAAACAAGGGGAGAGGAGGCCGAACAACCCAGGGGCGGAAGAGCCCTCACCAAAGGAAAACAGGACACATGTTGGAACCCGGCGCTCCCCCCAATCCTGGGAACCTAGCACATCCTGTTAGGAGCCTAACCATTATCCTGTGCATTCCATCTACCTCAAGAGAAAGCAGAAAGGGCCCGGTTATGTCAACTGCAACATCCAAGAACGGAACAGATTCTATTGATGAATCAGCCAACCGCTACCAACTTACCTTTCCCAAATACCACAGCCGTCGCGTGGTGAAAGCCTGAAGGAAGTCCATTACGATGCTTACTCAATCCACCAAAACGCCTTCCTGTAGCGGATGGCACTGGGCTGTCCTGCAAATGTCTTGTGAATAACTGCATTCGTGTGATCTGCTGGTTCTATATGTGTTTAAAAGAATTGTATTCCTCTGATTGTTCGGTAGAATCATTCGAATAAACTAAGGGAATGAAACTACCGAACGATCAGACCTCCCCTGTGTGAAGTGTGTCCTCAGTTACCCGTTGCAACATTGTTGCGAACGGGTAATTGACAAGTTAAGTAGCCGTCCTTTGTTCTCGGGGGTGGCTGCCATTCGACAAACGAACACGTGGCGGTGGCCATTTTAAAACTCCTGAACAGCGGTGTTTTGCGTCGAGTGTCTGGAACTCAAATCGGACACTCGACTAGGCGAACACCGCTGAAACCTCCACAAGCCCGGTCCGTTCGGTTCCTAACTACCGAACGGCCCCTCGTTCGGTAGATAGAAAGAACCGAACGAGGGGATTCAGGTGAACCCTCCCTAGCCTCTATAGCTAGAGGCTTTCGTGCAGTTTGTTCCCTTATTCCAGGACCGACCGCAGGGCCCATTCGCATGGAACCGCATTCGGCTGTCTCAGTCAGTGCGGTCGGTCATTTTATTCCCTCCATAAATTTCCCGAACCCCTGGTCTGATCTTGGTGATTTTTGGAAATGTTGTTCACCCAGATCAGGGCTATCAGGGGATGTAGGATTTAAAGGGGTACCCCTACGTTTAGGGGTACATCCAGAAATGGGGGGAATTGCTAGGCTGGATAAGGGGATTATGATGCTAGCTGAGGGGAGGAGATGTGTGGGAGGTTACCAGGACAGGATTGGCTACTGTACTAATTACTGTAAATCCCTCCCTTGCATGGGAGCATGCTTTAAAAGGACAGTGGGGATTAAAGATTTCAGTTCTGCTCCTGAAACTGTGTGTCGTCCAGTTATTGGGATTGCTCTTGGGATATTGCTGTTATTTTACCTGCTGGAAACCTTGCCTGTGGATTTACTATTTACTTGTTCCTGAGCCTCACTTGGATTATAATCGGAGATAACCTGGGGAATATTGCATCTCCGCTACACTTCCCACCTGCAGATGACCGTAACATGAACGGGAAGCCGCCAAGGAAATTCTCTAATTCGGCCTGATTGGTCGGAGGCCCAACAGTAAAACCCCATACCGCCCCAAGGGCAACACCGACAGGCAAAGCCCAGCTTACCCAGGAGGGCGACATTAAGAGGCCACCCGTTCGGGGGCACATAGCCACAGAACACTGACTGTCAGTAGAGCGGACATCGGGGGAACCCTAAAATTGGTCAGGAGGTAAGCCTACCAAGCTTTCTTAGTAAGCCGCTCTCGCACCACCTGAAGGAAGTCTCATATGGGCCGAAAGGTCCTGTCCCCTATCCCGACAGATCGCCCGCATGAAAAAACCGCGGTGGACGGGGTGGGCCTCCTGCGACCGGTACCCTCGTGCTGGAACGGCACGTGGACCCCATTTTCCGTCTGCAAATTCCCACCAACCCAGCTCACCCTGGGAACGACACGAGTCCCAGAGAGTGTCCTGACAGCAGAACAACGTGGAGCATACTCGGGGAGCCCTCTCCCCGACACTGCTATCCATAACATACGATTCCCTGACACACTCCTCGCGCACCATGGGGCGCAACCAATTATGGTATTTTTCCCCCACACACCACTTGGAGTCCCTCCCAAGCATGGGGCCCCCCGCGGCATGAGGGAACATCACTAAGAAAAAAAACCTCACCACCGCTCTAGTATTACACGACACGCGCAAGTCAAGCAGGCCATATTAGCGCCCTGCAGCAGCGTTCAGAGCCACCCTTACTGCCTGCCTCTCGGGAGGCAACGCCAGCGCTATTAGCTGCGGAAACTGTACTATAACATATGATAAATACAGATAAAAAAAGTAAGCGGCGTCTATTTACCAATTTCCTCTTTTTTTTTTTTTTTTGTGAATCTTTTATTTCTCATTCAATTCAGGTATGCATTCAGGACTCCTTTTTTTTATTTTTTTTTTATTTCCAAATTTTACTTAATCATGTTTTTTTTTTTTTATCTCACATTACGTTCGTGTATTCATTCAGTTTTAGTTTTTTTTTTGAGAAATTTTGATCAATATATTTTTTATTGTTATTTATTTATTTATTATTTATTTATTTATTTTGTGCACTAATACCCCCAACTCTAAAGGGACCCGACTGGATGCAAGAAGGGACAACGTACTCACCAGCCAATGCCCGGTGCACCACCCGCGGCATTACAAGCATAGAAGTCCAGGCAGAAGACATTGAAATCAGCTTCCACTGTTCTGTGCCAAGATGTTCCAGGCGCCACTTGCTGGGCATTTCTATGAACTGCAGCCAGGACCTGTGAGAAGGGCATGGAGAGGATGTGCCACCAGGAGGCAGCCAAGGTAAGTAAACAGAGAGAAGAACAGAAGGCAGAGAGAGAAGAACAGAGACAGGAACAGGTAAGAGCAGGGGAGGAAAGGAAAAGGGGGAGGACACAGAGGAGAGGAACAGAGAGGGGGGAGAGGAACAGAGAGGGGGGGCAGGAGAGGAACAGAGGGGAGGCAGGAGAGGAGCAGAGGGACACCGGGTGAGGAATTGGGGGCCCCCCTGGAAAGCAAAAAAGGGGGGGTGGGGGCCCATGACCCGAGCAGTATAAGAGGAGGTGAGAAAAACCGGAAGGGGGTGGGGGCAGAATGGAAAGAGCCAGGGGGACAAATGTAAAGCGGAGTGACAGCGGGTGGGGGGGACAGGGGAGAGAGTCCCAGGGGAGCCCCCCCACTGGCGGGGGAGGCTCCTGGGCCACCTGAGGTCCTCAACGGCGGTACCGGAGTACCCCGCGCGGCCCCGCTGGGCCTACCCACCTTTGGGGGCCCTTGCCACAGCCCTGCCTTCCCGCTGGCTGTGGGGGATGAAAAAGCCCGCTGGGCGGCCGGCCGCCCGCCGCCGGAATAGTGCGGCCCGCCGTCCACCGCCCCCGGCCATGGACGTAGGCCGGGTAGGCCGCACTTCCCGCAAATCCACCGCAAAAGTTGCAGGCCGCGTGTCTGGAGCCCCCAGACACGCGGTCCAGGCAATGCCTCGGGCCCAGGCTCCCACACCTCAACCGGGCCCGAGGAGGAGTGACAGGGTACCCCCTGGAGATGCAGGGTACCCCCTTTAATGTCAGGGTACCCCCTGGAAGAGGCAGGGGGTCCTTTAGTGGCAGGGTACCCCCCTTTAGTGGCAGGGTACCCCCAGGAGCAGAGGCCACAGGGAAGGCCCCAGAGAGAGACAGGCCGCGGGGGGGGGGGACCCACGCCGGCAGCCATAGCTGGGGAGAGGATATCACCTAGATCATGGAGTTGCCGGCCACCATCCAGCGCTGCCCTGAGGGAAGCCAGAAAGCCTCAACCTCCATCCCTCAAGCTGTGTAAATCTGCAGGCCCAGGCAAACAGGAGCAGGAGGACAGGAAGCTGTTTGCTGGCCCGAATCCCAAGTGGCCCTAAGATAAGACCTCCCCCACACTAACTTACACAGAACATAATCCCACCCACACACTCTTTCCCAACCAATCCCATGCATCTATTCCCACACTCCTACATGTGCCCTTGTCCGCTTAGCTGCGCTATCTCCCCAGGGCCTTAATGTGTTGTAGGGGCTGTAGTGTATGTGTGTATAGAAGACGTGTATGTGTATATAGGTGACATTGTGTGCTGTAGAGACTGTGTTTGTATATAGATGATCTAGTGTGTGCATAGGGGATACTGTGTGTGTGAGGGCTGCAGTGTGTGTGAGGGATGCAATATGTAGGAGGCATGGGTGTATAAGAGGTGCAGTGTGTGTGTGTAGGGGTGAGGGATGCAGTGTATGTAGGGGTGCAGTGTGTAGGGATGATGTGTATGTAGAGGTGCAGTCTGTAGGGATGCAGTTGTGAGAGTAGAGTGTATAGAGGTGCAGTGTGTGTGTAAGGGTGCAGTGAGTGAGATCATGGAGTTGCCGGCCACCATCCAGCGCTTCCCTGAGGGAAGCCAGAAAGCCTCAACCTCCATCCCTCAAGCTGTGTAAATCTGCAGGCCCAGGCAAACAGGAGCAGGAGGACAGGAAGCTGTTTGCTGGCCCGAATCCCAAGTGGCCCTAAGATAAGACCTCCCCCACACTAACTTACACAGAACATAATCCCACCCACACACTCTTTCCCAACCAATCCCATGCATCTATTCCCACACTCCTACATGTGCCCTTGTCCGCTTAGCTGCGCTATCTCCCCAGGGCCTTAATGTGTTGTAGGGGCTGTAGTGTATGTGTGTATAGAAGACGTGTATGTGTATATAGGTGACATTGTGTGCTGTAGAGACTGTGTTTGTATATAGATGATCTAGTGTGTGCATAGGGGATACTGTGTGTGTGAGGGCTGCAGTGTGTGTGAGGGATGCAATATGTAGGAGGCATGGGTGTATAAGAGGTGCAGTGTGTGTGTGTAGGGGTGAGGGATGCAGTGTATGTAGGGGTGCAGTGTGTAGGGATGATGTGTATGTAGAGGTGCAGTCTGTAGGGATGCAGTTGTGAGAGTAGAGTGTATAGAGGTGCAGTGTGTGTGTAAGGGTGCAGTGAGTGAGATCATGGAGTTGCCGGCCACCATCCAGCGCTTCCCTGAGGGAAGCCAGAAAGCCTCAACCTCCATCCCTCAAGCTGTGTAAATCTGCAGGCCCAGGCAAACAGGAGCAGGAGGACAGGAAGCTGTTTGCTGGCCCGAATCCCAAGTGGCCCTAAGATAAGACCTCCCCCACACTAACTTACACAGAACATAATCCCACCCACACACTCTTTCCCAACCAATCCCATGCATCTATTCCCACACTCCTACATGTGCCCTTGTCCGCTTAGCTGCGCTATCTCCCCAGGGCCTTAATGTGTTGTAGGGGCTGTAGTGTATGTGTGTATAGAAGACGTGTTGAGGTGCACTTTGTGAGGCTTGCAGTGTGTAGGGGTGAAATGTGTAGGTGTGCAGTTTGTGAGGGGTGCATTGTGTATGGGTGCAATGTGTAGGAGTGACATTTTTAGGGATGTGGTGTGTGCAGTGTATCTAGAGGTGCAGCATGTGTGAGATGTGACTGTGTTGGGTGGTAAATGGTCTATATTGTGCGTGAACATTATATCCCCTGATGACCGCCAAAACAAGTTCTGCACCGAGGCCTCTGTGACCATAGGATTGGCCCTGGGCTTACTCACCCACAGGACTGAGAGACAGAGATTCCAGCTTTCCCGCAGGACTGACAGACAGAGATAGGGTGACAAACGCTTCTTTCCATGTACGTTTGCCACGGATTCCTGAAGGAGTGTGGAAGCCGGTCTCTTGCCCACCAACTATGGTCCAGGTCTGGGACACCGCTTGGAAGTTACCCTGCCCAGCCGCCATTAATAGCTTGCCCTGGTTGCCCCTGGTTCGGCACTTTCCCTTCATGCAAATGGAACCGAACGCTAGCTCTCCGGTGGAGGTTTGCATGAACCAAAACCACGAATAGTTCTCAGTGGTATTTAGCCGCGACCGCTATGGAACTAATTCCGGCATGAGAACTTCCTGGTCACCGTAGTGGGACTTAGCCGCGAATGTTATAAAACTGTTTTCGGCATGAGGTGACCGTGCGGTTGCCGGACAACTTGGTTCGCGGTTTTGAACCACTTTGATATTCACCAGGAGAGTGCTTTTTGGAGGGAAGGTACCTGAGACTAAGGGGATATTGCGACCGCAGGAGCTCCTGAAAGTTGACCACGTGTGCAGCCGATCAGAACTTTAACACGGTGGCGTTTCCACTACACTGCATGGATCTGAGCGCTATTTGGAGAACTTGGGCGCTCAGATCAGGGTTATTAAATATGTACTGTGTGTGGGGTTATTTTTAGTATGTTTTGGGCTATTTTTTATGTTTTTATATTTTTGTGTTTGGCTCTCTGTTCCTGGGAGATAATTAGCTTACCAGTCTTTAATGCAATTATGTCCCAGAGATTCCTGGGAGCGGCTTGTGCTGAATACAATGGATACTCCCTGCTGTGGTCTTTGCATAAAAGTTGGAGTTTGGCTCATGAAAATCAGTTGTACTCCCAGATCTATGTGTTGTCTAGTTACTGGGAGGGGAAAGGGCTAATCACTGCTAAGTGACTTTTTCCAGTTCGTGGAGGATTCGACAGGGAAAGTCCTTGTAAGGACTAGAGCTCCCAGGACTGTATGTTGTCCAGTCCCTGGAAGGAAATAGAGCTATTCCCCAATCCTGTTCAAGGACGGAGAGGCTCCAGGAGGGCCCCAGTCAAGCCACGTGATTGGGGCAGAAGCACTGAGATTTTCCACTGTTCCAGCTAGGAAGCGGTCCTTGGCCAGCCGGGGTACAGGGATCTCTGCTACAGATAGCGCTAACTTGTTCAGCACGAAGAAAACAGAAAGTTGCAAGGAAGAATATTCCATAATGGGAAGAGTCCAGCAGATGAATTTCTTATTAAATAAATATGCAAATCTAATGTATTTGTGTAAAATATTTTGTTATCTTTGTCTTCTTGTCAGATTTAATTGTTTATTTTTTTATATTACCCATGTAATGCAGATTATTAACATTTAAAAGAACAAAAATCACATTAGTTGCTGAGCAAGACATGGTGCAAACCAAAGCATTTATCTGTGAATACCCAAATAAGTAATAGGGAACGTTAGCGCCATCTGCTGTCTACACAAGAAATAGACCCACATTAAAAGAGCGTGAATTTTCACTTTAAAGGGACACTCCAAAACTCCCACTACTCTTAACCCTGCAAGTGTAATTATTGCAGTTTTTTATAAACTGCAATAATTACCTTGCAGGGTTAACTCCACCTCTAGTGGCTGTCTACTAGAACTTGTGGCAATAATGGCAACTGATAGTGTAGATTTAGTCGCTGTTACTGAGACATGGTATAATGAGAAAAATGTCTGGGACATAGCAATACCAGGGTACTCTTTATATGGGAAAGATAGGGAAGGCAAGAAAGGGGGAGGGGTGGCCCTATATTCAGGTGAAGGATAGCATAAAATCTAGCCTAATAAAAGTTAGTGAGGGGAACATAGAGTCCGTTTGGGTTACGTTAGAATTTGGTAATCACACAGTAACTTGTGTAGGTGTGATTTATAGGCCCCCAGGACAAACTGAAGAGTTAGATAATCTTCTAGTTGAGGAAATAGCTAAAATGACAATGAAGGGGGAAGTTATCATCATGGGTGACTTTAATCTTCCTGATGTGAATTGGAAAACAAAAATAGCTGCTTGTGCCAGGAGCACACATATTCTAAACTCCCTACTGGGATTGTCTCTAAAACAAGTCATTGGGGAGCCAACTCGTAAAGAGGCCATACTAGATTTAGTGTTAACAAATGGAGATTTGGTATCAGATATTACTGTAGGTGATAGTTTAGGATCCTGTGATCATCAGTCAGTGTGGTTTAATATAAGAACAGTGACTGAGTCACACCACACAAAAACAAAAGTTTTAGACTTTAGAAAAACAGACTTTTCTAAAATTAGAATATGGGTAGAGGAGTCATTATCAGACTGGAGCAATTTAAATGGAGTCCAAGAGAAATGGGATTATTTAAAAGTTGCACTATTGAAGGCAACAGAAAATTGCATTAGGCTTGTCAGTAAAAGCAAAAATTCAAGAAACCACTGTGGTACTCCGCAGATGTGGCCAAAATAGTTAAAAACAAAAAGTTAGCATTTAGGAATTATAAAAAAAAAACAGAGTGAGGAAGACAAAATGATCTATAAGATTAGGCAGAAAGAGGCTAAACAAGTTATAAGAGCTTCCAAATCACACACAGAAGAGAAAATAGCACAGTCAGTAAAAAAGGGGGACAAAACATTTTTTAGATACATAAATGAGAAAAGAAAAGTAAAACAAGGATTAGTTAGATTAAAAACAAAAGAAGAAAGGTATGTAGAAGAGGATAAAGGTCTAGCTGACTGCCTCAATGAATATTCTTTGTTTTTGTTCAGTATTTACAGATGAAAATGAAGGAAAGTTAAGAAAAAGGATAAATGAGTCATTTATTACACGTGAGTTTACAGAGGAAGAGGTTCTATTTCAACTGTCAAAAGTAAAGACAAATAAGTCAATGGGACCTGATGGAATACACCCAAAGGTATTAAAAGAGCTTAGTGGTGTACTAGCAAAACCATTAACAGATTTATTTAACCAATCATTGTTAACAGGAGTAGTCCCAGAAGATTGGAAGTTAGCGAATGTTGTGCCTATTCACAAGAAAGGTGAAGCAGCAGGAAATGCTAGCAGAATGCTTGGTTGTATAGGGAGAGGTATTAGCAGTAGAAAGAGGGAAGTGCTCATGCCATTGTACAGAACACTGGTGAGACCTCACTTGGAGTATTGTACACAGTACTGGAGACCGTATCTTCAGAAAGATATTGTTACCTTAGAGAGGGTTCAGAAAAGGGCTACTAAACTGGTTCATGGTTTGCGGGATAAAACTTACCAGGAAAGGTTAAAGGATCTTAACATGTATAGCTTGGAGGAAAGACGAGACAGGGGGGATATGATAGAAACATTTAAATATATAAAGGGGAATCAACACAGTAAAGGAGGAGACTATATTTAAAAGAAGAAAAACTACCACAACAAGAGGACATAGTCTTAAATTAGAGGACAAAGGTTTAAAAATAATATCAGGAAGTATTACTTTACTGAGAGGGTAGTGGATGCATGGAATAGCCTTCCAGCTGAAGTGGTAGAGGTTAACACAGTAAAGGAGTTTAAGCATGCGTGGGATAGGCATAAGGCTATCTAACTATAAGATAAGGCCAGGGACTAATGAAAGTATTTAGAAAATTGGGCAGACTAGATGGGCCGAATGGTTCTTATCTGCCGTCACATTCTATGTTTCTATGTTTCTATGTAAGTCATTTAGAAAAAAGCACATAAAATACAAGCAAAAAAAACCCCTATAAAAAGTCACATTAAGGCTTATCTGAGTAAGTAAGCAGAGAAATGCAGTATGTGAGTATCATAAAAAGAGAAAATATCATAAAATAGACAATATACCACAGCAAAATGCCAATCTAGCAATATAAAAAGGTTTATAAAGTAACAATATAAAGATACTTTGATCCAGGAACATTCTGATCGCCGTCCTGCTGCTCTGTTCATTGAATGCTTTGATTTTACTTTTTCTGGGCTGTTCTTATTAATATTCAACTTTTCAGATTTTGTTTTATTTACGTTTTGCATGTACTCTATGATATGCATTGGTTTTGAATGGAGAATTCTGTATTTGTTTGAAGGATTCCATTGGGAGCACATATGAACTGGATCACAGCTGACCTCATCCAAATGTACCAGTTTCGGGATTCTTTGTGGTCAAAGTTTAAGCATACTGGCTCTATGAATGATCACCGTGCATATAGACAATGGCGAGATATATGCACAAAACAGACAAAATTGGCCATCTCAAACCCTAGAATCTTTTGGAAAGTCATAAATAAACTACAAACTCCCCCAATCCACTCCCAACCCACCACTGTCAAAGTGGGTAACCAAACCCTGCAACTTCCCTTAGATGTGGCAAATGCCTTTAACAATTATTTTGTCGGATGCTCTACTGCCCTGATTGCCAAGCTAATAAATGACATGCGTCCTGAAACTACAAATGTGGAAAAGGCCCCACTAAATTTGCAAAGGCCCAATATAGACGAGTTTAATTTTAGACCTGTACCTATTAGTGTCATTAAAAAACACCCTAATAATCTAAAAATGAAAAACCAGTCTGGACCCAATCAAATCCCAGCAATGCTGTTGAAGCTCAGTGCGCCGGCAATTGCTAAACCCGTCTCAACTCAAATTAACGAATCCTTGGTGTCTGGATACATACCCAAACTTTGGAAGACTGCGAGAGTAGTGCCTATCCATAAAAGTGGTGACACTACTTTGGTTTCTAACTATCGCCCAATATCATTGCTCCCGGTATTGTCAAAAATCTTAGAAAAATGTGTCCATACGCAACTTTGTGAGTACTACCAACAATTTAACAATCTGACCCCTGATCAATCGGGCTTTCGCCAGAATCACTCCACTACAACTGCCCTCTTAAAAGTTTGCAATGACATGCAAACTGGCATGGAACAAAGAGCCCTAACTGGAGCTATTTTCCTTGATTTTGCTAAGGCCTTTTACACAGTAGACCATGACATTCTACTGCACAAACTCAAAAACTCAGGTATTGGTGATCGTTCGCTAACCTGGTTTTGATAGTATGTATCGGATCGCTCGCAATATGTGTCAATTTCTGACAGCGACTCCCTCCCTCTCCCGGTCACGTGTGGTGTTCCCCAGGGTTCCATTCTCGGCCCCCTACTATTTCCATTATTTATAAATGATCTGCCTAATGTATGCAAATCCTCAAATGTACACATGTACGCAGATGACACGGTAATCTATGCGAGCAAATCCAATCTACTGCAACTTGAGGATGTGCTCCAAGACCAGTTTACAGAGGTAGAAAGGTGGATCGCAAAAAACAAACTCTTCCTGAACACTGACAAAACTGTCACAATGATTTTTGGAACAGTACCTAAATTACACAAATTACACAATTCCCACCTATCCATCAAAACAAATTCAAATGGCACACTGACCGCAGTCCACTCTTTCAAATACTTGGGTATGATATTAGACCCCAATCTATCTTTTGGCCTCCACATAGAAAAACTTGCATCTAAACTTTATCAAAAACTAGGTGCCCTGTACAGAAACAAATCCTGCCTAAGCCCTACAGTAAAGGAAAAGATTGTACAGCAAATGCTGATGCCAATCATTGATTATGGGGATGTAGTATATTATTTATTATTATTATTATTATTGCCATTTATATAGCGCCAACAGATTCCGTAGCGCTTTACAATATTTTGAGTGGATGTAACAATAAATAGGACAATTACAAGAAAACTTACAGGAACAATAGGTTGAAGAGGACCCTGCTCAAACGAGCTTACAGACTATAGGAGGTAGGGTATTAGAAACATTAGGACATGGAATATATGCATCTGCATCGCAATCCCACATTAATAAACTCAACACATTGTTCTGCCGATTTGTGATATAATGTAATTACAGGACCCACCATTGTGACATGCTAAAAAAACTAAACTGGCTGTCGCTGGAATCCCGACGCATCCTTCATCTTTCCAGCCTTGTGCTAACAGCTTCTCTGGGAAACTCCCGCCCTACCTGAACAAAATGCTTTCCCCAGCTGTTCCCACTTCCTATAACCTCCGATCCAGTACCAACACTTTACTTAGTCTTCCTCAATACAAAAAGAAAGCGGCCCGATCCTCCTTCTCCTACAGAGCACCGCAATTGTGAAACAACCTCCCGCACAATTTAAAATCATCCCTAAGCCTAAAGTCCTTTAAGAGATCCCTCTCTACATACATCAAAACAGAATGCACGTGTCATGGTTGATTATATATTTCCTGCCTGTTCTATGTTACATTTTGTACATATTGTGTATTAATATTGTTTTTGTATTTTATTGTACCCTATTGTATCAATGCAATGATTTGTGGACCCAGGACATACTTGAAAACGAGAGAAATCTCAATGTATCTTTCCTGGTAAAATATTTTATAAATAATAATGTAGTATGTGTCATGCTTGGAGTGACCCTTTCAGGTAGAAAGAAGCAGGCTTGCTTTGGAAAAATTCTCTGAAGTGTCAAAAAATGTTTTCAGGAAAAGTAGTGGAATTCTACTAGTGTCTTCTGAGCGTGTGAAATAAATCTGAGTGGATGCTCCAAGTACCATAACTATATATGATTATTTAAAAGGTCTGTACCTGTTATTGCTGCAGCTATTAGCCATCAATGTGTTACGTTGTCATTGGATGCTATGTGTCAGGATATAAGAGGAACTCAGGATGTGGTAATACGAAACCAAGGCAAAGTACCAGTTGGGGCAAGGCAGAGATGTGTTCAGCCCTGGCAGCACAGGTTCATAAGCGGTGAGTCCATCAGAAGGTCATGCAGGAGGCAGCTAGTAAGGACACAGGTAGAAGCACTTGGGAATCTCAGTACGACTAAGCAAGGAGGACTTGGTGACTGAACAATAAATAAGTTGAAGAGAGGCACGCTTCCTGATGTCACAGACACTCCACATTATGTCACGCCCTCACTTCCCTTTAAGGGTGATGTCATCTGGCGCATGCATGCCTAGGTAGGTGAACAGTTTGGAGGAATCGGGGGCCACCACAGACAGCTAAGAGAAGCAGAATCTGGGCTTGTCCATGGTGTGTCTACAGACACTGCATGATCGTTCTCAGGGCTCAGAAGAGTACCACACACTTCAGTGGGCTGGTCTGTTTGATTATCAGGCAGCCTGGCATGCATTTACACCTGGCTGACCTGCCATTTCCAAATGTGTACACCCCCTATGGGCAGCGCCATTGACACAACTTATGTCTTGATTACCTCACCAACTTCTGTCCCTACTTTTACCATCTTTAACATCACCAACCGTTATCCCACCTTTTACCATCTTTAACCTCACCAAACGGTGTCCCACCTTTAACCTCACCAACCGGTGTCCTGCCTTTTACCTCACCAACCAGTGTCCCGCTCACGGTACACTGATGTTGGGGTGTATGCCTCTGCAGGTATTTACGGGATATACTCTACATTCCCATTAAGAACAATGGCACAGCCTAGTTTGGCCAAAATGTCCCTGTCATTTCCTATCCCTGGAGAATCTGTACATTTGCAACAATAAGGAGGAATAGGTGAATAGCTATTTTCCCCAAATAATGCTTTGTGGATCCATCCATTTAAATGCTAGCTTCCTGTTGATCTAAATGTAGCCGGCCTGTAAAGACAGGATATTTTATGACTTTATGTAACATTTTTCTTCATATTCTTTGTACTGTGTTTATTAAACATGCTGTTATTATCATTCATTACACAAAGGGATTATAGCCAAGATTATGAAAATTAAGAGATAACGCAATGCATGAATTAATAAGAGTAGTTAGACAGACAGACAAATGAATGGAGAGAGGACTGTGTGCATGTTCGTGTGTGTTTAAAAGTGATTTAAAAAAATGAATTTTTTTGCATTTAATGCTTCTGGGAGTCTGCATTTTATTCCAGACTGGAGGCAGCCATCCGTTCATTCCTATCTCTACTTTATATGGTCAGTGACCAGAATTCCATCTATATTTTGTACATATATATTTATTCATTATATTATGGATTATAGCTATATTATGTTATGGATTCTATCTATATTAGATATTGTGACAAACTGCCATTTGCCACTGGGCATTGGAGAGGACTGATTGTCAGCCTCCTGCCATGTGACTATGGCCCCTGGGATGTATTGCCCTTTAAGGACATGATTTGGGCATAATGGATTTTTATAATGTTGTTTCTGGCCCTTTAATTACTTTGGAGCAGTGTTGCAACTTTAAATTGGCACATCTGATACAACCGAAGTGCCAAAGTAGTCGAAGTAAAATAATAGTGGTCCAGGCACTCCTTGGTTCAAGACAAGCACTTTATTGAGAACCACAACAGCAACGTTTCGACCCGAAAAGGTCTTTGTCAAGCTGATCCATACATCAATTTTACAATATATATATAACAAACTTTAAACAATTACAATTATAAAATACACATATGAATCAGTATCCTAAGCAAGTAGTTTAACAGCTGGAAGAAGTATATTACTTATCAACAATACTTTGTTAATTATATTAATTAGAAAGAGAGTAATACTTAATTGCTAATAATGAACGAGCTTTGAAAAAGAAATGTATACATTATTTTTATATGGATACTGACATAACATCCAAGTGTATATAGGACATAGAATATAAATATACACAACATAAATACAATACAAAGATAAGACCAGAGTATGCGAGTACAGAAATTTCCATTATCGATTAGAAATCCTTGATCAAAATCACAGAGTATTATTAATATTAAGTATCCTTAACATATAAACCACATCAAATTCAAAGAGTTTTCATATATAGAAGAAAGTGTGTATAAAGAGATGCCCTTAAGTAGGTTATTTCCATTATCGATTAAAGATCCATGATCAAGATTACAGAGTATTAATATAAAATATCCTTAAAGGACCACTCTAGGCACCCAGACCACTTCAGCTTAATGATTGAATGTTTATGAATGGGTTAAGCCTTCCCCCTAATCCTCTAGTGGCTGTCTCATTGACAGCCACTAGAGGCGCTTGCGTGCTTCTCACTGTGATTTTCACAGTGAGAGCACGCAAGCGTCCATAGGAAAGCATTGTAAATGCTTTCCTATGCGACGGGCTGAATGCGCGCGCAGCTCTTGCCGCGCGTGCGCATTCAGCCCAGGAGGAGGAGAAGGGAGGAGAGCTCTCCTGGCTGGAAAAAGGTAAGTTTTAACCCCTTTCCCCTTTCCAGAGCCGGGCGGGAGGGGGTCCCTGAGGGTGGGGGCACCCTCAGGGCACTATAGTGCCAGGAAAACGAGTATGATTTCCTGGCACTATAGTGGTCCTTTAACACATAAAGCACATCAAATTCACAGAGTTTTTATATCTAATGGAAAGTGTATAAAAAGAAATACCCTTAACTAGACTAGAACGACTCATTTGGAGTCGAAGTGTATATTATATCTGCATAATCTGAAACTTTTAAAGAGACAGATTCGACTATAATCACTGTAAGTGATAGAAAAGTGTAAAATGTATAGGATTTAAACCAGTGTTCAACTGTGTTTGAATTAGATGAATGGCTATACATATAGAAGAATGAAGCCATTAATTATGAGATTAAAATAAGGAAGTGTATTGTGAATTAAAGGTATACACACATATGTAAAAAAAGTGTAAAAAAAATGTAAGAAATTGGTGCAAAAAGATAATGAAGAGAGATGACAGCAGTATAATTAAATTAAAGAAATATCCACAAAGGATATAGTAGAAGACTGTCATCTCAGTTCAAATACCAATAAATTGAATTTAACCGCCAACTTAGGACATATAAATCACCGGATTTGTATTTTGGCAGGACGGAGAGAACAGGGGCCATCGAAGGGACATGAACGTCCCGAGCGCGCAAGCCCATTTAAAGGATTGCCCAGCGACCTGCTATACTGACCAGATCACACAGAGAATTGATGATATGACCGTTTCTTCACTAAACAGTAATCGTTTTTCATCCCCTTCTATCACATTATCATCTGCAGACTTCAGCATCCTCCTACGGTGTATATCAAAAAGCAACTTCTACATTGGTGAGATCCACCCATAAACAGTGAACCATTTAGTGTACTATATTTTGGACTGCCATTTATCAGGACTGTACTACTTTTTTATAATTATTTTTTCTTCTTTTCTTTTTCTTTTTTCTCTTTTTTTCAGTTGAATTTTTAATTTTTTAATTTTTATTTTTTCACTTCATTTTTTCCATTTTTTTTTTTTGGATCATTACCTTTTGTATATAGATATATAGATTATGAACTTTATCATAAATGAAGGAGGATTCTGTGTGTATATATATATATGTAAATTGTTAAGACACCTCCAGTGTCTTTAAGCCAAACCGCCGTTTAGTATACCTTCCCCGGCTGCAGTACAATCTCCGTTCGCTTACTCTGTAACACACGAACCCAATGCAGGGGAAGCGGTAATCTCCCGATCGAAATCCACGAGCGGCTCCAAACTCTCGAACGGCAATATACGAACTGCTAGTAACCGTCGAACAATAATATCCCCAAAGCGGCTTTCGTTCCATCCAGCAGTCTCTAAACGTGAAGAAGAAATCCCCCCAATAACGAGACAGAAGCTCCGCATTGAGGGTCAAATAAGATCTGGTTTTACTGTGGGCTACCTGCCCGTATTTATGCAGGTCTCCCACCTGGTGGACACTCCCCTAGGGGACCAAATGGGAGACTTAAACTACAGACAGATAGAAGGACATTTCAGGCACACAGTCACATATTTTACCCACAGTGCATTCTGATTCCCTCCCCTCTGTCCTGGAGTTAATTACCAAGTAACTCAATTAACTCCAGGACAAGGACAGTCTCCATCTTAAACATAAAATAATAAAAGACAGAAAAATACATAACTACATAAAAACTGAACATTTCCCGTTAGTATTACATGTCCCCAGATAGCCTGGATCTGAGTGCATATTATTAGCGAATAGCGCTCAGATCCCACACACATAGTTCAATCGCCATGGAGTCAAAGTTCTTACAGTCTTTCGGTATACGAATGACTCCATGGGAGGGCTATCTGGGTTAAGTCTTTTGTATGCTCTCAATCTCCCGAACGGCCGGTGTTCGCATGCTTTCGTGGAGGCAGCCAGGCGTTCCCTTGTTTCAGCGGTGTTCGGCAGAAAAAGTGTCCATTTTCAGTTCCATAGAAATAGAGCCAAACACCGCTGAGCGTTCGCATGATTTAAAATGGCCGCTGCCTCGTGGTCGACATACGAACGACGACCACCCTGAGTTCGGTTTAATTGAGAAGTGTCTGCGGTTAACCACAACGTTCTAATGGGGATCACTTTGTTAACCAGCAGCACACTCCTCACTTGGGTGGCCGTTCGTTCGGCAGATTTGTTCGGGAAAAAGAGTCATTCGAATGGCTGGGCTATAGAAACCAGCCATTCATACGAACGGGGGACAAACAGACGAACGGGCAAAAATCCAGCAGACAGATGGTTCTGTCACATAAATAGTTTATGTATATAGGATGAAATGAGTGTTACCATGATGAAATACTATTATCTTTATGAATTTATCTAAAAAACTATTACAATAAATATTTTGAAATTGAATGCAGGATTAGCAATAAGTTTCATTGCAATATTTTGAGTGCGGTATTCATATTTGTTTATGACAAATACCAATAAAGACTATAACCTGGATACTTAATAAACACATAGATATATAAGTATAAATAACACATTGATCACATAGTTATACTATTGAATTAAGAAATGTAATATTCACTATGTGTTAAGGGATTTCATGTTCACAATGTAAGACTGGTCAGATTATAAAATCTAATGTATCTGGAAGACTAACACCAGCAACAATCCCCTCAATTGAGGAATGTCTGTAATGACAAAAAGGGAAAAATAACAATCGATTACATAAGACACAGGACTTTTTTTACATAAAACAAAATAATTTTTTAAATAAAAAAGACTTTTAAAATCAAATTAACGAGGTGAGGTCAAGTTTCTGATTTAAGCCCTTCGGAGAAAGAGTATCCAACTCTTTGATCCAAAAGGCTTCACGTAAAAGGAGTCTCCTTAATCTATCTCCCCGTGGAATATTTGTCTGCACATATTATTTGAAATCTCAATTGGGAAATGTTATGATGAGCTATATTGAAATGTGAGGGTATAGGCAACTCCAATAGGCCCGTCCTAATGGTGGATTTATGCTTTGAAAACCTGTCCTTCATTTTTTGAGTTGTTTGACCCACATATAAGAGCCCACAAGGGCGTTTAAGAATGTATATCACAAAGGTAGTTAGACATGTAACATGTTGTCTTACAGGGTATTTTTTTTCCACTAAACGGATGACAAAATACTGATCCTTTGATCATTGAGTTGCAGGAGACGCAACTTAGACAAGGAAAGTTGCCATTCTTTTTAGAAGTTTGTGAGATCGGTTTTGGTAATTCAGCCTTAATTAACTTATCTCGAAGAGATGGAGCTCGTTTATATACAGGCATAAGCTTAGTTATAATTTCCTCAATGCCAGGGTGGCACCTAGATAATATATTCCAATGTTTATTCAATATTTTATATATTCCAATGTTTATTCAATATTTTATTTATATCAGTAGATATGACATTATATTGAGAAATAAATTAGATTCTTTTACCTCTGTCTCGTTTAGGTCTTGCTGTCAGTAGATCTGGTCTCGTGACAGTTTTCAATGACTCTAGTTGATCTTGTAACATTTCAGAAGGATAACCTCCTTCACTAAACCTAGTACTCATTTCTGAAAGATGTTGATTGGTTTGTTCTGTAATGGATACCAATCTTTTTACCCTCATGAATTGACTTCTGGGTAAAGATTTAAGTGTAAAAGAGGGGTAAAAGCTGCTATAATGCAGTACAGTATTTTTATCCAATGGTTTTCTATAAATACTTGTCTCTAGACTACCATTTACTTTAGAGACAAGTATATCCAAAAATGGAATTGAATCAAAATCCATATTCATAGTAAATTTAATACTAGTCGAAAAACCATTGAGAAAACAAAAGAATTCCTCGAGGGGTTCCAATGGGCCAACCCACAACGCCAGCACATCATCTATATAGCGCCACCACTTCAGAACATGTTTCTGAAAAAGTATGTTCTTATAAATGAAATCTTCCTCTAATTGCGCCATGAATATGCCGGTGTATGTGGGGGCTACATTGGAACCCATCGAAGTCCCCCTCTTCTGAATAAAAAACTCATTCTCAAAGACAAAGTAATTCTCTTTCATGACCATTGTTAACAGTTGTAGAAGAAAAGATAATGCTGGTTCCTTAATGCCTAATTTCTGAAATGCAAGATTCAATGATGCAATACCTTCGCTATGAGTAGTAGAGGTACAGAGACTGTTAATCTCAAATGTAACCAAAGTATTGTCATCAGCATCCTCTATTCGCTCTAACTTCTGTAAGACTTCAGTTGTATCTTAAGATTTAATTTGAGATAGATATGGTCTTGCCAATTGATCTAAATATTTGTCTAAAGGTGACAAAAGGGAATCGATACCCGCCACTATAGGCCTGCCCGGTGGATCTATTAATGATTTATGTATCTTGGGCAGTATATATAGAGCAGGTATCATAGGGATAAATCCTTGTCAATAATTTTATTGTCTACTGCTTCTTTATGAAGTGCATCAATTTTATTTTTTAAAGATAATGTTGGATCAACTTTTGTTTTAGTGTATGTTTCTTGATCATTCAACTGTCTTGTGATTGCTTTAACATAATTAACCCTATTCATAATGACTAGGGCACCACCTTCATCAGCAGGCTTCAGTACAAGACTAAGATCGTCTTGTAAGGTCTTAATTACAAATCTCTGATTTTTTTATAAGTTTTGGAATTGTCAATTCTTATTTACATGGGTCTGTGAGAGGGCATCAACATCTTTCTTAACCAAATTGATATATGTTCCTTAAGTATGGTCTACAATTGGTGGATTGAAGCTACTTTGATTTCTCAGCTCAGTATCACACAATTTAAGACAGATATCATCAACACTTTTAGTATTCAAAGGGAACATAGGCTTACTGAAAAATACTTTGAGTTTCAAACTATGAAAAAATCTGCATAGATCAATATCTATGTCAAGAGCTATGGGATTATACATAGGACAAAACTCAAACCTTTTGGGGTTAAAACGTTGCTGTTCTCAATAAAGAGCTTGTCTTGAACCAAGGAGTGCCTGGACCCCTATTATTTTATTATGTTTGGTAATCTGGTGTTTGATTCCGGCTCAGCAAGCATCCTGGCTCAGATTTGTGGGAGTGAGTGCAGTTCCACATATACTATTCGAAGTAGTCGAAGTGGCCGCCATTCGACAAACGAACACATGGCTGCGGCCATTTTAACTCATTCAAATGCGGTCAGCGGTGTGTGCAGCCAAATCTATGGAACTGTTTTCGGCTACCCAATTGCACGAACACCACTGACCCGTACCTTCTTCTCCACTTGGACACTGGAGACTAAGTCCCGTTCGAAGAATCGAACGCTCGTTCTAATGGGACTTAGTCATTTTTTCAGTGAAAAATAGACCAACCGCACAGCCCAAATCCGAGACAGTCCCCCCCTCCAATTTATAACCCCCAGGGACCATGTGACTGCTCTAAAACAGCGGTCACATGGCTGCAATAGGTGTCCACATTGCTGCCAGTGAAAAAGTAAAACAAAGTTTTTTTTAAAAAGTTTATAAATAATAAAATAAATAAAAATATATATATATCTTATATATAATGTCATACTAAGTGTATTTTTTAAATTAATATATACTTATATTAATATAAAATACACTTAGAGTAAAATTACACACGTGTGTGTGTATTTATGTGTTTATATATTCCAAATAGGTTATGGTGGGGAAAAATTGTGAGTTGCATTAAAGGAACACTATAGTCACCTAAATTACTTTAGCTAAATAAAGCAGTTTTAGTGTATAGATCATTCCCCTGCAATTTCACTGCTCAATTCACTGTCATTTAGGAGTTAAATCATTTTGTTTCTGTTTATGCAGCCCTAGCCACACCTCCTCTGGCTATGATTGACAGAGCCTGCATGAAAAAAAAAAAACTGGTTTCACTTTCAAACAGATGTAATTTACCTTAAATAATTGTATCTCAATCTCTAAATTGAACTTTAATCACATACAGGAGGCTCTTGCAGGGTCTAGCAAGCTATTAACATAGCAGGGGATAAGAAAATCTTAATTAAACAGAACATGCAATAAAGAAAGCCTAAACAGGACTCTCTTTACAGGAAGTGTTTATGGAAGGCTGTGCAAGTCACATGAAGGGAGGTGTGACTAGGGTTCATAAACAAAGGGATTTAACTCCTAAATGGCAGAGGATTGAGCAGTGAGGCTGCAGGGGCATGTTCTATACACCAAAACTGCTTCATTAAGCTAAAGTTGTTCAGGTGACTATAGTGTCCCTTTAACAACGAAACAGCTGTCCATTAGTGGTTCACTGGTTTTTCCTAAGTTGTGTTTCAAGCTGTTGTATACTGCAAACACAGACTAAAAGGAATCCATGTTTAAAATGGAATGAGGCAAAAATTTGATTCTTTGTTAAGCTAATTTGCATATGCCGGTGCTGCTGGGGCTAAAATATATGGGGTATGCCAACAATGGGGTACATTGACGTTGTGGCAGGCTTATGCAAGATATGATCATATAATGTAACTAAACCCCCATTATTTTTGCCTAGGTGAGGTGTTTTTAAATAAAACTATTACAATCTCTAAGATTTGAAATCATTGTTTAGTGAATAAGTGAGTGCGCTGGATTCTGTATTTTGTATATTTTGGCCCCAGCAGCACCCTATAATGTATGCAGGTTCAGGTGAGTGCAGCCCTCATGGATTTGTTTGTATATTTGGGAGTCCGGGCCAACTCGGTTTTGCACCCCTCCCTGTTACAGGTGCCTCATTCCAGGACCCTATTTAGCCTTGACTTGCAGTGAATCCCAGTAAGGAAGTATTTCCCAAGTAAGTGGGTTAATCTCATAAGGGCAAGCATTAGGCTCCTAGAGTAGGACCTGCCAAGAATGATGGGGTACATTGACGTTGTGGTAGGCTTATGCAATATATGATCATATAATGTAACTAAGCCCCCCATTATTTTTGCCTAGGTGAGGTGTTTTTAAATAAAACTCAAAGATAAAGCACCGCGCTTACAGCAGCAGTGGCTTAGTATCCAACAGCTTAAAATACATAGTAAAAACAAAGAAAACGTTACCTGCGCTCTGGCCTAAATCCCCATGTGCATTTAAACAAAAATGGAGGCTCTTTAGTTTTATTCTAATGGCCATTTGAATATATAAGCTCACCAACCACGTCAAGGCCTTGACGTGGTTGGTGAGCTTATATATTCAAATGGCCATTAGAATAAAACTAAAGAGCCTCCATTTTTGTTTAAATGCACATGGGGATTTAGGCCAGAGCGCAGGTAACGTTTTCTTTGTTTTTAAATAAAACTATTACAATCTCTAAGATTTTAAATCATTGTTTAGTGAATAAGCGAGTGCGCTGGATTCTGTATGTCATATATAGATAAATAACTATATTTATTGTGTGTATATATATATATATATATATATATATATTCTAAAAAATAAATAATAATTACAAATAAAAAACTGTAAAAATAATTTTATTCTAACTGTATTTTGATTATATATATATATATATATATATATATATATATATATAGATATATATACATATCTATGTATATCCCCTTAACGACCGTGGACGTACTAGGTGTGTCCGACCAAAAACGTTAGGTCGTTAGGTATATCCGCGGCAAATAAGAGCCCTTGACTTACCTGGACCGGTGATCCGCAGCAATCGCGGTCGGGGGACTTCCGGAGTTCCCAGCAGTCCCCCTGGAGCAGCTTCAGCCACCCCAGCCCTCCAGGGCCGTGTGATCACCATGATCGCATCGCATTAATAGGACTATAGAAGCTGCCAGCAGGGAGACTGTCTGAACTGTCAGGCTGTCCCCCAGGCTGCTAAAAAGTAAATAATAAAAATATATAATATATATATATATATATATATATATATATATATGTTATACATATATAGGTGGTCCTCCTTTAGCGACCTACCTGTTTTACGACAGCTCGCACCAGGCATAAGTGCGAGCCGTCGTGGGGATTCCCTGCTTTGGTGCGCATGTCTATGTTCAGGGAAACTTCCCCAAACATAGATTATAGGGATTCCCTGCTCTGGTGCATTTGTCTATGTTCGGGGAAGTTAACGCCTCACTTACCAACCGATTAATTCTATGACCGGGTCGTAGGAACGGAACCCGGTCGGTAAGTAAGGAGTGTCTGTATTATATATGTGTTATATATTATAAAATAATTAAAGCATTTTATAAAATAGTATACATATATGATGCATATATATGATTTCATACACATATATCTCAAAATACACTTATAATGAAATCATATATATGTGTATATATATATGTGTGTGTGTATATGGAAAAAAACATTTCTAAAAAAAAACCAAATAAAAACGCAAACTTTGGCCAGCGTTTGTGACTAAGTGGCTACTACAAAAGAATGGACATAACCCATTTTGAATTCCATGGTTTGTCTACTTTTACCAGTGGTATGCCATGATGGGGTTCATTTAAATTCCTAGGCTGCCATACGGTCTGAAAGGCAACATAGGCCCAGCAAACCAATCTGGCAAGCTTCAATGTGCCAACATGGAAAAGGGGAAAGCCCTACACTGACCCCTGTAAGTTTGCAAAAACCCATAAAACCTGTACATTGGAGAGATGTTGCCGAACACATATTGGGTAATTTCACAGCCTGGGATCAATGTCCCTAATCTAGGAGAACACATTGCCTTCTTAGCACTCACATGGCCATAAGCTGCAATACTTTCACTGACCACAAGGGGGAGTAAAGAGCCAGCAAGTATTTTTGATGATCTATGATATATCAAGCAATTACACATTAAGTATTTAATTATTATTACTGTTATAATAAGATTATTATTTTGATAAGATATAAGACTAGCTCATTAAACAGTAACTGCTTATTATATGCTTTATTTTTATTCCTTTCCCTCCAGATTATTCAAGATTGCCACTGTTGTTTATATATAAATAAAAAAATGAATGGCTAATTACTGACTGTAACATTATAACAGAGCTCCCCTGGGAATGTAACGGCTAATTACTGACTGTAACATTATAACAGAGCTCCCCTGGGGATGTAACGGCTAATTACTGACTGTAACATTATAACAGAGCTCCCCTGGGAATGTAACGGCTAATTACTGACTGTAACATTATAACAGAGCTCCCCTGGGGATGTAACGGCTAATTACTGACTGTAACATTATAACAGAGCTCCCCTGGGGATGTAACGGCTAATTACTGACTGTAACATTATAACAGAGCTCCCCTGGGAATGTAACGGCTAATTACTGACTGTAACATTATAACAGAGCTCCCCTGGGGATGTAACGTTTAATTACTGACTGTAACATTATAACAGAGCTCCCCTGGGAATGTAACGGCTAATTACTGACTGTAACATTATAACAGAGCTCCCCTGGGGATGTAACGGTTAATTACTGACTGTAACATTATAACAGAGCTCCCCTGGGGATGTAACGTTTAATTACTGACTGTAACATTATAACAGAGCTCCCCTGGGGATGTAACGTTTAATTACTAACTGTAACATTATAACAGAGCTCCCCTGGGGATGTAACGTTTAATTACTGACTGTAACATTATAACAGAGCTCCCCTGGGAATGTAGCGTTTAATTACTGACTGTAACATTATAACAGAGCTCCCCTGGGAATGTAACGGCTAATTACTGACTGTAACATTATAACAGAGCTCCCCAGGGAATGTAACGGCTAATTACTGACTGTAACATTATAACAGAGCTCCCCAGGGAATGTAACGGTTAATTACTGACTGTAACATTATAACAGAGCTCCCCAGGGAATGTAACGGTTAATTACTGACTGTAACATTATAACAGAGCTCCCCTGGGAATGTAACGGCTAATTACTGACTGTAACATTATAACAGAAAGGGAGTACAGGTTAGTGGGGTGTAAGGTTGGTAAGGATGTACAGGTCAGTGGGCTATATTGTTGGTAAGGGGGTACAGGTCAGTGGGTTCTATTGTTGGTAAGGGGGTACAGGTCAGTGGGTGCTATGGTTGGTAAGAGGGTACAGGTCAGTGGGTGCTATGGTTGGTAAGAGGGTACAGGTCAGTGGGTGCTATGGTTGGTAAGAGGGTACAGGTCAGTGGGTGCTATGGTTGGTAAGAGGGTACAGGTCAGTGGGTTCTATTGTTGGTAAGGGGGTACAGGTCAGTGGGTGCTATGGTTGGTAAGAGGGTACAGGTCAGTGGGTTCTATTGTTGGTAAGGGGGTAAAGGTCAGTGGGTTCTATGGTTGGTAAGGGGGTACAGGTCAGTGGGTTATATGGTTGGTAAGGGGATACAAGTAAATGGGGGACTTAATGAATGAGCAATAGTGTGTGAAACAATATTGAAGGTGACAGAAGAACACAGACTGATCTAGAGGAAGTAAAAATGAGACAAACCTCTGTTTTGGGCAAAACATGAAAGTAACAAGTGTTCTTAGTATATATACACACAGAGTCCCTGTATATACCATTCCCCAGCATCACCAGGGCACGTATTGCCCTGCCCAAACCTGTTTATACAGCAAGCAGAATATTTCAGAAAATGTAAGTTTGCAGCCGGCACCGGAGTGAGCAGGACTCACACTCCAATCTACTGCAAGAAAATGGCTTTGACAAGGTGACTAGTCAGGGGTCGATGTATGGAAAAAGCCAAGAACAACACAATAAGTCACACATACACACACGTGATAGGCATGTGGATATATACACTCAATAAACTCATCTGAGCAAGACTGTGAGATTTCCCAACTGTATCATGGTAAAGCGCTGCTGATGGCGTTATATAAATACTAACAATAATAATAATTCATAGGCGTGTGTACATGTAGGTGGAAAAATTAGTAATTTTTAAGCTGCGTTTTTATAGATGGACAAGTTGTTTTTGTACATGAATAACTATTTATGAATAAACCGTTGTGATACAAAGTTTGCATACCCCTGGAGAATTGGTAATATATGGACCATTTATAAAGAAAACACGAGTGACCAGGCAAAACACAGCTCTTTTATTTCTTATGGGAATTATATTTAACTGTAATTTATTACAGAATGACACAATTATAAAACAAAACATGGCAACAATGAAAAAAATTACCCGTTCAATAGTCTGCATACCCTTAGTTCTTAATACTGTGTATTGCCCCCTTTAGCATCAATGCCAGTGTCCAGTCTTTTGTAATAGTTGTCTATGAGGCCCCTAATTCTTGCAGGTGGTATAGCTGCCCATTCGTCTTGGCAAAATGCCTCCAGGTCATGCAAAGTCGTTGGTCATCTTGTATGAACCGCACGTGTGAGATCTTCCTAGAGTGGCTTCACCTTTTTCTGCTGTAACCACTGGAGGGTCAACTTGGCCTTGTGCTTAGGTTCATTGTCATGCTGGGAAGTCCAAGAGCGCCCCATGTGCAGTCTTTGTGCAGAAAAATGCAAATTGTCTGCCATTATTTTCTGATAACATACTGCATTAATCTTGCCATCAATTTTCATAGGATTCCTTATGCCTTTAGAGCTAAGACACTCCCAAAACATCAGTGAGCCACCACCATGCTTCACAGTGGGGATGGCATTGTTTTCACTATAGGCCCCGTTGACCCCCCTCCAAACATAGCGCTTATGGTTGTGACCATAAAGCTCTATTTTGGTCTCGTGATTCCAAATTACAGTGTGCCAGAAGCTGTGAGGCTGTCAAGGAGTTGTCGGGCATATTGTAACCAGGCTTTTTTTGTGGCATTGGCACAGTAAAGGCTTATTTCTGGCAACTTGACCATGCAGCTCATTATTGTGCAAGTATCGTCGTATAGCGCTCCTTGAAACAACCACACTGTCTTTTTTTTCCTGATGTTATCTGTAGGTTTTTCTTTGTATCCCAAACAATTCTTCTGGCAGTTGTAGTTGAAATCTTTCTTGGTCTACCTGACCTTGGCTTGATATCAGAGAACTCCAAATTTTAAACGTCTTAATAAGTGATTGAACAGTACTGTTGCAAAGCTTTGGATATCTTTTTATATCCTTTTCCATCTTGATAAAGTACCATTACCTTGTTACACAGGTTTTCTTTTTACAGTTCTTTTCTGCTCCCCATGGCTCAGTATCTAGCCTGTTCAGTGCATCCACGTGAGAGCTATACTCATTGATTATTTATACACAGTCACTAACTGCAATTTAAAACGCCACAGGTGTGGGAAATTAACCGGTGTGTGTCACACATTTAGGCTGGAAGAAAAGGATTTTTTTTACTGTAAGAGCAATAAGGATATGGAATTCTCTGCCTAAAGAGGTGGTTTTGTCAGAGTCTATACAGATGTTTAAACTGTAATTGGATAAATACTTGCAAAAACATAACATACAAGGATATAATTTCTAATTAGTGGGTGTGACGAGACCAATCTCGCCACATTGCATTGGAGAAGCCTGGTTGCTCGCCTGTTGCCTTTGGATTATAGCGCCAAGCCTTCTTTTTCCCCTGCAGAAAAGGCTTATTCGTGCCTTTCTGAATGGTGTTCGGTAGATTCAATCTACCGAACGAACACACGAATGACTGGACCACCTGGGAGCTGGAGTGTGTCGGCAATTAACCTCCCAGAAGCTGCGGTTAACCGCAGCTTAATTGACGAATGCTGAGTGGCTGCCATTCGTATACCGAACACGAGGTCGCGGCCATTTTAAACACGCAAACGCACAGCGGTGTTCGACGCCCAACTCATGGAACTGAAAACGGATAAATTTTGGCGCGAACACTGCTGAAGCCGCCGACCTCCCTTCTTGTTGGGTAGAAGTGCACAAACGGCCCTACATTCGATAGTTTGTACCTGAATACACCATACCCCAGATAGCCATCCCGTGGAGTCTATTCGTATGGAGAACAGACTTTGTGAACACTTTGACTCCACGGCGATTGGACTGTGTGCATAGGATCTGAGCGCTATTCGGTACTTTTGTGCGCTCAGATCCCAGCTACCTGGGGATGGGTTGCAAGTATATATTTTGTGTGATAAATGTAATATTGTGTATTTTATTGTGTTTTAGTATTTTACTGTAACCATGTGGTTAATGGAGTTTTGCCTCTGTCCTGGGAGAAAATTGGATTACTTCCCAATTACCTCTAGGACAGAGGGAGGGAAGTTAGGATGCATTGTGTGGATATTTTAACTCTGTGTGTCTGTCATTGGTTCATGTCTGTCCTTTGTCACAGTCTCCCATTTGGTCCCCTAGGGGAGTGTCCACCAGGTGGGAGACCTGCATAAATACTGGGCAGGTAGCCCTCATTAAACCAGACCACTGCTTGACCCCGAACACGGAGCCTTGTCTCGTCTTTGGGGGGATTTACTGTATGCTGATAGAGACTGATTGCTAGGTGTGTAAGCCGCTTGGATGCTTTTCCTATTCGTCTGCTAGCAGCTATTCGTGAGGTTCCAGTTCGGGAGTTTGGAGTGCTATTTTGTATCCAGTTCGGGAGTTTAGAGCATTCCTTTATATCCGGTTCGGGAGTTTGGTGTTCTGCAGTAGCTGTGCCTGTGTCTCTGGAAGGAAAGATCTACTAAACGGCAGTTTAACCCTTTTACACCTGGGGGTGCCATAACAATTGGTGGCAAGCGGCGGGATCGTTCCTACAGCCAGAAGGACAGCTACAGGAGACACCATTTCTTTGGATTTTACAATTTGAGGGCAACGCATGCCCCAGTACAGCAACCCTGACAGCACCAGGATGGAACCAGCAGTGGAGTTCAGATACTCTCTGAGAGAATATGACCGTATGGTGTAGTTCCGGCTAAGCTTCTTCGGATCCGATCCACTGGAGAGATCTGTGCGGTTCGTGAAGAACTCAGTGTTCGCGACTCTGCTAGACAGGGCAGAAAGAGAGGGCCAGCTGGCACGTTGGGAGGAACTCCAGCGGCAGGTACAGTTACGGGAAGAGGAGAGCACAGTCTCCATTCCCCAGCGGTAGAATGAAGTGCAGGGAATTGGGAGCCCAGTCTCCATTCCCCAGCGGCAGTGTGATTTATTGGGAATTGGGAGCCCAGCCTCCATTCCCTAGTGGCAGTGTGATTTATTGGGAATTGGGAGCCCAAGCTCCATTCCCCAGTGGCAGGCTGAGTTACAGGGGACAGAGATAGTTGCTCCTGTCCCCCAGCAGCAGAGTGAATTGCAGGGAATAGGGAGCCCAAGCTCCATTCCCCAGCGGGAGATACAGCAGGGAATAGGGAGCCCAAGCTCCATTCCCCAGCGGCAGAGTGTCCTACAGGGAATAGAGAGCCCAGTCTCCTTCCCCCAGCAGCAGGACTCTGTATTGGGAGCGGAGATAGTCGGTCTCCCTCCTCCGCGGCTGGAAGTATGTATGGGAGAGGAGCTTGTTACCCCCTCTTCCCAGCGGCAGCTTAACTTACCAGGGGGGGAGAGTAAACCCCACAACCATGCAGGTGGGACCGTGGTCTCTGCATTTACAGCACAGGGGGTAGGGATGGTCGGTTCTGCCCCCCCCCAGCGACAGGGCTGTTTAGCCAAAGGGGAGACAGTCGGTCTCCCCCTCTGGCAGCAGAGCTGTGTATCTAAAGGGGAGACAGTCAGTCTCCCCCTTCAGCAGCAGAGCTGCTGTGTATCTAAAGGGGAAACAGTCGGTCTCCCCCTCCACCAACCAGGCTCCAACCAGGCTACTCCCCTGGTAGCGCTGGCACCAGGGCAGAGTACCGCTGGTCTCTGCCCACTCAGCAACCCACCAAGTCAGCTTACCAGTCACCCACACAGCCGTGGTGAGGCACCTGGACCTGGACAAAGTTCTCCTCTACCCAGGTGTAGTAACCATTTATTGTGGGTGGGCTGTATTACTGATTGTATGTTGTGGGTGGGCTGCTGGACTAACAAGGGCACTGACCGGCAGGAGGTCAGATACCCTGTTAGTCTGTTTGGAAAAGGGGAGAGATGTGACGAGACCAATCTCGCCACATTGCATTGGAGAAGCCTGGTTGCTCACCTGTTGCCTTTGGATTATGGCCCCATGTTAAAAGTCTTCTTTTTCCCCTGCAGAAAAGGCTTATTCATGCCTTTCTGCCCGGTGTTCGGTAGATTCAACCTACCGAACTAACACACGAATGACTGGACCACCTGGGAGCTGGAGTGTGTCGGCAATTAACCTCCCAGAAGCTGCGGTTAACCGCAGCTTAATTGACGAATGCTGGGTGGCCGCCATTCGTATACCGAATACGAGGTCGCGGCCATTTTAGAGACGCGAACGCACAGCGGTGTTCAACGCCCAACTCATGGAACTGAAAATGGATACATTTTGTCGTGAACACCGCTGAAGCCGCCGACCTCCCTTCTTGTTGGGTAGAAGTGCACGAACGGCCCTATATTCGATAGTTTGTACCTGAATACACCATACCCCAGATAGCCATCCCGTGGAGTCTATTCGTATGGAGAACAGACTTGGTGAACACTTTGACTCCACGGCGATTGGACTGTGTGCATAGGATCTGAGCGCTATTCGGTACTTTTGTGCGCTCAGATCCCAGAGTGTAAGCCGCTTGGGTGCTTTTCCTATTCGTCTGCCAGCAGCTATTCGTGAGGTTCCAGTTCGGGAGTTTGGAGTGCTATTTTGTATCCAGTTCGGGAGTTTAGAGCATTCCCTTATATGCGGTTTGGGAGTTTGGTGTTCTGCAGTAGCTGTGCCTGTGTCTCTGGAAGGGAAGATCTACTAAACGGCGGTTTAACCCTTTTATGCCTGGGGGTGCCGTAACAGTGGGGTAATAGCTGCTTGATCCCTGGATACATCTGATTGCTATTTTGGGGTCAAGAAGGATTTTTTTTCCTAGTTTATTGCAAAATTGGAAGCGCTTCAGACTAGTTTTTTGCCTTCTTTTGGATCAACAGCAAAAACATATGTGAGGAAGGCTGAACTTGATGGACACAAGTCTCTTTTCAGCTATGTAACTATGTAACTATGTAACCTTGTGTGTCTGTAACAAGGCCAAAAATTTAAGGGTATGTAAATGTTTGATCAGGGCCATTTGGGTGATTCTTTTATCGTTATGATTTAAAAAGGAGCCAAACAAGTATGTCATTAAAAATGGCTTCACATGATCACTATCCTTCAATAAAATATTTTTTTTGCAAGATCAGTCTTATTTTAAAAATTAAGGCCAAAATGTCACAATTTCTTTCAGGGTATGCAAACGTTTGAGAACAACTGTAATACAAGCACATCTTTGTATATTTACACTAGAAGCCAGGGGCGACCGAAGTTTAACCCCTTAAAGGACCACTATAGGCACCCAGACTACTTCAGCTCAATGAAGTGGTCTGGGTGCCAGGTCCACCTAGGATTAACCCTTTCTGCTGTACTTTAGAGTTAATCCAGCCTCTAGTGGCTGTCTCACTGACAACCTGCTAGAGGCGCTTCCCCGCTTCTCACTGTGAGAAGACGCCAGCATCCATAGGAAAGCATTGAGAATGCTTTCCTATGAGACGGGCTGAATGCCGCGCATGCGCATTCAGCCGATGACGGGGAAAGGAGGCGGTGAGTCTCCAGCACAGAGGGAGCCCGGCGTTGGAGAAAGGTAAGTGTTTTAAGGACGGTGGGCGTTCTATGCCGTTCTTTTTGGGGTGGTCCTAAACGACAGCGGGCAGCATAGAACGTCCCCTCCATCCTTTGGACTTACTGGGTCCCTGCCATTCCCACGCCGGCGGTCGCAATCCTGGGATCTGCCTGGGAGCTCAGGCAGACACCCTCCGCCCAATCCAGCCATGTGGCTACATTGAGATTTCAAGTATGTCCTGGGTCCATAAAACATTGCATTGATACATTATGGTAAAATAAAATACAAAAACAATATTAATACACAATATATACAAAATGTAACATGGAACAGGTAGGAAATATATAATCAACCATGACATGTGCATTGTGTTTTGAGGTATGAAGAGAGGGATCTCTTAAAGGAGTTAGTTAATTTGAGAGCTATTTACCTTATATGTGTCTGTCAATTAAATTTCTACAGTAACTTTCTTTTACCTTTCTAAATTATTCTTCTGTATCAGCTCCGCACTCAGATACATAGTATCTACAACACTAATCTGCACTCTTTGGTTTTTCTCTCTCGGTCGCTAGGTACAGACAAAGTAGACTATGCATATATTATTGCCCTCTCTCTCTATTTATTCTCAAAGATCTTCTCTTGTAAATACATATATTCTTTGTGTTCTTTCTCACCCTTTCTTACGTATGTAAATTACCGCACATCACGTCATCTTTGACGTCACACAATCTCGTTTCCATTTTTTCACCCTCCAATCAGATGTTCTTTGAATGTATATAACCGCTACAAGTTCACATTGTAAATTGTCTTGGAAAAAAAGTCTTTATAGACTGAAACGTCGACTATTTGAATTGACTCTACAAGACTCCTGAGTGCTCTCTACTAGGACTATATACTTTGGTTGGAGATTGCGCACCGTAGCACGAAAAGACCGGAGACATTGAGTGCTGGGACCTGGGAATATATATACATATATATTTAAATTCTACAAATATATCTATGTAATATTTTTATATAATCAGGTCATTTTATTAATTAAAATTTGCGCAACCTGCCTGACAACCCAGGCTGAAAGTCCAGGACACCATAAAACCTGTACATGGTGGGTACTGATTTGCTCAGGAGACTTCGTTGAACACAAATATTAGTGTTTCAAAACAGTAAAACCTATCACAACGATGATCTCGTCAGTAAAAATGCATTTTTTTGCATTTTTCACACACAAATGGTACTTCCACTGACGATATAATTGTTGTGATACATTTTCCTATTTTGAAACACTAATATTTGTGTTCGGCGAAGTCTCCCGAGTACACGTGAGACATCGTTGAATACAAATATGTGTATTTTATTGTAGTAAAAGCAAACAGTGTTATGACATTCACATAATGTCACTTGGAACAAAAAAAATAACAAAATGTCTTATTTTCAAAAAAATTTTTTTATATTTTATTAATATTAAATTATGTTTCCTAGTTAAATATTTGATGTTAAATGAAAGCCCTATTTCTCCTGAATAAAATGATATATAATAAGTGTGGGTGCACTTAATATGAAAGAGGTGAATTACGGTTGGAGAGACATGTAGCGCAAATGCCAGGTTTTGTTTACGTTTTGTTTTGATCACAATGTGTACATTTGGCTCAGTCCTTAAGGGGTTAAAGATGGCGGGACGCTAGAGTCTAATTTCTGGAATTTGACTCTGTTTCTGACTCTGTCTCTGGCTCACTCCCTGACACACTGAGATGTCATGCCTTGTCCGACGCCACAAACCTATAGATAAACGTATCAGTGAAAAAACAACCACTTTATAGAGGTCCGAGCCCACCCCCATACTGATACCGAAGGAAAGACACAGGACAATACGCAGGCCAGTCTTTTTTATCTTGTTCAGGACATGACGGCCCATGAGGACATCAGCATTCTGTTAAAACAGACTGAGCATGTCTGATGGGCGTGTACCGGAAATAGTTTTTTTTAAAATTAATTTATTTCTCAAAAATCTTCATCTGAGGGGAGGAAACTGCGGAACTAATCATGACGCACTGCATAGGTTTTTTTTCTAACACTTCTCATACGTTTTACCACACCAATAGATTACTTTTTATCTGGCGGTATGTACCAGTATGTATTCGCTGTGAGTGCAGGATTGTTAGGGCGAGGAGTGCAGAGAGTCTGCGGAGATAGAGAAGCACACAGGGTGATAGCTCAATCTCCTCTGTCACCCTGAGCTGTTTATAGTAAATAGAGAGCTGAGTTCTCTGCCACAGTCTGAGCTCATGTCTGTCAGCTGAAGGTTACCCAGGGGACACAATAAACTCTTATCTCTGGTAATAAGTATAGCGATGGCATGGCATGGGATGGGGTAAAGGGTTAAAGAATAACAGGAGGGGTGCACTGACAGCATTAGGAACTAATTAGAGATATATAGATAGGACGAATGGCATGCTCACACTGTCAGTAACCCTGGCTTTCCAATGTCACCCTACATCGGGGCAATAAAATTTTTACTGTCCCCAAAGTTAATCTTTAACTGAAAACACTCATTCCCACTATAGTCTGAGTATCCTGCCATTAAGGAGAGAGAGATAGGGAGAGGGCAGAGGGGATAAAACTAATATTTGTGGTTTTTGAAACTAGTATTGCTAGGTATTTGTGGTATTTGATGAGTACTAGTAGTATTACTGATACATATTTCAGATATTTGATGAGTACTAGTAGTATTACTGATAGCTATTTCAGATATATGATGAGTACTAGTAGTATTACTGATAGCTATTTGTGGTATTTGATGAGTACTAGTAGTATTACTGATAGCTATTTGTGGTATGTTGATGATGAGTATAGTATTCAGGGCTGGATTAAAGGGATACTATAGTGCTAGGAATACAAAGCTGTAATTCTGGCACTATCGCTCCTGCTCCCTCGAGCTCCCCTCTCCCCGGTAAATAAATGGTTAAAAACCCTTTAATTATCTTTCCCCAGTGCTGATGTTCCTCGTTGCAGAGTCGACGCTCCGCCACCTCCTCCGTCTCGCAGCGAGAAGGGTCTGATGCTCGGCAAATGTCACGCTCATTAGATCTCCCCATAGGAAAGCACTGAATCAATGCTTTCCTATGGGGAAAATCAGATGCCAGAGGTCCCCATGCAGCGCCTAAGGATGACCAGCATCAGATACCGGACCAAAGGTCCGTTTCATTTCAGGAAGCCCTCTAGTGGCTGTCTGGTCACAGCCACTAGAGGCTGACTTTGTGCTGCAATGTAAACATTACAGTTTCTCTGGAACTGTTTTACATTGCAGCACTAAGTGCAAAAGGGTCACAGCACCCAGACTACTTCAATGAGCTGAAGTGATCTGAGTGCCTACAGTGTCCATTTTGCCTGGTGCTGACAATTACGATGCTTTCTCCATACAATGTTGCCATTCCAATAACCCAATAATACATTATTTCAAGTTCACCAGCTCCTGTATATGGAATCTTATTGACAGAAAACACTAAAGCAGTCATACCTCGCAAGTGTCGTGTATCTGGTGGAGGTCATACCTCGCAAGTGTCGTGTATCTGGTGGAGGTCATACCTCGCAAGTGTCGTGTATCTGGTGGAGGTCATACCTCGCAAGTGTCGTGTATCTGGTGGAGGTCATACCTCGCAAGTGTCGTGTATCTGGTGGAGGTCATACCTCGCAAGTGTCATGTATCTGGTGGAGGTCATACCTCGCAAGTGTCATGTATCTGGTGGAGGTCATACCTCACAAGTGTTGTGTATCTGGTGGAGGTCATACCTCGCAAGTGCTGTGTATTTGGTGGAGATCATACCTTGCAAGTGTTGTGTCTGGTGGAGGTCATACCTCACAAGTGTCGTGTATCTGGTGGAGGTCATACCTCGTAAGTGTCGTGTATCTGGTGGAGGTCATACCTCGTAAGTGTCGTGTATCTGGTGGAGGTCATACCTCGCAAGTGTCGTGTATCTGGTGGAGGTCATACCTCGCAAGTGTCGTGTATCTGGTGGAGGTCATACCTTGCAAGTGTTGTGTATTTGGTGGAGATGGTGCTGGAGGGAAACTCACAGGATACAGATATAAGAAAACACACACCCTATGCTAATCTCTCGCTTTCATCTTTCACGTAAATCCATACCCCCTAACAGCAGTGTCCGATGAAGCAGGATTTCGGTGGGTGGGGTAAAAGGGTGGGCCACTGACGCGAATCACATAACCAAAACCTGTCCAAAGAGGCGAACATGCTCCAATAATGTGAAGCCCGGCGTGAATGCAAGAAATGACCAATACACACAGCACTAGGGTTGCCACATTTCTTGGAAAAAATACTAGCCATACTAATTTGTATACTTAATTATGTATGCGTGACATCACAGGATGTAAATCACGAGGAGTGACATAACAGAAAATTCTATAAAATCACCCAAAAACGACTTACAGTTTGATTATGCTGTATAAAGGGATTGCTCCCTATGTCTCGGAGCGTCTCCCTGTCTTGCAGCGTCTCCCTGTCTCGCAGTGTCTCCCTGTCTCGCAGTGTCTCCTGTCTCACAGTGTCTCCTGTCTCGCAGCGTCTCCCTGTCTCGCAGCGTCTCCCTGTCTCGCAGTGTCTCCTGTCTCGCAGTGTCTCCCTGTCTCACAGTGTCTCCTGTCTCGCGGTGTCTCCTGTCTCGCAGCATCTCCCTGTCTCGCAGTGCCACCCTGTCTTGCAGCGTCTCCCTGTCTTGCAGCGTCTCCCTTGTGTCGGACCCACTTCCTGTTTGTGAATTGCCTGTCTTTACATTGTGTGTGTTTTCCCCATATTTTCATTTATTGTGTCCGCTCTCCGTTTGGGAGGTCTTCCATGAAGGAATCCATTCACCCCAATCCCTCATTTAGAATGTTAGAATAGAATGTTCACACCTCAAAACCTAGGTGTCAAATCGCAAACCTCCCCGGTGCCCCATTAGAACATTCACACCAATTGATCAGAGCGTTCACCGCCGCAACATAGGTGTGAAACCACAAGGGATGTAATTGATGAGTGCTCCCCTGGGTGGCCGCCATTCGTATAGACAAATGCCAGCCAGGGGCAGCATTCGTACCCCGAAAGGAGACGCTTCCCTTGTCTGGATTTTACCCCGGGACCTCGCGAATGGAGATTAGTTGATCGAGGGACTGAGGCAAGGGTCCCTGAGATTGGTGTGGGCACTTTTGGGGCACTGACGAGTTTGGTGGGCTCTCAGGAGCCTGAGGGACAAAGAAACCAGCTCTTCTCCGGCGGGCGGCACAGAGGCTCTTGGGAAGAATACCCCTGGTGAGTGTGGGGAACCCTGTTAACTATTTTTTAGCCAGCCCCCAGACTAAAAACATGGGGGTTAATATAGAGGTTTTGGGAGGATAAAAACCTGTCAATGAAAGAGTTATGATGGTAGTAAGTGGTCGTGGTGTTAGGAATTTGTATATCAGTTTTTCAGCTTGAAACGCTGCACGTATCAAGATATTTGTACCGTTGTGCTGGGGGGTAGTTACAATCGAAGCATTCATGATTTAGGCAGCCTGGAAAAATGGTGTCTATCGTCAGTGCGCACTGCGCCTGCAAGGGGAGCTTCAGTGTCCCCTGTCTCTCCGCCTCCCTCTGTTTAATTTAAGGCCAGGATAATATTGATACTTCTGATCCCACTCACTGCTTTGTGGGGCAGTGCAATTCCCTCATATTAATCATATTAAAGGGAACCTATAGAATAGAACGGAAGCATTGTTATTTCAGGACTATAGTGTTTGGAATACAGAGATCTATTTCTAACACTAACATGTTCCTCACCCCACGGACTCCCCCACCAGTGATTCACTTACTCGATTCCAGCGCCCAGTTCCCTCTGCAGTGGGTCGCACTCCGCCCCCTCTGACATCATTCGATGGGAGGGCCTATTGTTATTAGCAGAATTTAGTTCTGCAGAAGGAAGCGCCTCTCGTAGCTGTTAAGAAGATACTAGAGGTGTGTTTAACCCTGCAATGGATGAATGGATGGATGTTTTACATTGAAACTAAGTGGTCATGACGCAGCCTCCACCTGATGCCAATGGTAGGGGGGTTTAGCTGGTACTATTGGTCTCTGAGGTCACAAGCACTGCACATTGCTGTAAGTTTTATTGTTGTGGAGCTCTGTGATTCATTTATACATATGGAACATTACGAGTTTATAAAAAGATTTACATCAGTTGAGAACAATGGGGGCAGGGCTTTGGGTCCATTATAACCCCTGGGACACCTGGGTGGGTGTCTTCATGAAGGTCACTTACTGGTAACCCATTGTGTTTGATGAGAGAAAGTGCTTTCTCCAAACAATGCTTCCATTCCAATAACTAAGCAATGCATTGTTTCAGGAGGTTTGCCAGCTCCTGTATACACAGAGCACTCAGCCATATAACACGTTAACGGGGCCTCTACAAGCCAATAATGTAGTTTCTGTTTGTGAGTTAAATAAGGGGACAGTGAGAATAAAAATGGCTCGTTTTAATGTTTAGTGAGCCCTAGTGATGTAATTACTAGGCGTCTGCGTTGGCAAAAAATTATTCTGAAAATACATGTTTTTTCAGGACAGAAGAATTTCAGCCATATATCAGAAAAACTCGGCAGAATTTCAGTAACGAAAAACAGATTCAGGAAACAAATACGGACCAATCAGTGTCCTGCAACACATATATACATAATATAATATTAGAGAGATCCTTTGCAGTACATTTTATTCACAGAACTAGAGGGAACAAGAGATGGGGCACTAATAAAATCCTTATTTATATATTATATATATTAACTATATAATACAGGTCAAGACTGATCTCATTGCCAAATATATTAGATGGATCTTACGGTTACTGTGACGCTAATTCTGAATATGGCATCAGGTTTTCTACCTTGGCTCTAAGTTTTGAGATAATGGATGCCACTATTGACTAACATGAAAAAAATGCAAAAATGCAAATGTTAAGGCACACAAAATCCCATGGAAACTGTCTGACATCCTACAACTAGCTAAAGGTGTATTCAGCAGATAACATAAAACGAAGTACGCTAATCACACGTAGTGCGTAGAAAGCTCTGTCTATATGCTTTTCTTTCATGTGAGTTATCAAGACAATCATGCTGGAGCCCCGGCAGTAATCTGCCGTCACATGTCTGCACCGTCTGCCTTTTAGAAAAACCTTATTTTACTTCATCCATTTTGCCACTATCGTAGACATTCCACAGTTTCCTTGGTCTCCAAACTTCAATCCAAAATAAGGAAGAAATGCTTGTCTTTGAACGCCTCCATTTACTATTTTGGACAAATGTTTAAAATATATTCAGATTATTATTTAAATATTGATATATATTGATTTTATATATGATATATTTGATATGTCTTTTGTTTTTGCCAAAGTGTATTGGCCATAAATGTAGCAGTATGCGTTAAAATTCATTAAACAGCCTCTTGGTGAAGAATAAGTATTTCTATGCAAATAAATATATTCAATATGAAATTATTTGCAATGAATCAACTTGCAACAACATAAACAAAGAATTAAATGTAGCATTAGATAAAAACAATGTTAAAGAGTAAAAAGACAGCCCAAACATATGTCAGCAGCCACTGTTAAAATGGCGTTAAATTCAAAATATGAGCCTCCGGTCTGCTAAAAAATAACGATGAATCTTTATTCGTCAGAGCAGCTAAAAGGTTAATAACAAATACAGGTGAAGAAAAATCAGTGTGCGACCAATCATGCTCATACGTAAGAGAAACAGCCAATCAGCTTAAAGCGTAGGTTATAAATCAGGTGATCCCACAAATATCCCCCTCACTCTTTGCTGTTTGCTGGACATATATATATTCACTATATTCTTTGCTGGTTTTGTCTGCCACGCATGATTTTGTCATTATATTATATGTGTTTAGATAACATTTTGATTATTGGGAAGTCCTGCTTTCCATCACCGCGTGTGGCAGCCATTTTCTGTTCTCAGAGAGGTAATAGAGTCTAAATCCTCAGATACAGATCCTCAGATATAGCAATTTCTCTGCAGACCCCGAGGATATATTATCATTATTATTTTATTATTTATATAACGCCATCACATTCCGTAGCGCTGTACAATGGGTGGTCCAACAGACATGTAATTGTAACCAGACAACTGGACGTACAGGAACAGAGAGGTGGAGGGCCCTGCTCAATGAGCTTACATTCTAGGAGTGGGGTATAGTGACACAAAGGGTAAAAGTAGGCGCACGAAGTAGGTTGTTAGAAACGTATTCATTTAGGGCTTAGTAGGTAATTTTTGACAGTTGCAGGTGAGGAGTCATGGGGGTTGGGGGATAAACACCTGCTAACAGTTTATTGATTTGCTTTCTTGAAGAAGTGAGTTTTTAATGATTTTTTGAATGAGTGGAGACTGGGTGAAAGTCTTACAGAGGAGGGAAGGGAGTTCCACAGAAGAGGTGCAGTACTGGAGAAATCTTGGAGGCGAGCATTAGAGGTGGGAGTACGGACATAGGATATACGTAGGTCTTTGGCAGAGCGTAGAGGCCTCGACGGGACATACCTGTGTATTAGGGAACATAGGTAGGTTGGAGCAGCATTATGTAGGGACTTGTAAGCAAGCACCAGAATTTTAAATTGAGCCCTATATCTAACAGGGAGCCAATGTACAACCTTCTTTATTTATTACTGGTATTTATAAAGCGCCAACATATTCTGCAGTGCTGTAAAATTAGGAGAGAACGTACAATATACATATAAGTACAAAAGGTAGAGAGGGCCCTGCCCATAAGCTGATATCTAGCCTTTGAAGCTCTTTTATATACATTGCTTGGATGCACACAAAGCTGATTCGACTCCAAAAATGTTCCAGAATTGTGGAACGCTACTAGAGAAAGTCTCAATCTGCATCTGACTTTCTCCAGTATAAATGTATGCCTCTTCTCCCCAACCCATCTCTGTTGATGTTCCCCAAGATTCTGTCCTTGGTCCCCTACAATTCTCAATCTATACTGCCTCCTTTGGTAAACTCATCATCTCCTTTTGCTTTCTCTATCATTTATATGCGGATGACATGCAAAGTTTGGACTCCAATATTGTAGAACGAGTAGGGCAGTGGCTGAGTGACAGGCAACAGAGGGTTGTAGTCAATGGAGTATATTCGAAGCATGGGCTTGTCACCAGTGGGGTACCTGTCACGTATTCATTGAAAATGTGGTTAATGGCATTTACTGTCCTGACAGGAAAAGTTGTGCCGAGCAACATTACCGTCCTGACTGGAAAGGTTGTGCCAAGCAGCAATCATGCAAATCTGGTAATTACTTTTGGGGTCAAAGGTAATGTGCATGGCCAATCAAATCCACAGGTGGGTTTGTGCTGAGCAGCAATCATGCACACCTGGTAATTGCCTTTGGGGTCAAAGGCCCTTTACAGCCAATTGGATCCACAGGAGGGGTATTTAGGCCCAGTTCTCCTCTTGCTCAGTGCCCTGTCGTGGTTTCATGTCTATGGTTATCCGAGAGTGCGTGCCTAAACATGACTTTCTGGTATTTGACTTTGGCTTTGTTTTGACTTCCCCGATATCTGGTATCCTTGACTTTTGGCTTTCCCTTCATCGTTGTGTCTCATTCTGTGTCCCTGACCTCGGCAAGTATTTTGACTATTCTTGGAGATGTTAAGTCTGGCCATTTTAAGGTCCGGTTATACGTCCTTAGTCCTAGGTGTGACACAGTACTGCGTAGTGGCATCACTAGGGAGGGAGCCATGGCCCCCCCTAGATCAGGCTGTGCCCCCCACAACTGGAAATGAAGTTACTGCTCGCTGGGCTCCTTCCATGTGCCCCTGAGCAGATGGAAACATGCACAGACACTGGAGGGAGGATGGAGCAGGCTGTGCTCACTGTACACCGCACACCGCTCTCCTGCTTGCCCCCAGCAGAAACAAAGGGGAGACTTCCTGCACCCTGGAGTATGGTTCCACAGCACCAGCACAGGTATGGCCCACATGGAGCCTATGGGGGCTGATCATATTGTGTGTGTTTGTGTGTAAAGTGTGACTAAACTGGTGTGAGTGACATTGTGTGTGTAGACTTTATTAAGAGTGTGTGTTATTGAGTGTGTCAGTGACATTGTGTGTATACTTAGTGTGTGTTAGTGAGAGTTTGTGACATAATGTATATACATACTAGTGTGTGTTAGTGAGAGTGTGTCACATTGTGTGTATACTTAATAATAGTGTCTGTTAGTGAGAGTGTGTCACATTGTGTGTATACTTAATAATAGTGTCTGTTAGTGAGAGTTTGTGACATTGTGTGTATACTTAATAATAGTGTCTGTTAGTGAGAGTTTGTGACATTGTGTGTATACTTAATAATAGTGTCTGTTAGTGAGAGTTTGTGACATTGTGTGTATACTTAATAATAGTGTCTGTTAGTGAGAGTGTGTCACATTGTGTGTATACTTAATAATAGTGTCTGTTAGTGAGAGTTTGTGACATTGTGTGTATACTTAATAATAGTGTGTGTTAGTGAGAGTGTGTAAGTGACATTGTGTGTATAGTTCAGTAAGAGTGTGTGTTAGTGACAGTGTGTAAGTGACATTGTGTGTATAGTTCAGTAAGAGTGTGTGTTAGTGAGAGTGTGTAAGTGACATTGTGTGTATAGTTCAGTAAGAGTGTGTGTTAGTGAGAGTGTGTAAGTGACATTGTGTGTATAGTTCAGTAAGAGTGTGTTAGTGAGAGTGTGTAAGTGACATTGTGTGTATAGTTCAGTAAGAGTGTGTGTTAGTGAGAGTGTGTAAGTGACATTGTGTGTATAGTTCAGTAAGAGTGTGTGTTAGTGAGAGTGTGTAAGTGACATTGTGTGTATAGTTCAGTAAGAGTGTGCGTTAGTGAGAGTGTGTAAGTGACATTGTGTGCTTACTGAAGACTGTGTGAGTGACCGTGCAACCAATTATATTCATAATACATTTTATGGATTATAATGAACAGTGAACCTGTCAGACAGTTTTACAATATTTGTATAGGTCTTTGTGAATCTAATTAGAAGACCAGTTTGTGAAGGTACATTCCAAAATACTGAGTGCAGGTATCCACGCAGCTGGGGCTCTTTCCTGACCAATGGCAGGAGCTGAGAGTCCACGAATTTCTGATCTGCTTTGCGCTGTTGTGTTTTTCCTTCTCTGTGTCAAAAATCTCTCCCTCCTGGTTCTTGGGTCTGCGCAGCCTCTTCTTCTTGAAGTATCATTCAGATGCTTTGGAATCTTAACAGTTGAGATATCAACTTTGGTGGAAGTGGCAATTACAAACTTTTGGTGAGCCCTCAGAAACCCACACTGAAGCATACACTCAGATACACACACTGAAACACAGATACACACACTGAAACACAGATACACACACTGAAACACAGATACACACACTGAAACACACACACAGATACACATACTGGCACATACACTCACACACACACACACACATATTGACATGCACACAAGTCATACTTTATAGATTTGCAGCCACCTTCCTGTTAGCTTACCTTTGTGCCCAGGAGGGTGGCTTGCTGAGAGTTTTGTTGCAGGCTGAGGCTGATGGGAGTGAGCATGCAGCAGAAACTCACTCCAGCCCTTTGCTCTGCCTCCATGCTGCTGCCTCCTCCCGGATGGCAGCTCTGTGTGAAGCAGGGAGAAAGTGATAGGCTGTCATCACTTCCTCCCTGCCAGCTGATATCACAGGGCCCCGGCTCTTAATGGGCCAGCAAACCACGGGGCCCTTGTTTAATGAGTTGTATGGGGATGTTAAGGGGCGCAAATCATACACAATATAATGTAAATCATGATTTCCGGTGATTTCTGCGGGTGCCAGGGAGCTGCATTCAACATGCGAGAGTCTCCCAGGACCAGGGGCGGGCTGGGAAGGGGGGCAGGGAGGCAATTGCCCCCCAGGCTGCCCTAAACCCAGGGCCGTCTGCACCCAGCAAAAAAAGGAAAAATCTGAATCCCCTGCCTCTGGCTCCGGCCCTGCCTCTGGCTCTGCCTCCGGCACTGTCTCTGGCTCCGGCCCTGCCTCTGTCTCTGGCCCTGCCTCTTGCTCTGTCTCTGGCTCCGGCCCTGCCTCTGGCTCCGGCCCTGCCTCTGGCTCTGGCTCTTGCTCTGCCTCTGGCTCCGGCCCTGCCTCTGGCTCCGGCCCTGCCTCTGGCTCTGTCTCTGGCTCCGGCCCTGCCTCTGTCTCTGGCTCCGGCCCTGCCTCTGGCTCTGTCTCTGGCTCCGGCTCTGCCTCCGGCCCTGCCTCTGGCTCTGTCTCTGGCTCCGGCTCTGCCTCCGGCCCTGTCTCTGGCTCTGGCACTGCCTCTGTCTCTGGCTCCGGCCCTGCCTCTGCCTCCGGCCCTGTCTCTGGCTCTGGCACTGCCTCTGTCTCTGCCTCCGGCCCTGTCTCTGGCCCTGCCTCTTGCTCTGTCTCTGGCTCCGGCCCTGCCTCTGGCTCCGGCCCTGCCTCTTGCTCTGTCTCTGGCTCCGGCCCTGCCTCTTGCTCTGCCTCTGCCTCTTGCTCTGGCTCCGGCCCTGCCTCTGGCTCTGTCTCTGGCTCCGGCTCTGCATCCGGCCCTGTCTCTGTCTCTGGCTCTGGCCCTGTCTCTGGCTCAGGCCCTGCCTCTGCCTCCGGCCCTGCCTCTGGCACTGCCTCTGTCTCCGGCCCTGCCGCTGGCTCTGGCACTGCGTCTGTCTCTGGCTCTGGCCCTGCCTCTGGCTCCGGCCCTGTCTCTGGCTCCGGCCCTGCCTCTGCCTCTTGCTCTGGCTCCGGCCCTGCCTCTGGCTCCGGCCCTGCCTCTGGCTCCGGCCCTGTCTCTGGCTCCGGCCCTGCCGCTGGCTCTGGCACTGCGTCTGTCTCTGGCTCTGGCCCTGCCTCTGGCTCCGGCCCTGTCTCTGGCTCCGGCCCTGCCTCTGCCTCTTGCTCTGGCTCCGGCCCTGCCTCTGGCTCCGGCCCTGCCTCTGGCTCCGGCCCTGTCTCTGGCTCCGGCCCTGCCGCTGGCTCTGGCACTGCGTCTGTCTCTGGCTCTGGCCCTGCCTCTGGCTCCGGCCCTGTCTCTGGCTCCGGCCCTGCCTCTGCCTCTTGCTCTGGCTCCGGCCCTGCCTCTGGCTCCGGCCCTGCCTCTGGCTCCGGCCCTGTCTCTGGCTCCGGCCCTGCCGCTGGCTCTGGCACTGCCTCTGTCTCTGGCTCCGGCCCTGCCTCTGGCTCCGGCCCTGTCTCTGGCTCCGGCCCTGCCTCTGCCTCTTGCTCTGGCTCCGGCCCTGCCTCTGGCTCCGGCCCTACCTCTAGCTCTCTCCCTGTCCCTGCTGCACTCTTCGCAAGGTGAATCCCTTGACTGGTATTAACCCTCACTATACCGGGTTATACCGTAACAGGAGGCAGAGCACGCAGAGAGGAGCAGAGCAGAGCAAGTAGAGAGGAGCAGGACAAAGCAGAGAGGAGCAGAGCAGAGCAAGCAAGCAGAGAGGAGGCAGAGCAGAGAGGAGCGGAGCAGAGCAAGCAGAGAAGAAGCAGAGCAAAGCAAGTAGGGAGCAGCAGAGCAAGCAGAGACAAGCAAGAGCAAAGGAGGCAGAACAAGCAGACAGAGAGGAGCAGGTATTGTGACCAGCGGCCTGTGCCACATCTAGGTTCTGAGAAAAGTGATTAATTGCAGTGATTACAGCGAGTGCTGTGAGTGTGACAAAGGTTACTTACCCCTGATTGCAGACAGTGAGTGGTATGACAGTGGCAGCATGGAGGCAGCATGAAGAACAGGCAGCATGGAGGCAGCATGAAGAACAGGCAGCATGGAGGCAGCATGAAGAACAGGCAGCATGGAGATACAGGCAGCATGGAGATACAGGCAGCATGGAGAACAGGCAGCATGGAGATACAGGCAGCATGGAGGCAGCATGAAGAACAGGCAGCATGGAGGCAGCATGAAGAACAGGCAGCATGAAGAACAGGCAGCATGGAGGCAGCATGAAGAACAGGCAGCATGGAGGCAGCATGAAGAACAGGCAGCATGGAGGCAGCATGAAGAACAGGCAGCATGGAGGCAGCATAGCAGAACAGGCAGCATGGAGATACAGGCAACATAGAAGAACAGGCAGCATGGAGATACAGGCAGCATAGAAGAACAGGCAGCATGGAGGCAGCATGGAGATACAGCCAGCATAGCAGAACAGGCAGCATGGAGGCAGCATGAAGAACAGGCAGTACTGAGACAGGAGGCAGCATGGAGGTACAGGAGAGGCTGGAGTGAGCTGCTACTACATGATCACTCCCATCAGCAGTATGGAGAACAGGCAGTACTGAGACAGGAGACAGCATGGAGGTACAGGAGAGGCTGGAGTGAGCTGCTGCTACTGCATGCTCACTCCCATCTGCAGCATGGAGGCAGCATAGAAGAACAGAGGCAGCATGGAGGTACAGGAGACAGCATGGAGGTACAGGAGAGGCTGGAGTGAGCTGCTGCTGCTGCATGCTCACTCCCATCAGCCTCAGACAGAACTCCAAGCAAGCCACCATCCTGGTCACAAAGGTTGTGGCAGAATCGTGGCTGGTGGCTGCAGGAGCAGCTGGGGGGCCCCGAGCACGTCTGCTACCCCCCCCACGCGGCGGTGGAACAGAGGCCAGCAAGGAGAGCGAGGACGCCCCAGCGGCAGCCTGTGAGTGACATCGTTAGTTCGGCAGCCCGTGAGCCTGTCAGGAGGCGGCAAGGGGAAGGCTGAAAATGAGGTCGGAAAGCAGGCAGGAGTTGGAGGGCGGCTGGCGCCGTATGTTCGACGTGGTGCCGGTCAGGCAAGATGGCAGGTCAGGATGAGGCCGCACAGGAAGAGCGCCCCCTGCAATAAGGCGGGGGGGGCGGGAAAGCACAAAGGACGGCGGAATCCAGCATGACATGATGGCCGCCAGGCAGGGAGAGCGGCAAGAGGCGTCCTGGTGAGTCTGCCCCTGGTGGCATACCTGAGTGACAGGGGGAATGATGCAAGGGCCCAGCAGTGTAAAAGCGGTCCCGTCCCCCCAATGGGCAGGCGGGGGGGGGTCCAGGTCGGCGGGACACAGACGGAGGCGGCCCTGGATGGGGCCAGGGTCAGGTCAGAGGTGAAGGAAGGGGATAGTGAAAGCAGCAGACGGAGTCTTCACAGGCGCAGCAGAGCAGCTATGGAGGGGAAGGCCAGCAACCAGGATTAATTAAAGGGGCCACAAGTGGATGAGGCGGCCGGGGAGAGGCCAGGTACTGCAAGCAGAGGGCAGAAGAGAGGACATGGACGGGTGGAAATGGACGTAAGGCACAAAGGCAAGCGGGAGCCCCCTGGGGGGCGTTCTCAGGAGCAGGAACACAGGAGTAGCATCAGCAGGTGTGAGTACGGGAGGGAACAGCGCAACGACAATGACAGGCACAGCAGCAGCGGGAGGTCGGCTGAGGGATGGAGGAGCAGGTCGAGGAGTGTTACTTCTACGGGCTTGAGGCTGGACCAGCGCGGACAGGAGTCGGCATCCACCGGATACTCCAGAGCCTGGCAAGGTGGATGGAAGGACAGCGCAGACAGGGGTTCGGGCGGTGAGTCAATAAACACACCACACTTTTTTAAATTGCAAAAATCATTTTAGAGTCATGATCAAGGAAAAAAGGGGCCGTCTCCGCGGTGCGGAAGAGTGGGGTCACCAGAGCGCAGTCGGGAGGCCGAAGTAAGGGTGGTGGTGACGGCGTGCCGGGTAAGGGAAGGGGAATACTGTGTACCGGTACCGGGGACATCTGACGGGTCAGGAGAACAGTTAGATGCGTGGCAATATTCCAGGCGCGGTGCAACAAAATGGGCACGTGTCCTTCGCGGGGACATTGGGGGGGCACTTGAAGGCGGAGAATAAGATTTGATAAAGGGGATTTGAAAAAAAAAATTCCTGTTTTACGCTCAAGGCGTTCATTGATTTAAAAGGGGTGGTTCCTAATGATGGTGCAGGAAATGCGCTCTTTCCGGGGGCTGCCGGCGCACCCCCAGGAGGTGCGGTGCTGGCTGGACAGAAGAAAGGTCGGTGCAACTGGGGACCGTTGGGTAGGCTTCGATACGGGTGTTCCGGAGGCGGTTGGAGTCACGGTGTCAACTGACGCGTCAAGAAAGGAATTGTCGTTAGGGTTCAAACTGACCGATTGGGAGGAAGTGACGGAACGTTGTCACGTCCGTCAGGCATCGCGGGTCTTACGGAGAGGTATGAAATATGTCGGTGCCGGGCGGCTGGTTTCCTTGGGTAATGCAACGCCTGGTGGTGTATTACTCTACTTTTGCAGTGAGTTTGCTTGCTGTGGCCTTCTCGGAGGCTTGGGGCAATTTGGATTGGGGAATTGGTGAGTGCCTTCGGGCAGGTGTTGGGGGGTTCTACACTCGGTTGTCGAACCTCAGTCGGTTAAGGTAACGATTCAGTAGGGTTGTTCAAGAACGGATGTGTCTGGTAAAGGAGGTTTGGTAAAGCTATATTCCCTGCCGGGGTCACGGGTACGCCCGGTGTTAAGCGCATCATGCTACTTGGAGCTTTGCCCGGACATCCCGGGTGGCTTACTGGTAAAAGGGGACAGATCGGTGCTGTCACGATTCAATTCCCGCAGGTGTTTGTTCGGAGGGGTTTGACAATGTTGGGTTTGGATCCCGGGCACTTTGGGACCCATTCTTCCCGGATGATGGCGGTAACAGAGGCACCCCGCCTGGTTTTAAGTGAGGACCTTGGGAAATGTTTAGGCAGGTGGGAGTCAGTACGGTTTAAGTCCTGTTTCAGTTTGGTTTGGTTTAATGGCTATGGACGTATGGGTTTGTGTTTGGGGCTATGCCTTGTCGCTAATTACTTTCGTTTCAGGTTTGGTGACATAGTTGGTGGGTCATTCTTATATCTAAGGGGCACAGATGGGAGCCGCGTTTCGGTTCAAACGCAACTGGGCTTTCCTTTGGAATTGGTGGAGCAGGAGTGGTTTGGGTTTTCGGAGATTTTGGTGGCAAGACATTAGGGGAGAAAATTTTCCGAGAGGTAACAAGGGGTACTGTCCAGGACATTCTGGATATTGGCATGGTCCCGGAAAAGGAATTGATCAGGTTGAGGCAGAGGGAGGTGGATCGGCTATGGGAGCTGGCCACGGGTGTGGTGGTGGTGCGGTCCGAGATGGTTCCTCGGTTACATTGGAGACATACTACATACCCGGCCGTGCTAGCTCGGTGTCGAGGATGACTTAATAAAAAATTGATGGCGGTATTTATCAGATGTGGGGGCGGTGTAACAGTGAGACACAACGAATTGGGAGGAAAGCTCCCTGGGTACTCCAGGTGGGATGGGGTACATTTTCGGATGTAAGGTGTGATCTGTTTAAATTGGGCCTTCAGGAAGGCATTCAACAGGCCTTATTCCGGTGTGGTGGGGGTCGCTCAGGAGCTTTAGGTGTCAAGTCCTGAGCTGTGGCGGGGAATGGCCTGGTTAAATCGGAGGGTAGATGGAGAAGAAAGTGGGCATCCTGAGGTTTAGTGTGGATTGGACAGTGTTGCACATGGTTGGTAGGTTCGAGCCCGTCGGTGGCTCCGAACCTGGGGGTGTGGTGGTGTCTTGGTACACCCTACACTGGAACTGGTGGGTAGCGGTGTCTTGGTACACCCCTACAATGGATATGGTGGGTAGCGGTGTCTTGGTACACCCCTACAATCAATATGGTGGGTAGCATTGTCTCGGTACACCCCTACAATTTAACCTGGTGGAAATGTGGTCAAATTGGGCAGCCAGTTTCTGTGTTAACATGTTATTTAGATTGTTATCTATGTTATGTATATGGGGGAGGTTAACATTATTAAGATTTGTTGGCAATGACCCCATTTGTTATTCCTTAATTATTTTATTTATAACTTAATAAAGCTGTGGACGAATTATTTCCAACAGTATAACCTGTGTCCGTGTTTTAATAGGGGTTTGGGTAAGGTTAGCGCATATGCCGGCAAATCCGACTGTGCGCCTGTCATGTAGCCCATGGATCAGCGCAGCTAAGAGGAATAGGCCTTGACAGAGCCAGGAGGTAGGCATAGCAGCCACAGGAATTTAGTGACAGCCAGCATGCTGGGTAGGACGGAGCCATAAAGGGAGTATTTATACCAGCCATTATATGAAGTGGCCATTTTAACTGAACCTAAGCTTACCTGTCAGTTGTCCCTCCCACCCTCCCTGTATTTGGTTAGGTTAGTTGATTTCCCGTTTTTTCACAGCGGCGGGGAATGGCCTGGTTTAATCGGAGGGTAGATAGAGGAGAAAGTGGGCATCCTGAGGTTTAGTGTGGATTGGGCAGTGTTGCACGTGGTTGGTAGGTTCGAGCCCGTCGGTGGCTCCGAACCTGGGGGTGTGGTGGTGTCTTGGTACACCCTACACTGGAACTGGTGGGTAGCGGTGTCTTGGTATACCCCTACATTGGATATGGTGGGTAGAGGTGTCTTGGTACACCCCTACAATCAATATGGTGGGTAGCATTGTCTCGGTACACCCCTACAATTTAACCTGGTGGAAATGTGGTCAAATTGGGCAGCCAGTTTCTGTGTTAACATGTTATTTAGATTGTTATCTATTGTTATTATTGTGGGGTCATTGCTAGGGGTATGTTATGTATATGGGGGGGGTTAACATTATTAAGATTTGTTGGCAATGACCCCATTTGTTATTCCTTAATTATTTTATTTATAATTTAATAAAGCTGTGGACAAATTATTTCCAACAGTATAACCTGTGTCCGTGTTTTAATGGGGGTTTGGGTAAGGTTAGCGCATATGCCGGCAAATCCGACTGTGCGTCTGTCAAGTATTCACCAACTATAGATCAGGGCACAAACTTTAGTGCCAACCATTTTTAGTTGTTCATGGAAGTAGAGCTAAATCTGCTCTTCTTACAGGAAATGTTCATTTGAGTTAGCCTTTCAAAATACAACTTTCTGTCCCTTTAAAATGCTTGAACTCTGAGTGTAGAGAATACACTGTTAAGTGACCATTTTCTATGTCTGTGAAATATTTATATAAAAGTGTTAATTCAAATTCCATTTAAATCGCATGTTGTAAATTATTTTAAAAATAAATATAAAAAAAAAACTATTGTTTTGTAACAAGGAAAAGGTTAAAAGTTACGCCAATTAAGAACCAATAATTAAAATAAAAATAAAACAAATAAAACAGCAGTTAAAAAATAGTCCAATAAAAAGAGAAAGTCCAATAAATAGTGTCTTAGCTGAGTAGGTCTTCCTTAAGTACAATGATGTAATTGGTGGTGAATCCGAGGTAGTATCCACGCTGTTCTTCCTCAGGTGGATCCAATAATATGAAAAGATAGAAGCGGGTGACCAGGATAGTGAAGTATGTACATAAAATTATAGTGAATAATATAAAAAAAAGATATTATAGCACTCACATTTGATAGAGCTATAGCCAGCTCTTTTATGGAAAGCGTACAGCGGTTTTGATCCCCGCCTGTAGGATATGGTGCAGTTTCCTTTTCTTCAAGGGTAGGTGCCACGCAAAGAGAATAAAAAAGACACAACCAATAGTGCTCACTATTTAAAATATAAGGAGATAAAAGTAAAAAATGGTACTCACAATGGTGGAGCAGGCTATCTGCTCCTAAATGTTCGCATAGGTGGAATAATCCCCACCAAGGATTGCTTTGAGTCCAGAAGTCGAAGGTGCCAGGTAATAGTGAAATGTATATAGTATTATATAAAAAGATAATTGGTACAACCAAAAAAGAGGGGGACCAAAAGAATCTTTAATAATTAAAATATACAATATAAATGTCCAAAAACGCGTTTTGCCTATAATGGCTTTATCAATATGGAATAAAAAGTTTTTATTCCATATTGATAAAGCCATTATAGGCGAAACACGTTTTTGGATATTTATATTGTATATTTTAATTATTAAAGATTCTTTTGGTCCCCCTCTATATTTGTGAGAGAAAGCTAGAGGAGAATGATCACCGTATGGATCAATTTGCCAATGCTTTTAGCACGCTCCTTACTAGGACGGCTCATTTACAACCTGAGGCTTCTCTAATTATGTCACCGCTGCCTAATGTACCTACACCTATAGTATATAAGGCACCTACGATCTCCTTATCTCGTCCTCTGCATTTTTCTGATAATATCCAGGAATGTAGGGGATTTCTCAATCAGACTGAGTACCACTTTGAGGCCTCACCTGGTTCATTTTCTTCAGATAGAGCTAAGATTGGGTATCTGATGAACCAACTTAAAGATAAGGCTTTTGTAACGGACCGTTTTGCCCAAAAGAGGTTAAAAACCGTTTAGGCGATATTCCCCTTTTTCAGCTGCACCGACAGCTACTGCAAGCACCAATCTCCTGAACTGCAAACCCACGAATTCACCACCTCCCGAACTGCAACCAAGGGAATACTCGAAACTCCCGAACTGCATACCAAGGTAATACTCGAAACTCCCGAACTGGAGACACACGAATAGATGCTAGCAGACGAACAGGAAAAGCCCCCAAGCGGCTTACACTCCTGGCAATCAGTCTCTAACAGCATACAGTAAATCCTCCCCCAATAATGAGACTACACTTCACTTTGAGGGTTAAGCAGGAACTCATTTACTGGGGCTAACTGCCCGGCTTTTATGCAGGTCTCCCACCTGGTGGACACTCCCCTAGGGGACCAAATGGGAGACTTGGACACAAAGGGTTAAAGGACCAATCACAGACTTACACATTTCAACCATCCCACAATGCATCATAATCCCTCCTCTCTGCCCTGGAGATAATTTGGGAAGTAATTCAATTATCTCCAAAGACAGAGGCAAAACTCCATTAACCACATGGCAGAAAACAAACAGTAAAAGACATAAAATGACCTACAGTTACATTCAGTACATAAAACATATATGTTCTACATATCCCCAGATAGCTCAGGTCTGAGCGCACATTATTAAGCGAATGGCGCTCAGACCACACGAATACAGTTTAATCGCCATGGAGCCAAAGGCTTTACACAGTCAGTTTCATGCGAATGGGTTCCATGGGATTCCTATCTGGGGCACAACACACTCAAACAAAACTACCGAACACCGGGCCGTTCGTGCACTTTCACCGAACAAGAAGGGAGGTCGGCGGCTTCAGCGGTGTTCGCGCAAAACTGTGTCCGATTTCAGTTCCATGGATTAAGTGTTGAACACCGCTGTGTATTCGCATGTTTAAAATGGCCGCGACTTTGTGTTCGTGATACGAATGGCGGCCACCCAGCATTCGTCAATTAAGCTGCGGTTAACCGCAGCTTCAGGGAGGTTAATTGCCGGCACACTCCAGCTCCCAGGTGGTCTATTCATTTGTGCGGTTGTTCGGTAGATTGAATCTACCGAACACCCGGCAGAAAAGCACAAATAAGTCTTTTCTGCAGGGAAAAAAGATGTCTTTTAACATGGGGCCATAGTCCAAAGGCAGCAGGCGAGCAACCAGGCTTCTCCAGTGTACAGTGGCGAGGTTGGTTTTGCCACAGCTTTAACTTGGGCTAATTAATTATGGGAAAGTAATAGGAGTATTGCTCATTGTTACCAGGAATTCCTGGCGGCAGGGCCGGACTGGGAGAAAAATTCGGCCCTGGCATTTTTTCACCACAGCGGCCCACTAAGAAGGGGGCGGGGCAGAGAGGGTGTGTTTTGTCATCACCAATGACAAACACGTCCCCTCTCAAAGTGAGCATGTTGGTTCAATGCTCTCCCAGGGCAGACCATGCGCAGAGCTCTGCTGAAGAGCTCTAGCATGAGAAAAAAGCCCTGTATTTGTTCTGCACAGTGCAAGCAAATTTAATAACATGCTTGCACTGTGTTTCCTTGCAACTTGTCTCAGGTGTCTCTATAAATGGATACCAGGAGACAAAAGGTCCAGGAAAGAGTATTGTGCATGTGTTTGGAGCCTGCTTGTGGTATTGCGTGTGTGTAGAGTGAGCTGATTGTGGTGTGGAATTGTGTAATAAGGTTAGTCATGTTGTGTTTGTGGTGTAATGTGATGCATATGTGGCTAGGCTGTAGAGAATGTGTGTATAGGGGATATAGCAAATGTGTGCATACAGGCTATAGTGTGTGTGTGTATATATATAGGTGATGTAGTGTGTGTTTAGGGGTGTAGTATGTGTTTGCTTACAAGGAATCTAGTGTGTGTATGTGTATATGTGTGTATATATATATATATATATATATATATATTTGGAAGTATTGTGTATGTGTGTGGTGCAGTGTGTTGGGGGGGTTCTGTGTGTATGTGGGGTGTAGTATGTGTGTGTGAGGGTGCGGTGTGTGATGTGTGTGCTGTGTGTGAGAGATTGCTGTGTGTAAGAGAGTGCTGGGTGGGAGAGAGTGCTGGGTGTGATGGGTTTGAGAGTGCTGTGTGAGAGAGTGCTGTGTGTGATGGGTGTGAGAGAGTGCTGTGTGAGAGAGTGCTGTGTGTGCTGGGTGAGAGAGAGGGCTGGGTGTGAGAGACTGCTGTGTGTGAGAGAGTGCTGTGTGAGAGAGTGCTGGGTGTGAGAGTGCTGTGTGTGATGGGTGTGAGAGTGCTGTGTGATGGATGAGAGGTGCTGTGTGTGATGGCTGTGAGGAGAGTGCTGGGTGTGATGGGTGTGAGAGGTGATGGGTGTGAGAGAGTGCTGGGTGTGATGGGTGTCATATGGTGCTGTGTGTGATGGGTGTGAGAGTGCTGTGTGAGAGAGTGCTGTGTGTGATGGGTGTGAGAGTGCTGTGTGTGTGTGATGGGTGTGAGAGTGCTGTGTGTGAGAGAGTGCTGTGTGTGCTGGGTGAGAGGAGTGCTGGGTGTGAGAGACTGCTGTGTGTGAGAGTGCTGGGTGTGAGAGAGTGATAGGTGTGAGAGAGTGCTGTGTGTGATGGGTGTGAGAGTGCTGTGTGATGGATGAGAGAGTGCTGTGTGTGATGGCTGTGAGAGAGTGCTGGGTGTGATGGGTGTGAGAGAGTGATGGGTGTGAGAGAGTGCTGGGTGTGATGGGTGTCATATAGTGCTGTGTGTGATGGGTGTGAGAGTGCTGTGTGAGAGAGTGCTGTGTGTGATGGGTGTGAGAGTGCTGTGTGTGATGGGTGTGAGAGAGTGCTGTGTGGGAGAGTGCTGTATAAATGTTAGAATGGATTGTGTGTGTGAGAGAGTGCTGGGTGGGAGAGAGTGCTGGGTGTGCTGTGTGAGAGAGTGCTGTGTGTGAGAGAGTGCTGGGTGTGAGAGAGTGATGTGTGTGATGGGTGTGAGAGAGTGATGGGTGTGAGAGAGTGCTGTGTGAGAGAGTGAAGGGTGTGAGAGAGTGCTGTGTGTGATGGGTGTGAGAGTGCTGTGTGTGCTGTGTGTGATGGGTGTGAGAGAGTGCTGTGTGTGATGGGTGTGAGAGTGCTGTGTGAGAGAGTGCTGTGTGTGATGGGTGTGAGAGAGTGCTGTGTGAGAGAGTGCTGTATAAATGTTAGAATGGATTGTGTGTGTGTAGGGGGTCCTCGTGGTGAGTGAACTCTAGCCCGCATAGCCTGTGGGGCTAGAGTTCACTCTCGTGAGATCCGGTCGTTGCCATGGCAAGGCGCCGGATCTCGCGAGAGGAACCCGGCAGAGCTCTAAGTTAGAGCTCCGCCGGGTTCTCTCTCCTGGCTGTCTCCCTCCCTCTCTCCCCGCAGGCGGCCGCATTTTACAGCATGTGGGCCGGTGAGGGAGATCTTTGATCTCCCCACCGGCCCTTCATGAAAAACAGCGGATAGCGCGGGCCCTGCAGAGACCGGCAGGGGAGATCCTGGGACCTCGAGGGTCCGATTTGGAGTTCCAGACACTCTATGACCAAGTCCCGCTGCAGCCAGGGGGTGGTAGGTGTTCGGTAGATTTATCTAATGAACCAAAAAAATAACGAATGAGAACCAAAGTATGTAGTGTTCTTCACAAGTAGTAATGAAATACTTATTCCTAACCCAATTGCATAAAGAAAATATGCATAATATTCGCCTCCTGTCTATATATGTTAAATTTGAGCAGTAACCATTTGTGACTAGACCAATCTCGCCACATTGCATTGGAGAAACCTGGTTGCTCGCCTGCTGCCTCTGGACTATGGCCCCATGTTAAAAGACTTTGTTTCACCTGCAGAACAGCTGTATTCGTGCTTTTCTGCTGGTTGTTCGGTAGATTCAATCTACCGAACAACCGCACGAATGAATAGACCACCTGGGAGCTGGAGTGTGCCGGCAATTAACCTCCCTGAAGCTGCGGTTAACTGCATCTTAATTGACGAATGCTGGTTGGCTGCCATTCGTATCCCGAACACGAGGTCTCGGCCATTTTAAACATACGAATGCACAGCGGTGTTCGTCTCTATTTTCATGGAACTAAAATTGGAGTTTTGCGCGAACACCGCTGAAGCCGCCGACCTCCCTTCTTGTTCGATGGAAGTGCACAAACGGCCCGGTAGTTTTGTTTGAATGTGTTATACCCCAGATAGGAATCCCATGGAGCCCATTCGTATGAAATTGACTGTAAAGACTTTGGCTCCATGGCGATTTAAACTGTATTCGTGTGGTCTGAGCACCATTCGCTTAATAATTGGCGCTCAGACCTGAGCTATATGGGGATATGTTAAATGTATAGTTTTAATGTTATGTGTCTCACATGGTGTATTTTAACAGTAATGCTTGTTTTAGTATCCCCACGTGCATAATGGCGATTTGCCTTTGTCTTGGGAGATAATTGAATTACTTCTCAATTATCTCCCAGGGCAGAGGGGAGGAAGCCAGGATGCATTGTGGGAATATATTGTGACTGTGTGTCCTATTTGTCTACTTGTCTGTCTTTTGTCACAGTCTCCCATTTGGTCCCCTAGGGGAGTGTCCACCAGGTGGGAGACCTGCATAAATACTGGGCAGGTAGCCCTCATTAAACAGACCACTGCTTGACCCTCAACACGGAGCCTTGTCTCGTCTTTGGGGGGGATTTACTGAATGCTGATAGAGACTGATTGCTGAGAGTGTAAGCCGCTTGGATGCTTTTCCTATTCGTCTGCTAGCAGGGATTCGTATGGTTGCAGATCGTTGGTTTGGAGTGCTATATTGGATGCCATTCGGGAGTTTGGAGCATTCACTTATTGGTGGTTCGTGTGTTTGGTGTTCTACAATAGCTGTGCCTGTATCTCTGGAAAGGGGGCCGATCGCCTAAACGGTTTTTACCCCTTTTGTGCAAAACGGTCCATTACACCATTATTTTCAAAACTAGAGCAAATTCCATTAAACTGAACTAAATATCCTATATTCGCTAAACATGGTAACTAGACAAAAAATGTTTTTGTTTTTTGTTGTTGACCTGCGTAATTATATAAATAAATATTTATTATTTTAGTGCTCCCCTTTTTTTCCCCTCGTTGGTCACTTCTCACTTGATCTGTGAATAAAATCAGCATTTAGTGGTTAACCATCAATCAGCGCCACAGCGGCCGTATTCCAAATCACAAATCAAACCTGCTCAGTACAGGAAGATCTCCCGATCAGCCCAAATTCACGAATTGTAGTTTGTAACAAAACAGATTGTCAAGTCTAGTGATCACTAGTTTACTAAATGTGTGCGGTTCTCTGTTTAATTTAATGTCAAGTATAACTTATCTCTTTCTCCTCCCATGCTGCACACCTCCCAGGGTACCGCAGTTTACTACTTGCTTCAGAGGTAGGCTGATATTAAGTCAGGCTTAGGGACTATTAAGGGTAAGGGTTCCTTTAAATGTTACACCTGCTGGCTCCTAGTGTGCACTGAACTGTAACTCCTATCATTCTGGGCTCACATTATTCATACTACCCTTGCCTTCTGATCACTGTAAGTGACATTTCAAGTGGCAGAGTTACGGTTCGTTATAAATAAACCTTTTATTATGATGAAATTGCTTGTAAATCATTTAAACAAGAATCAAAGTAACATAAAATTCTTGCAGTTAATAAATTACTTTACAGACAGTTTTATTTGACAACACCCTTAAAGGAACACTATAGTCACCTAAATTACTTTAGCTAAATAAAGCAGTTTTAGTGTATAGATCATTCCCCTGCAATTTCACTGCTCAATTCACTGTCATTTAGGAGTTAAATCACTTTGTTTCTGTTTATGTAGCCCTAGCCACACCTCCCCTGGCTATGATTGACAGAGCCTGCATGAAAAAAACTGGTTTCACGTTCAAACAGATGTAATTTACCTTAAATAATTGTATCTCAATCTCTAAATTGAACTTTAATCACATACAGGAGGCTCTTGCAGGGTCTAGCAAGCTATTAACATAGCAGGGGATACGAAAATCTTAATTAAACAGAACTTGCAATAAGGAAAGCCTAAAAAGGGCTCTCTTTACAGGAAGTGTTTATAGAAGGATGTGCAAGTCACATGCAGGGAGGTGTGACTAGGGTTCATAAACAAAGGGATATAACTCCTAAATGGCAGAGGATTGGGCAGTGAGGCTGCAGGGGCATGTTCTATACACCAAAACTGCTTCATTAAGCTAAAGTTGTTCAGGTGACTATAGTGTCCCTTTAAACACTGAAATGAGTGATCCATGCCTTATTTATAAAAGGACTGCTATGCTTCTAAGCAAAGGGTAAATCTAAATAGCAGAGACAGTTCTTTATATTATAAAGAGGAGAAGAGATTCAAGATTAGAGATGTCCCGAACAGTTCGCCGGCGGACAGTTCCCGGCGAACATCGCATGTTCGCGTTCGCCACGGCGGGCGAACATATGCGATGTTCGGTCCGCCGCCTATTCCATATCATTGAGTTAACTTTGACAACCCCCCCACCCGCCGCGCGGGGGGGGGGTTATCAAAGTTAACTCAATGATATGGGGGGGGGACCTACTGTCCTCCCCCCGGCCCCCACCCCTGGGCGGTGGGTGGGGGCCCTAAAAAAAACAATAGGGGGGGAACTTCTGTCCCCCCCCGGCCCCCACCCCTGAGTGGTGGGTGGGGGCCCTAAATACTAAGAAGGGGGGGACCTAATGTCCTCCCCCCTGGCCCCCACCCCTGAGCGGCGGGTGGGGGCCCTAAATACTAAAAGGGGGGGGGGACCTAAGGTCCTCCCCCCGGCCCCCACCCCTGAGCGGCGGGTGGGGGCCCTAAATACTAAAAAGGGGGGGGGCCTAAGGTCCTCCCC
>OW240914.1:5227974-5240146 GCA_933207985.1 Pelobates cultripes | reverse complement strand
CCATAGATCATACCTACACCCCCCTTTATTCTTTCACCCCATAGCTCATACCTACACCCCCCTTTATTCTTCCACCCATAGATCATACTTACACCCCTTTATTCTTCCACCCATAGATCATACTTACACCCCTTTATTCTTCCACCCATAGATCATACCTACACCCCCCTTTATTCTTCCACCCATAGATCATACCTACACCCCTTTATTCTTACACCCACAAATCATACCTATACCCCCTTTATTCTTTCACCCATAGATCATACCTACAACCCCTTTATTCTTTCACCCATAGACCATACTTACTCAATATTCGTATCATCTCATCCCCTTCTATATTCTATCTCTGATCAAACCATCTTTCCCTAACCAGATCATCTCATGTGTTTGTCATGTTTACACTCAGATTCTATATTAATAATCACAAATTGCACTCAGCGTTTTAAACCCATAATGAGAGCTGGAAATGATAATGTGTGCTGACCCCCCTTACTGGGATATTTACTAAACCAGGCATTTTGGGGAAAGAAGCGATAAGTGAAATTCAAAGTTTAGGGCAAAATGGTATAAATTGAGTTCAAGCATTTTTTGAATTTCCCGGTTTGTATTTTGTTCCAAAATCAGCAATTCTTTACTTAGTGAAGGATTGTGTACCCTGATATCTGCCATTACTGGGGGTGAGCATTGTAAAGTAAATAGAAAGCCAGCTGATCTGTTACTAGTCATATATTGATTTATTACGCCCCCACTCCCCCAGCAGACAGTTATTGTATACACACTGGGCTGCACTATGTGTACCACTCCTGGCTGGGCGATACTGGGAAGGGCCGGCAGGTAGCTGTATATATAAGATAAGAAGGTGAACTGAGCAGTAGCCACACGCAGTCAGAATGGGTCTGTTCAGGTCAGATCAGCCAGGGGAGCAGGATGGGCTGCAAGACAAGGCTGCAACGGTGGAGCTGGGGGAGACGAAAGAAACAAGGGGGGGAAGTAAAGGGGAGAGCGAAATGACTGAGAGTGAGGCATATTCCTTTAATCCCAATGACAAGGACAATCAGAGTGCACTCATCCAAGTCTGTAGAAGAGTACGGGACTGCTTTAAACGTGAGTATATAGCTATATATACACAGCGATCTGTCACTGGGAGACACACAGCTATCTGTCACCGGGAGATACACAGCTATCTGTCACCGGGAGACACACAGCAAGCTATCTGTTACTGGAGATGCACAGCTATCTGTTAATGGAGATACACAGCTATCTGTCACCGGGAGACACACAGCTATCTGTCACTGGGAGACACACAGGTATCTGTTAATGGAGATACACAGCTATCTGTCACCGGGAGATATACAGCTATCTGTCACAGGGAGATACACAGCTTTCTGTCACCGGGAGACACACAGCGAGCTATCTGTTAATGGAGATACACAGCTATCTGTCACCGGGAGATCCACAGCTATCTGTCACCTGGAGACACACAGCTATCTGTCACCGGGAGACACACAGCTATCTGTACTGGGAGACACACAGCTATCTGTCACCGGGAGATACACACCTATATGTACAGGGAGATACACAGCTATCTGTCAATAGAGATACACAGCTATCTGTCACTGGATAAACAAAGCTTTAGATACTCAGTATTATTATACTGAGCGGTGAGTTCATTATCAGCATATAGATACTCAGTATTATTATACAGAGCGCTGTGTTCATTATCAGCGTATAGATACTCAGTATTATTATACAGAGCGGTATGTTCATTATCAGTGTATAGATACTCTGTATTATTATACAGAGCGGCATGTTCATTATCAGTGTATAGATACTCAGTATCATTATACAGAGCGCTGTGTTCATTATCAGTGTATAGATACTCAGTATCATTATACAGAGCGCTGTGTTCATTATCAGTGTATAGATACTCAGTATTATTATACAGAGTGGTGTGTTCATTATCCGTGTATAGATACTCAGTATCATTATACAGAGTACTGTGTTCATTATCAGTGTATAGATACACAGTATTATTATACAGAGCGGTGTGTTCATTATCAGTGTGTAGATACTCAGTATCATTATACAGAGCGCTGTGTTCATTATCAGAGTATAGATACTCAGTATCATTATACAGAGCGGTGTGTTCATTATCAGTGTATAGATACTCAGTATCATTATACATAGCGCTGTGTTCATTATCAGTGTATAGATACTCAGTATCATTATACAGAGCGCTGTGTTCATTATCAGTGTATAGATACTCAGTATCATTATACAGAGCGGTGTGTTCATTATCAGCGTATAGATACTCAGTAATATTATACAGAGCGGTGTGTTCATTATCAGTGTATAGATACTCAGTAACATTATACAGAGCGCTGTGTTCATTATCAGTGTATAGATACTCAGTATCATTATACAGAGCGGCGTGTTCATTATCAGTGTATAGATACTCAGTATCATTATACAGAGCGGTGTGTTCATTATCAGTGTATAGATACTCAGTATCATTATACAGAGCGCTGTGTTCATTATCAGTGTATAGATACTCAGTATTATTATACAGAGCGCTGTGTTCATTATCAGTGTATAGATACTCAGTATCATTATACAGAGCGCTGTGTTCATTATCAGTGTATAGATACTCAGTATCATTATACAGAGCGGTGTGTTCATCATCAGCGTATAGATACTCAGAATTATTATACAGAGCGCTGTGTTCATTATCAGCGTATAGATACTCAGTATCATTATACAAAGCGCTGTGTTCATTATCAGCGTATAGATACTCAGTATCATTATACAGAGCGGTGTGTTCATTATCAGTGTATAGATACTCAGTATCATTATACAGAGCGCTGTGTTCATTATCAGCGTATAGATACTCAGTATCATTATACAGAGCGCTGTGTTCATTATCAGCGTATAGATACTCAGTATCATTATACAGAGCGGTGTGTTCATTATCAGCGTATAGATACTCAGTATCATTATACAGAGCGCTGTGTTCATTATCAGTGTATCGATACTCAGTATCATTATACAGAGTGGCGTGTTCATTATCAGTGTATAGATACTCAGTATTATTATACAGAGCGGTGTGTTCATTATCAGTGTATAGATACTCAGTATCATTATACAGAGCGGTGTGTTCATTATCAGCGTATATATACTCAGTATCATTATACAGAGCAGTGTGTTCATTATCAGTGTATAGATACTCAGTATCATTATACAGAGTGGCGTGTTCATTATCAGTGTATAGATACTCAGTATTATTATACAGAGCGGTGTGTTCATTATCAGTGTATAGATACTCAGTATCATTATACAGAGCGGTGTGTTCATTATCAGCGTATAGATACTCAGTATCATTATACAGAGCAGGGTGTTCATTATCAGTGGATAGATACTCAGTATCGTTATACAGAGCGGCACGTTCATTATCAGTGTATAGATACTCAGTATCATTATACAGAGCGGTGTGTTCATTATTATTATTATTTTATTATTTATATAGCGCCATCACATTCCGTAGTGCTGTACAATGGGTGGACTAACAGACATGTAATTGTACCCAGACAATTGTACGTACAGGAACAGAGAGGTGGAGGGCCCTGCTCAATGAGCTTACATTCTAGAGGGAGTGGGGTATAGTGACACAAAGGGTAAAAGTAGGCGCACGAAGTAGGTTGTTAGAAATGTATTCATTTAGGGCTTAGTAGGTAATTTTTGACAGTTGCAGGTGAGGAGTCATGGGGGTTGGGGGATAAACACCTGCTAACAGTTTAATTGATATGCTGTCTTGAAGAAGTGAGTTTTTAATGATTTTTTGAATGAGTGGAGACTGGGTGAAAGTCTTATGGAGAAGGGAAGGGAGTTCCACAGGAGTGTTGCAGCCCTGGAGAAATCTTGGAGGCGAGCATTGGGAGTACAGACAGAGGATATACGTAGGTCTTTGCAGAGCGTAGGGGCCTCGACGGGACATACTTGTGTATTAGGGAGGATAAGTAGGTTGGAGCAGCATTATGTAGCGACTTGTAAGCAAGCACCGGCATTTTAAATTGAGCCCTATATCTAATTGGAAGCCAATGCAGGGACTGAAAGGACGGGGAGGCATAAGAGGTGCGAGCGGACAGGAAAATGAGCCTTGCCGCTGCATCAGTGTATAGATAGTATTTGTGACCACCGACGGATGCTCCTAGCGCTGCTCAAGGACTATCAGCACCGCACTTGACACCATAGGCACCGCAGACTCCACGAACCGCCGTAGCTTGGTTGGGATCTCGCTGTCTCCTTCCCACCCTGGGACTCCAACCTCTGTATCCAGGAGCGTGTAGAAAGTATCTCTCCCCCAAGAGAGCTGGGGCTCTCCTCCAGGAGAGTATAGCTGGGGCTCTCCTCCAGGAGAGTATAGCTGGGGCACTCCTCCAGGAGAGAATAGCTGGGACTCCCCTCCAGGAGAGTATAGCTGGGGCTCTCCTCCAGGAGAGTATAGCTGGGGGCTCTCCTCCAAGAGAGTATAGCTGGGGCTCTCCTCCAGGAGAGTATAGCTGGGGCTCTCCTCCAGGAGAGTATAGCTGGGACTCCCCTACAAAAGAATATAGCTGGGGCTCCCATCCAGGAGAGTTTAGCTGGGACTTCCCTCCTAGAGAGTATAGCTGGGACTCCCCTCTAAGAGAGTATAGCTGGGACTCCCCTCCAAGAGAGTATAGCTGGGACTCCCCTCCAAGAGAATATAGCTGGGGCTCCCCTCCAGGAGAGTATAGCTGGGACTTCCCTCCTAGAGAGTATAGCTGGGGCTCTCCTCCAGGAGAGTATAGCTGGGGCTCTCCTCCAAGAGAGTATAGCTGGGACTTCCCTCCTAGAGAGTATAGCTGGGACTCCCCTCCAAGAGAGTATAGCTGGGACTCCCTTTCAGGAGAGAATAGCTGGGACTCCCCTCCAAGAGCTTATAATTGGGACTCCCCTCCAGGAGAGAATAGCTGGGACTCCCCTCCAAGAGAGAATAGCTGGGACTCCCCTCCAAGAGCTTATAATTGGGACTCCCCTCCAGGAGAGTATAGCTGGGACTCCCCTCCAGGAGAGTATAGCTGGGGCTCTGCTCCAGGAGAGTATAACTGTATAGCTGAAGAGAGCTTTTATAAGAGCTAGCAGTGATATAGCTGGTATAGCTGTTCCCTACAACAAGAGCCAAGGCTACAAGTTGAGGGTAAGAAGATCTGCTATATTGAGTGCAAGGGGGATTTCTTTTATACAGTTTTCCCCACAAGGTTATCATCCACGTGGAACTTGTTGGGCACCGACAACACAAATCCAACAACCAATCATTTACAGACACACGGTTAAACACTCCCATTCATTACTGTAAAAGTCCTCCCCTCTGCTTGGGAGATAATTGAGTTAATTGCTGTATCAACTCAATTATCTCCAAGCGAAAAATATACTTTTTATAAAATTTTTATAACTCCAAAACTATACATGCAATATTAATAACATTACATTTTCTAAACCAGCATATTTAGGGGACAAATATATCCAAAAATCATGCAAATTGGTCCGGTGGTTTGGGAGATAGCTGGAAGTCCCATTTTGACCGACCGCACGCACATTTTCATGCCCAAAACAGTTCCAGAGATTTGAGCTGTTAAAATGCACGAACCGGTGCCATTCGTGAAAATAGCAATGTTAATGTGGCGTTCATATTGCCGAACGCCGTTCGACTCCATTCAAAGTGTTGAAATCTGAGAGAAGGTAAAATTCAGCGGTGTTCGTGCCATCGCGTGTCCGATTTGAGTTCCATGAACACGACGGCAAAACACTGCTGAATGCGTTCAACTGAATTAAAATGTCCGCTGCCACGTGTTCATATGCCGAATGGCGGCCACTTCAACTACTTCGGCACTTCGGCTGTATCCGAAGTGCTAGTTCAAAAGTGCAGCTCCTTTCCCAGAACCAGTCTTTTAGCATCCAATCTGCACAAATTGAGTTTTTAAAAGGCAATACACCTCAGAGGCTATAGTCACAGGGCAAAAGGCTAGCCATTAGCCCTCTCCAAGCAAAAGCATTATATAGAGCGGTGTGTTCATTATCAGCATATAGATACTCATTATCATTATACAGAGCAATGTGTTCATTATCAGTGTATAGATACTCAGTATTATTATACAGAGCGGTGTGTTCATTATCAGTGTATAGATACTCAGTATCATTATACAGAGCGGTCTGTTCATTTTCAGCATATAGATACTGAGTATCATTATACAGAGCGGTGTGTTCATTATCAGTGTATAGATACTCAGTATCATTATACAGAGTGCTGTGTTCATTATCAGTGTATAGATACTCAGTATCATTATACATAGCGCTGTGTTCATTATCAGTGTATAGATACTTAGTATTATTATACAGAGCGCTGTGTTCATTATCAGTGTATAGATACTCAGTATCATTATACAGAGCAGTATGTTCATTATCAGCGTATAGATACTCAGTATCATTATACAGAGCGGTGTGTTCATTATCAGTGTATAGATACTCAGTATTATTATACAGAGCGGTGTGTTCATTATCAGCGTATAGATACTCAGTATTATTATACAGAGCGGTGTGTTCATTATCAGTGTATAGATACTCAGTATCATTATACAGAGCGGTCTGTTCATTTTCAGCATATAGATACTGAGTATCATTATACAGAGCGGTGTGTTCATTATCAGTGTATAGATACTCAGTATCATTATACAGAGTGCTGTGTTCATTATCAGTGTATAGATACTCAGTATCATTATACATAGCGCTGTGTTCATTATCAGTGTATAGATACTTAGTATTATTATACAGAGCGCTGTGTTCATTATCAGTGTATAGATACTCAGTATCATTATACAGAGCGGCGTGTTCATTATCAGTGTATAGATACTCAGTATTATTATACAGAGCGGCGTGTTCATTATCAGTGTATAGATACTCAGTATCATTATACAGAGCGGTGTGTTCATTATCAGTGTATAGATACTCAGTATCATTATACAGAGCGCTGTGTTCATTATCAGCGTATAGATACTCAGTGTTGACCCATACAGGTGATTTATTGTTCATTATCCGGTCGTATGGATACTAGGGTATCATTATACAGGCGGTCTGTTCATTTTCAGCGTATAGATACTGGTATCATTATACAGAGCGGTGTGTTCATTATCAGTGTATAGATACTCAGTATCATTATACAGAGCGGCGTGTTCATTATCAGTGTATAGATACTCAGTATTATTATATAGAGCGGTGTGTTCATTATCAGTGTATAGATACTCAGTATCATTATACAGAGCGGTGTGTTCATTATCAGTGTATGGATACTCAGTATCATTATACAGAGCGGCGTGTTCATTATCAGTGTATAGATACTCAGTATCATTATACAGAGCGGTGTGTTCATTATCAGTGTATAGATACTCAGTGTTATTATACAGAGCGGTGTGTTCATTATCAGTGTATAGATACTCAGTATCATTATACAGAGCGGTGTGTTCATTATCAGTGTATAGATACTCAGTATCATTATACAGAGCGCTGTATTCATTATCAGTGTATAGATACTCAGTATCATTATACAGAGCGCTGTGTTCATTATCAGCGTATAAATACTCAGTATCATTATACAGAGCGGTCTGTTCATTATCAGTGTATAGATACTCAGTATTATTATACAGAGCGGTGTGTTCATTATCAGTGTATAGATACTCAGTAACATTATACAGAGCGCTGTGTTCATTATCAGCGTATAGATACTCAGTATCATTATACAGAGCGCTGTGTTCATTATCAGTGTATAGATACTCAGATTATTATACAGAGCGGCGTGTTCATTATCAGTGTATAGATACTTAGTATTATTATACAGAGCGGTGTGTTCATTATCAGTGTATAGATACTCAGTAACATTATACAGAGCGCTGTGTTAATTATCAGTATCATTATACAGAGCGGCGTGTTCATTATCAGTGTATAGATACTCAGTATCATTATACAGAGCGGTGTGTTCATTATCAGTGTATAGATACTCAGTACCATTATACAGAGCGGTGTGTTCATTATCAGCGTATAGATACTCAGGTATCATTATACAGGCTGACTGTGTTTCATTATCAGTCTATAGATACTCAGTATCATTATACAGGCTGTGTTCATTATCGGTGTATAGATACTCAATATCATTATACAGGCTGTGTTCATTATCGGTGTATAGATACTCAGTATCGATATACAACGTATCGAATCATCGTTCTCGATATCATTTCTTATCGTCATGATTCTCAATCATGCAGGCTGTGTTCATTATCAGCGTATAGATACTCAGTATCATTATACAGAGCGGTCTGTTCATTATCAGTGTATAGATACTTAGTATTATTATACAGAGCGGTGTGTTCATTATCAGTGTATAGATACTCAGTAACATTATACAGAGCGCTGTGTTCATTATCAGTGTATAGATACTCAGTATTATTATACAGAGCGCTGTGTTCATTATCAGCGTATAGATACTCAGTATCATTATACAGAGCGCTGTGTTCATTATCAGTGTATAGATACTCAGATTATTATACAGAGCGGCGTGTTCAGTATCAGTGTATAGATACACAGTATTATTATACAGAGCGGTGTGTTCATTATCAGTGTATAGATACTCCGTATCATTATACAGAGCGCTGTGTTCATTATCAGTGTATAGATACTCAGTATTATTATACAGAGCGGTGTGTTCATTATCAGTGTATAGATACTCAGTATCATTATACAGAGCGGTGTGTTCATTATCAGCGTATAGATACTCAGTATCATTATACAGAGAGCTGTGTTCATTATCAGCGTATAGATACTCAGTATTATTATACAGAGCGGTGTGTTCATTATCAGTGTATAGATACTCAGTATCATTATACAGAGCGGTGTGTTCATTATCAGTGTATAGATATTCAGTATCATTATACAGAGTGGTGTGTTCATTATCAGTGTATAGATACTCGGTATCAATATACAGAGCGGTGTGTTCATTATCAGTGTATAGATACTCAGTATTATTATACAGAGCGCTGTGTTCATTATCAGTGTATAGATACTCAGTATTATTATACAGAGCGCTGTGTTCATTATCAGCGTATAGATACTCAGTATTATTATACAGAGCGGTCTGTTCATTATCAGTGTATAGATACTCAGTATTATTATACAGAGCGCTGTGTTCATTATCAGCGTATAGATACTCAGTATTATTATACAGAGCGCTGTGTTCATTATCAGTGTATAGATACTCAGTATTATTATACAGAGCGGTGTGTTCATTATCAGTGTATAGATACTCAGTATTATTATACAGAGCGCTGTGTTCATTATCAGTGTATAGATACTCAGTATCATTATACAGAGCGGTGTGTTCATCATCAGCGTTTAGATACTCAGAATTATTATACAGAGCGCTGTGTTCATTATCAGCGTATAGATACTCAGTATCATTATACAGAGCGGCATGTTCATTATCAGTGTATAGATACTCAGTACCATTATACAGAGCGGTGTGTTCATTATCAATGTATAGATACTCAGTATCATTATACAGAGCGCTGTGTTCATTATCAGTGTATAGATACTCAGTATCATTATACAGAGCGCTGTGTTCATTATCAGTGTATAGATACTCAGTATTATACAGAGCGGTGTGTTCATTATCAGTGTATAGATACTCAGTATCATTATACAGAGCGCTGTGTTCATTAGTGTATAGATACTCAGTATCATTATACAGAGCGCTGTATTCATTATCAGTGTATAGATACTCAGTATCATTATACAGAGCGGTGTGTTCATTATCAGTGTATAGATACTTAGTATTATACAGAGCGGTGTGTTCATTATCAGTGTATAGATACTCAGTATCATTATACAGAGCGCTGTGTTCATTATCAGTGTATAGATACTCAGTACCATTATACAGAGCAGCGTGTTCATTATCAGTGTATAGATACTCAGTATTATTATACAGAGCGCTGTGTTCATTATCAGTGTATAGATACTCAGTATCATTATACAGAGCGGTGTGTTCACTATCAGTGTATAGATACTCAGTATCATTATACAGGCTGGCTGTGTTCATTATCAGTGTATAGATCCTCAGTATTATTATACAGTGTGTTCATTATCAGTGTATAGATACTCAGTATTATTATACAGTGTGTTCATTATCAGTGTTTAGATACTCAGTATTATTATACAGCGCAGCGTGTTCATTATCAGTGTATAGATGCTCAGTATTATTATACAGCGCAGCGTGTTCATTATCAGTGTATAGATACTCAGTATTATTATACAGCGCAGTGTGTTCATTATCAGTGTATAGATAGTGTGTATTATTATACAGCGCAGTGTGTTCATGATCAGTGTATAGATACTCAGTATTATTATACAGCGCAGTGTGTTCATTATCAGTGTATAGATACTCAGTATTATTATACAGCGCAGTGTGTTCATTATCAGTGTATAGATACTCAGTATCATTATACAGGGCAGTGTGTTCATTATCAGTGTATAGATACTCAGTATTATTATACAGCGCAGTGTGTTTATTATCAGTGTATAGATACTCAGTATTATTATACAGCGCAGTGTGTTCATTATCAGTGTATAGAGATACTCAGTATTATTATACAGCGCAGCGTGTTTATTATCAGTGTATAGATACTCAGAATTATTATACAGCGCAGTGTGTTCATTATCCATGTATAGTTTACAGTGTATGGATTTAAAAATGCATTTTTATTGCAGGCGTATCTAAAAACAGTTTGCAAAAACAGAAGATCTCTTGTCAGCAACCTTTGCAAGCCCTCCCTTTTTAACCCCTCCCCGACTTTCTATGGTTGTCCAATCACAGAATTCTCAATGCAGCTCAATGAGGAGTCTTTGCAAGGATTAGTTAGATTAAAAACAAAAGAAGGAAGGTATGTATGTAGAAGAGGATAAAGGTCTAGCTGACTGCCTCAATTAATATTTTTGTTCTGTATTTACAGATGAAAATGAAGGAAAGGGAGGAAGAGGTTCTATTTCAACTGTCAAAAGTAAAGACAAATAAGTCAATGGGACCTGATGGAATACACCCAAAGCTATTAATTGGGTAACTAAAATTATAGATCAGGGTGGTGCAGTAGACATTGCTTACCTAGATTTCAGTAAGGCTTTTGACACTGTTGCACATAGAAGGCTTATCAATAAACTGCAATCTTTAAAGAAATATACTTTCTATAGGCGCAAATCTGCATCTCACTTCGTGCTTAATGAAGTGGTCTGGGTGCCAGGTCCCTCTTAGGACACCCTTTTTTAGGTAACATAGCAGTTTCAGAGAAACTGCTATGTTTATAATAGGTTAACTAGCCTAAAGCCTCTAGTGGTTGCCTCACTGACAGCCGCTAGAGGCGCTTTGCGCATATGCGTTTCCTGTAAATGTTTTCCTGAGTGAGAATCGGGCTGAATGCGCCAAAGGCTGTCTCTGCCATGCATGCAATATTCAGCCAAAAGAGGGAGGATCGAGGCTGAGAGGAGGGAGGAGAGTTCCCCGCCCGGCGCTGGAGAAAGAGGTAAGTTTATCCCCTTCCTCCCCCAGAGCCCGGCGGGAGGGGGACCCTGAGGGTGGGGGCACCCTCAGGGCACTATAGTGCCAGGAAAACGAGTATGTTTTCCTGGCACTATAGTGGTCCTTTAAGTTTGGATTCCAATATTGTTTTTACAATTTACTCTTTTATTTTATCTTTTTCAAATAATAAGGGATACAGAAAGAAAAAAAGGGAAGGAAAAACAACCAAACAAGGTCACTTATCTCTATACATATCATCGATAGCATATAGTTCATCACTTTATATGTGCCTAAATTCCAAAATATAACCAATCTTATATCGTTCATGTATCTTAAATTATATACAGTAAATTACAGTAATAATTAATATACATATTCACAAAATATTTTTTCCTCTCTCCTTTCTTTCCCCTTCTCCCTCCCTCTCCTCTTCTCTATCATTTTACTTTTCTTCTAAACTAACCCTTATATTGTCTACATTGCTTTAGCCACTAATAGTGACAGTTATCACTCTAAAAAATATCCCCTTACCAATCATGCCAAAAA
>OW240914.1:5182348-5227874 GCA_933207985.1 Pelobates cultripes | reverse complement strand
GTGGACTCTTCTACACCCTCATCACAGCATCCTCTATACCACTTTTGGACAACACCAGCCAGGGCCGCCATCAGAAATTTTGGGGCCCCTGACAAAGCACCAGGTTTGGGCCCCCCCCCTCCCTCCCTCCCGGGCCCGCACACGCCCTACCTGGTCCGCTGACAATGATGCAGGACCGAATGTGGTGTGTATAGTGGAAGTGAATTAGAATATGTGTAATGGATGTAGTGTTTGTGTGTATTAGATACTGTTTGTACAGTGAATGCAGAGTGTGTGTTTGTGTAGCGGATGCAGTGTGTATAGTGAACGCAGAGTGTGTTTGAGTAGTGGATATAGTGTGTGTACAGTGATGTAGTGTGTGTTTTTGTGTAGTGGATGTAGTGTTTGTATGTACTAGATGAAATGTGTTTAGTGGATGTAGTGCGTGCATTAGACGCAGTGTCTGTGTATAGTGAATGCAGAGTGTTTCAATATGTGGTGGATGTAGTGTGTGTACTGTGAATACAGGATGTTAGTGTAGTGAATGCGTGATTGTGTGTCAGTATAGTGAATCCATAGTGTATGCATAGTTTAGTGAATGCAGAGTGTGTGTTAGTGTGTAGTGAATGCAGAGTGTGTCAGTGTAATGAATGTAGTGTGTGTGTTAGTGCAGTGAATGCAGAGTGTGTGTAAATTTGTAGTGAATGCAGAGTGTGTGTAAATTTGTAGTGAATGCAGAGTGTGTGTAAATTTGTAGTGAATGCAGAGTGTGTGTTAATGTGTAGTGAATGCAGAGTGTGTGTTAGTGTAGTGAACGCAGAATGTGTTAATGTGTAGTGAATGCAGAATGTGTTAATGTGTAGTGAATGCAGAGAGTGTGTTAGTGTGTAGCGGATGCAGAGTGTGTGTTAGTGTAGTGAATGCAGAGAGTGTGTTATGTGTAGTGAATGCAGAGAGTGTGTTAGTGTGTAGTGGATGCAGAGTGTGTGTTAGTGTAGTGAATGCAGAGTGTGTGAATGTGTAGTGAATGCAGAGAGTGGGTTAGTGTGTAGCGGATGCAGAGTGTGTGTTAGTGTAGTGAATGCAGAGTGTGTTAGTGTGTAGCGGATGCAGAGTGTGTGTGTTAGTAGTGAATGAGAGTGTATAGTGTAGTGAATGCAGAGTGTGTTAATGTGTAGTGAATGCAGAGAGTGTGTTAGTGTAGTGAATGCAGAGATTGTGTTAGTGTGTAGTGGATGCAGAGTGTGTGTGTTAGTGTAGTGAATGCAGAGTGTGTTAATGTGTAGTGAATGCAGAGTGTGTGTTGTGTTAGTGTATGCAGAGTGTGTGTTGTGTTAGTGTATGCAGTGTGTGTGTGTGTTGTGTGTTAGTGTATGCAGTGTGTGTGTGTTGTGTTAGTGTATTGAGTGTGTGTTGTGTGTTAGTGTATGCAGTGTGTGTGTTGTGTGTTAGTGTATGCAGTGTGTGTGTTGTGTTAGTGTATGCAGTGTGTGTGTTGTGTTAGTGTATGCAGTGCGTGTGTGTTGTGTTAGTGTATGCAGTGTGTGTTGTGTTAGTGTATGCAGTGTGTGTGTTGTGTTATTGTATGCAGTGTGTGTTGTTAGTGTGTGATCTGGGGTGAGGGGGAGGAAGGGGCATTTTAACATTAATTTTTTTATTAATTTAATTAAATGTTTCTCCCCCCTCCCTGCTTACCTGTGTCCATGGAGGGGGGAGATTCCATCCCTGGTGGTCCGGTGGGGGGCCACCCGGCTCCCTGTTACCGCAGAGGGGGCCCAGGCAGCACACAGCTTCTCCTCTCTTCTCATAACTCTCGCGAGACCCGGTTACCATGGCAACGCTCCGCGGGTGTGCGATATGCGCTATCTATGTGTGCAGAAAGGGAAAGTGGGGCCCAGGACTGCCAGAGCAGTCCGGGCCCCCCAGGGCCGCCGGGCCCGTGACAACAGTCACGGTTGTCACCCCCTGACGGCGGCCCTGCGTGTATGTAATAATGAATTGAACTTGTATGTATCCACAAAGAGCAATCTACACGTAGAGCTGCAGTTTAGCCCATGTTTCTATATTAGATACACATCCCAGAATAGGAAAGATAAGCCCAGATCGAGACCTCACATAGTATGGAATTTGGGAATAATGTGGTTAGAAAAAATACTAAAAAGGAAATAAAATGCGCCTTCACACACACACACACACACAGCGCCTGCACACACACACACAGCGTCCTTACAAACACACACAGCGCCTTCACACACACACACACAGCGCCCACAAACACACACAGCGCCTGCACACACACACACAGCGTCCTTACAATCACACACAGCGCCTTCACACACACACACAGCGCCCACAAACACACACAGCAGTATATTTGTGTGTGTGTGTGTATGTGTATATATATATATATATATATATATATATATTGTAACGGCACCCCGGGCATAAAAGGGGTTAAACGCCGTTTAGAGGATATTCCTCTTCCAGATACACAGGCAGCTACCAAAGACACCAATCTGCCGAACAGGAAACCATATAAATGCCATAAACAGCCAAACCGGAACCATACGAATGCTGTCAACAGCTGAATAGGAAAAACCATACGAATAGGTTTACACTCCTAGCAGTCAAACTGGAACAGCATACAATAAATCCCCCAAGAACGAGACAAGGCTCTGTTTTGAGGGTCAAGAAGGAACAGACAGAGCTGTGGGTTTATTGTTCTTATATACACATTCTATTATTCTTATATATACAGGGTTTTGTAAAACAACCAATAAACACGTACAATACACTCAGACACTCTCACACAAAATCCTCCCCTCTGCCTGTGATACAATTACCTTCCACAATGGGTTAATGTAATTATCACAGGCAGAGAAGTACAGTTTTCCACGTTATTCATAACTTTAAAAGTATGCATCACATTCACATAAAACTTACATTTTCAGAATCAGCATACTCCAAATACAAACATATGTCAAAATCATACAAATTGGTCCATTGGTTCAAAAGATAGATCAAAGTCCTTTGTGACCAAATAAAGCATGGCTTTTCTGCCCAAAACCAGTTCCACAGAGTCTTCTATCCTGGAGATAATTGGGTAATCCAATTGTCTCCAAGGACAGAGGCAAAACTCCATTGAACACATGGTAGCAAAAGACAATAAAATACATAAAAATATATAACTGCATAAAACAGGTACATTCAACATATCCCCAGATAGCTTAGATCTGAGCGCACATTATTACTGAATGGCGCTCAGAGCACACACATACAGTTCAATTGCCATGGAGCCAAAGTCTTTCACATAGTCTTTTGTTATACGAATGGGCTCGATGGCATAGCTATCTGGGGTATCACTGCTCAAACAGGGCAAGCACCGAATGACCCAGCTTTCGTGTCTTTGCAGGGCAAAATCAAGTGTTTCAACATGGGGCCATAGTCTAAAGGCAGCAGGTGGGCAACCAGGCTCCTCCAATGAACAGTGGCGAGATTGGTCTTGTCACATATATATATATATATATGTATATATATATATATACACGCGGCGTGTGTGTTTGTGCTTTAGGGTAAACAATAGGCTGTGCATGCCTATGTATAACATATTGTACAAAATCAGACTCTGCTCTACGCCTTGTCTTTGAAGACGTATTTGAACTCATAAATAAAGAATTATAAAAAGAAAAAGGCATAAAATCACAAAATGAGCACTTTCATTAGAAAGTTATGAGGACATTTTTTACCAATGTAGTGATGGGCACCGAATAGTGGCAGGCTTGCATGTGCATGGTCGGAGTGAATTAACGGAGTAAAGAGTCCAGAAAAAGTCCAGATCTAAGACATAAGAAAAGGGACACGGTGAGACGATTCTGGGGAGGGAACTGTCTGTCTAACGAGGCTCATTGATCTGGAATAAAGCCTGAAACTGCGATGGCAAAACAAACCTTGGGATTTAACGAACATTGTAACAACAGGAATAAAACAACGCAGGGCTGCAAATTTAGAATAAAGGTGAAGATATCCAAATAAAAAGTACACTACTAGATAAGATGATAATATAACATATAACTAGAAACATGATCAAATAAATTGCCCAAAGTAAATAAGAGTACCCTGACTTCTACATAAAAATAGAAAATAAGAGAGGAAAAGTCGGCACCAGTGTTGACAAGTTCAATCTAGCCAAGACTGGTTACATCCAAGGTGAGCATTTCAAGAGAAAATCATATTTTGTATCAAAGTCATGAAGAAATGAAAAAATCCTTCACGAGCTCACATGGTCAGATGGGCGAGGTTAACAACACAGGATTCATGGAGATAACATTTGGAAAACTGCAAACCAGTTGGGCACCTCAGTCTGTTAAAATAGGGAAATTCCATGGACTGCATGGTTAAATTATTCTCCCAGGGTCTTGTGTGATTGGGAAGAGGGGTCCTCAGCAGTATAGCACATGTACCTCCTACCAGTGACTAAAATAATCTACAATCTCCTCTATTGTAAAGTGCATCAAGCAAGGTGGAATCGGCATGTATAACAAGCACTGTTCGTGGTGAGTGAGGGGTGTACTGAATTTTGTAGTGAGCCACACTGACTCACCATGCACATTCCACATCATCCCAAAATATTAGAATTATAGCTTACAGTAAGTTATACTGAGTGTATATTTCAATATAAACCGCCCTTTAACGAACTGTAATGTGTGTGGGAGCCTGAAATGTCCATTTAATAATCTAAACCCACCCAGTATAACTAACTGTAACCTAACGTGTGTGGGAGCCTGGAGTGTCCATTTAATAATATAAACCCACCCGGTATAACTAACTGTAATCTAACCTACACAGTGCACCTAACGTGTGTGTGAGCCTGGATTGTTCCTTTAATAATATAAACCCACCCAATATAACTAACTGTAACCTAACCTACACAGTGCATCTAACGTGTGTGTGAGCCTGGATTGTTCCTTTAATAATATAAACCCACCCAATATAACTAACTGTAACCTAACCTACACAGTGCATCTAACGTGTGTGGGAGCCTGGAGTGTCCCTTTAATAATATAAACCCACCCAGTATAACTAACTGTAACCTAACCTACACAGTGCATCTAACGTGTGTGGGAGCCTGGAGTGTCCCTTTAATAATATAAACCCACCCAGTATAACTAACTGTAACCTAACCTACACAGTGCATCTAACGTGTGTGTGAGCCTGGATTGTTCCTTTAATAATATAAACCCACCCAATATAACTAACTGTAACCTAACCTACACAGTGCATCTAACGTGTGTGGGAGCCTGGAGTGTCCATTTAATAATCTAAACCCAGGGCTCGAGTCCTGCAGGAACGCATGGGAACGGCGTTCCTGCACTTTTTCCAAAGCAGGAACGCCGTTCCCGTTACCTGTCCTGCAGGACCGGCCCTGCTACCTGCACACAGGGGCCATCACACGCTGTGTTCCCTCTCCAGCTATAACTCTCGCGAGACCCGCGGCTGTTACCATGGCAACGCTCCGCACAGGCGAGTCTCGCGAGAGTTAGAGAGTTAGAGCTGGAGAGGGAACACAGTGTGTGATGGCTCCTGTGTGCAGCGGCTGGCTCCCTCCACCAGACCACCAGGCGATCTCCCCCCTCCCTGACAAGGTAAGAAGCAGGGAGGGGGGAATAAAATAAAAAATATACATAAAGTAAAAAAATGCTTACCCCCCCCACACATCATCCAGCACACACACACACACCCATCATCCAGCACTCACACACACACCCATCATCCAGCACTCACACACACATCATCCAGCACACACACACACACCCATCATCAGCACTCACACACCCATCATCCAGCACTCACACACACATCATCCAGCACTCACACACACATCATCCAGCACTCACACACACATCATCCAGCACACGCAGTCACACACACCTCATCCAGCACACACACACACATCATCCAGCACTCACACACACATCATCCAGCACTCACACACACATCATCCAGCACTCACACACACACCCATCATCCAGCACTCACACACCCACATCATCCAGCACTCACACACACATCATCCAGCACACGCAGTCACACACATCATCCAGCACTCCACACCATCATCCAGCCTCACACACCCATCATCCAGCACTCACACACACACACACATCATCCAACACTCACACACCATCATCCAACACACACACACACATCATCCAGCCTCCACACATCCATCATCCAGCACACACTCACACACCCATCATCCAGCACTCACTCACACACCCATCATCCAACACACACACACACATCATCCAGCACTCACACACACATCATCCAGCACACACACCCATCATCCAGCACACACACACCCATCATCCAGCACTCACACACACATCATCCAGCACTCACACACACACACCCATCATCCAGCACACACACACACACATCATCCAGTACTCACACACCCATCATCCAGTACTCACACACACATCATCCAGCACTCACACACCCATCATCCAGCACTCACACACCCATCATCCAGCACACACACACAACCATCATCCAGCACTCACACACCCATCATTCAGCACTCACACACACATCATCCAGCACACACGCACACATCATCCAGCACACACACACACACAACATCCAGCGCGCACACACACATCATCCAGCACACACACACACTGCATTCATTATACACACTCTTCACTCACTACAAACACACTACATTCAGTATACACCCTCTGCATTCACTATACACACTCTGCATTCATTATGCACATTCTGCACTCACTACACACTACATTCACTATACATACTCTGCATTCACTACAAACACACTACATACACTGCATTCATTGTACACACTCTGTACTCACTACAAACACACTACATTCATTATACACACTCTGCACTCACTACAAACACACTAAATTCATTATACACACTCTGCATTCACTACAAAAACACTACATTCACTATACACACTGCATTCACTATACACACTGCACTCACTACAAACACACTACATTTATTATACACACTGCACTCACTACAAATACACTACATTCATTATACACACTCTGCACTCACTAAAAACACACTGCATTCATTATTCACACTCTGCACTCACTACAAATACACTACAATTATTATTCACACTGCACTCACTACAAACACACTACATTCATTATACACACACTGCACTATATGCATAGGAATGTAATTTTTTTTTTTTTTTAAAGAGGGGGGGGGAGGCGGGAATCTTGGGTGAGTTCCCACACTTTTTTCCCCAGGACTTGACCCCTGTCTAAACCCACCCAGTATAACTAACTGTAACCTAACCTACACAGTGTACCTAACGTGTGTGGGAGCCTGGAGTGTCCCTTTAATAATATAAACCCACCCAGTATAACTAACTGTAACCTAACCTACGCAGTGCATCTAACGTGTGGGAGCCTGGAGTGTCCCTTTAATAATATAAACCCACCCAGTATAACTAACTGTAACCTAACCTACACAGTGTACCCAACGTGTGTGGGAGCCTGGAGTGTCCCTTTAATAATATAAACCCACCCAGTATAACTAACTGTAACCTAACCTACACAGTGCATCTAATGTGTGTGGGAGCCTGGAGTGTCCCTTTAATAATATAAACCCACCCAGTATAACTAACTGTAACCTAACCTACACAGTGCATCTAACGTGTGTGGGAGCCTAGAGTGTCCCTTTAATAATATAAACCCACCCAGTATAACTAACTGTAACCTAACCTACACAGTGCATCTAACGTGTGGGAGCCTGGAGTGTCCCTTTAATAATATAAACATACCCAGTATAACTAACTGTAACCTAACCTACACAGTGCACCTAACGTGTGTGGGAGCCTGGAGTGTCCATTTAATAATATAAACCCACCCAATATAACTAACTGTAACCTAACCTTCACAGTGCATCTAATGTGTGTGGGAGCCTGGAGTGTCCCTTTAATAATATAAACCCACCCATTATAACTAACTGTAACCTAACCTACACAGTGCATCTAACGTGTGTGGGAGCCTGGAGTGTCCCTTTAATAATATAAACCCACCCAGTATAACTAACTGTAACCTAACCTACACAGTGCACCTAACGTGTGTGGGAGCCTGGAGTGTCCCTTTATAATATAAACCTAAAGCTATATTCCTGGCAGTATAGCTCCCTCTGCTTCCTTGCCGATGTCTCTTGATGCTGGATCGCGGCTCCACCTCCTCCGACGTTACTAACTAAGGGGAGCTCATGCGCATGGCTGATATATGCCGCACGCGAATTAGGCCATCACCATAAGAAAGTATTGAATCAATGCTTTCCTATGAGGAAATAACTGATGTTGGAAGTCCAGCATCGGTTACCGGACCAAAAATCTGTTAATTTCCAGAAAGCCCTCATCTGCCTGTCTGGCAGACTTAGTGCTGCAGTGTAAACATTGTAGTTTCTATTTAAGTATAATGTTTAACATTGCAGCACTAAGTGCAGTAGGGACACTCACCCAGACTACTTTAATGAGCTGAAGTGGTCTGGGTGCCTATAGTGTCACTTTAATAATATAAATTCAGTAACTCACTCAATCTTATTTCTGGACAGGTTCTCTACCAGAAGAATGCCTAAATTCTTCAGGTTAAGTTTTACAGGCAAAAAGAATGAAAGGTGAATTTATAAATAAGTATATAATTAAAATGTTCCGAAACACCCGGTTGTCTTAATCTTCCACTTTGATCCCCAGGTCACGGCATTCAGCTACAGTATTACCAGGTATATTTGGGAGTAAGCTCTTAGTGTATCTTTGAGTGCCATCTACTGGGCATTCTTGGTAATGAACATCATAGCGCTGTGTTGAGCATAGAATCAGATTATGACTGGCAATAAAATGGGTACAATCCAGCGACTAGCTACAAATAGGGCTATGTTACACGCTGCTACCCACAGATATTGTTTTATCATTCCCGGACGAAGTCTGTGAAAATAATAACAATTTCACAAGAACATATTAAACATTAAATCTCTTCCCTGCACTATATCCCTGAATATAATCAGTTAATCTGTTATTATATTTGTAGTATTCAGAGTATGAACATAGAGAAAACACGAACTCAGACTGGACCACAGACCAGGACTGACTGAGAATTAATGGACCACTGAAAAGGACTGACAGAGACAGTGACTAAGAATGAATAGATGACCGACCAGGACTGACTGAGACAGTGACTGAGAATGCATGAACCACAGACCAGGAAAGTGACTGAGAATGGACCACAGACCAAAAATGACTGAGACAGTGACTGTGAATGAATGGACCACAGACCAGGAGTGAGAATGGACCACAGACCAAGACTGGCTGAGACAGTTACTAAGAATGAATTGACCACAGACCAGGACTGACTAAGACAGTGACTGAGAATGGAGCACAGACCAGGATTGACTGAGACAGTGACTGAGAATGAATGGACCACAGACCAGGACTGACTAAGACAATGACTGAGAATGTATCATAGACCAGGAATGATTGAGACAGTGACTGGCAATGAATGGACCACAGACCAGAAGTGATTGAGACAGTGACTGAGAATAAATGGACCAAAGATCAGGATTGACTGAAACAGTGACTGAGAATGAATTAACTACATACCAGGACTGACAGAGACAGTAACTGAGAATGGACCACAGACCAGGAATGACTGAGACAGTGACTGAGAATCAATGGACCACAGACCAGGACTGAGTGAGAATGAATGGACCACAGACCAGGGATGATTGAGACAGTGACTGAGAATGAATGGCCCACAGACCAGTAATGATTGAGACAATGACTGAGAATAAATGCACCACAGACCAGGATTGACTGAGACAGTGACTGATAATGAATGGACCACAGACAAGATCTGACTGAGACAGTGACGGAGAATGAATGGACCACAGATCAGGACTGGCTGAGACAGTAACTGAGAAAGAATGGACCACATACCAGGACTGACTGAGACAGTGACTGAGAATGAATTGACCACAGACTGGGACTGAATGAGAATGAATGGACCACAGACCAGAACTAACTGAGACAGTGGCTGAGAATGTACCACAGACCAGGAATGACTAAGACAGTGACTGAAAATGGACCACAGACCAGGACTGACTGAGACAGTGACTGAAAATGGACCACAGACCAGGACTGACTGAGACAGTGACTGAGAATGAATAGACCACAGACCAGGACTGGCTGAGACAGTGACTGAGAATGAATGGACCACAAGCCAGGACTGACTGAGACAGTGTGAGAATGGACCACAGATCAGGATCAGCTGAGACAGTGACATAGAATGAATGGACCACAGACCAGGACTGACTGTAACAGTGACTGAGAATGGACTGTGACAAAACTACTTGGTGCCTGCAGCAGAGCCCCGGTCATTTGTGTGTTTCCCTTTGAATTACTGTGTTTTCCCTAGCTTGTTACTGTGTTTTCCCTAGCTTTTTGTGTGTTATGCCTGTTTTTCCCAAACGGGGACCACCCCAGTGCCCCATTAGAACGTTCCCACCAATTAATCAGAACGTTTACACTTGTAACATAAGTGCGATACCGCAACATTCGCACTGGCAACATAGTGTGAAACCACAAGGGAAGTAATTAATGAGTGCTCCCCTGCGTGACCGCCATATCGTATAAAGGAACGCCGAACAGGGGAAGCATTCGTGGCCTGAAAGGAGCCACTTCCCTTGCAGGTTTCAGCACCTGAGCTGCGTGAACGAGGACGGGTCGGGGTTCATGCTGCGGTGGGGACTTCTTCTGGGGACACTGGCTGGTTTGGCTGTCTTTTCTGTGGCTGGGAGACAAAGGGGCAACCTCTTTTCCTGCACTTTGGCTCCCAAGCACAGAGGCTCCTGGGATGAAGAAATCCCCTGTTAGGAGACAAAGGGACAGCAACCTCTTTTCCTTCCTTTGGCAACGAGGTTGGGAGGATCCTGGGATATGACCCTTGTCTGTTTGGGACGAAGACCCCTTGCATAGGGCTATGCATTAAAGCTGTGTGTACCAAAAAGATTGTCAGAGTTGTACCCTTCATCTAGTCTTGACTGATGTTTGGGGAAGGGATTGCTGAACCACTGAATTCACTTGTATGCTGTACTTTGATTCCTGTGAACATAGGAATCAGTGCCCAAACTGTAAACTATAATCACTAAATACCTAGTAGTTCAGGAGGAACCAAAGGAACGGGGATTGGAATACCAGGGTTCGTTACATGGACCACAGACCAGGAGTGACTGAGACAGTGACTCATAATGAAAGAACCACAGACCAGGAGTGACTGAGACAGTGACTGAGAATGAATGGACCACAAACCAGGACTGGCTGAGACAGTGACTGAGAATTAATGGACCACAGACCAGGACTGACTGAGACAGTGACTGAGAATGAATGGACCACAGACCAGGAGTGAGAACGGACCAGAGACCAGGAATGATTGAAACAGTGACTGAGAATGAATGAACCACAGACCAGGGTTGACTGAGACAGTGACTGAGAATGGACCACAGACCAAGAATGATTGAGACAGTGACTGAGAATGAATGGACCACAGACCAGGAGTGGCTAAGACAGTGACTAAGAATGAATGGACCACAGACAAGAAGTGATTGAGACAGTGACTAAGAATAAATGGACCACAGACGAGGAGTGACTGAGACAGTGACTGAGAATGGATCAAAGACCAGGACCGGCTGAGACAGTGCCTGAGAATGAATGGACCACAGATCAGGACTGACTGTAACAGTGACTGAGAATGGACCACGGACCAGGATTGACTGAGACAGTGACTGATAATGATTGGACCACAGACCAGGAGTGAAAATGGACCAGGACTGACTGAGACATCGACTGAGGATGAATGAACCACAGACCAGGATTTACTGAGACAGTGACTGAGAATTAATGGACCACAGACCAGGACTGACTGAGACAGTGACTGAGAATGAATGGACCACAGGCCAGGAGTGAAAATCGACCAAGAATGATTGAGACAGTGACTGAGAATGAATGGACAACAGACCAGGAGTGGCTAAAACAGTGACTAAGAATGAATGGACCACAGACAAGAAGTGATTGAGACAGTGACTGAGAATAAATGGACCACAGACGAGGAGTGACAAGAAATGATTGAGACAGTGACTGAGAATGAATGGACAACAGACCAGGAGTGGCTAAGACAGTGACTAAGAATGAATGGACCACAGACAAGAAGTGATTGAGACAGTGACTGAGAATAAATGGACCACAGACGAGGAGTGACTGAGACAGTGACTGAGAATGGATCACAGACCAGGACCGGCTGAGACAGTGACTGAGAATGAATGGACCACAGATCAGGACTGACTGTAACAGTGACTGAGAATGGCCCACAGACCAGGACTGACTGAGACAGTGACTGATAATGATTGGACCACAGACCAGGAGTGAAAATGGACCAGGACTGACTGAGACATCGACTGAGGATGAATGAACCACATACCAGGATTGACTGAGACAGTGACTGAGCATTAATGGACCACAGACCAGGACTGACTAAGACAGTGACTGAGAATGAATGGACCACAGACCAGGACTAATTGAAACAGTGACTGATAATGAATGGACCACAGACCAGGACTGACTGGGATAGTGACTGAGAATGGACTACAGACCAGGACTGACTGAGACAGTGACTGACAATTAATGGACCACAGACCAGAAGTGATTGAGACAGTGACTGAGCATGAATGGACCACATACCAGGAGTGAGAATGGACCACAGACCAGGACTGACAAAGATAGTGGCTGAGAATGGACCACAGACCAGGAATGATTGAGACAGTGACTGAGAATGGACACAGACAAAGATTGACTTAGACAATGACAGAGAATTAATGGACCACAGACCAGGACTGACTGAGACAGTGACTGACAATGAATGGACCACAGGCCAAGACTGACTGAGATGGTGACTGAGAATGGACCACAGACCAGGAGTGACTGAAACAGAGACTGAGAATGAACCACAGACCAGGACCGGTTGAGACAGTGACTGAGAATGAATGGACCACAGACCAAGACTGACTGTAACAGTGACTGAGAATTAACCACAGACCAGGACTGACTGAGACTGTGACTGAGAATGAATAGACCACAGACCAGGAGTGAGAATTGACCACAGACCAGGAATTACTGTGACAGTGACTGAGAATGGAGCACAGACCAGGAATGATTGAAACAGTGACTGAGGATGAATGAACCAGAGACCAGGATTGACTGAGATAGCGACTGGGAATTAATGGCCCACAGACCAGGACTGACTGAGACAGTGACTGATAATGAATGGAACACAGACCAGGAGTGACTGAGACAGTGACTGACAAAGAATGGGCAACAGACCAGGAGTGAGAATGGACCACAGACCAGGACTGGCTGAGACAGTTACTGACAATGAATGGACCACAGACCAGAAGTGATTGAGACAGTGACTGACAATGAATGGACCACATACCAGGAGTGAGAATGGACCACAGACCAGGAGTGACTGAGACAGTGACTGAGAATGAATAGACCACAGGCCAGGACTGACTTAGACAGTGACTGAGAATGAATGGACCACAGACCAGGGGTGAGAATGGACCACAGACCAGGAGTGACTGAGACAGTGACTGAGAATAAATAGACCACAGGCCAGGACTGACTTAGACAGTGACTGAGGATGAATGGACCACAGACCAGGAGTGAGAATGGACCACAGATTAAGACTGTCTGAGAAAGTGACTAAGAATGAATGGACCACGACTGACTGAGACAATGACTGAGAATGGACCATAGACCAGGAATGATTGACACAGTAACTAAGAATGAATGGACCACAGACCAGACGGCCAGGTGTGGCCATTTCACAGGTGCCAAAAAGGGGATTTGAACTCTGGACTCTTGCTGCCTTAATCCTGATGTCATGTCTCTGAGCCACATTTCAGTTCATGTTTCTGCCTGATGTCCTATCCTGACTTGTCTGCAGCACTAGGGGGAGCTGGACTTTACCTGTGGCTGCTCCTGTCTCTCTGTGTCCACCTGAGGCAGATAGCTAATTAGCAATGTATGGCAAACTCCCCTTTTTAGCTGAATTTGCCATGAGTTTTTGGAGAGGCCTGCTTGCCAGCCTCTTGCCCTGTGACTATGGCTCCTGGGATGTATTGCCTTTTAAAAGCACTATTTGGGCATATTGGATGTTAAAACACTGTTTCTGCCACTTTAAATTATATTGGAACAGTTTTACAAGTTCAAAGTGGCACTTCGGATAGTGCCGAAGTAGTCGCCATTCGACATTCAAACACGTGGCAGCGGCCATCTTGTTTAGACGAACTTGTTCAGCTGTGTTTTGTCGTCAAGTTCCTGGAACTCAAATCGGACACGCGACGGCACAAACACTGCTAAACTTTACCTGCTCCAGAACTTCGACACTTCAACAGGAGAATTCGACGCCACGTTAACATTGACTATTGGCACGAACGGCCCCCGTTTGTGCATTCGAACGGAACTTAGAGTTGGAAATAGTCCAGCCGCACAGCCTAATTCTCTGGAACTGTTTTGGGCATGAAAATGTGTGTGCGGGTGGCCGGTCGGTCAAATGTGACTTCCAGGAATTTCCTGAACCCCTGCTCAGGGCTATCAGGGGATGTATAATTTGTGGGGATATGTGATGTTTTGGGGTGTTTTCTGTGTTTTGTGGAAAATTCGTTTTTTCTGCTTGGGGATAATTGAGTTAATTACAGTATCTTACTCAATTATCTCCCAAGCAGAGGGGAGGGTTTGTGTACAGTAACTGGGAGTGTCTAACTGTACAATACGGTTTTGATTGGTTTTGTGACTTTGTGTCCTGTGTTCCACAAGGTCCACGTGGGTGGTAACCTTGTGGGGAAAACTGTATAAAAGCCAGTGTGTCCCATTAAACCGTCTATTCCGTCTTACACTCCAAAACTGTGTGTCGTCCAGTTATTGGAGGGAAAGAAGACTTGCTCCTGTGCCTGTTGTTCCAGCTTGCAGGAGATTCAACGGGGAAAGTCCATGTAAGGACTAGAGCTGATTCCCCATTCGGCTCCAGGAAGGAGCAATTCCAGGGCCCCAGTCCAGCCAAGGCGCTTGTGGGCAGTAGTGCTGTGGTTTGTCACTTGTTCCATCTAGGAAGCGGTCCTTTGGCAGAGGTACCCAGCCAGGGTACAGGGAGCTCCGCTACACAAGGTATTTAAACCGACCTCTCCATGAGAACATTGTCAGTTCTTTGATTCTGGTGATTGTGTGTTGTTCCTGTTTTGTTTCCTGATACTTGATCTCCAGATTGACCCCGGCTCCTGACCTTGGCTTTCCTCCTTGTTTATCCTGACCTCTGACTTTTGGCTTATACTTGAGACTTTTGGCTTCTGCTTGTGTCCTTGTCTGTACTGCGAATTGGAACACCTTTCATGCACAGCCCCTGTACACAGATTCACAGTCCTGGTGGTTTCTAACCTTATCACCTTGGACTGTGTATATCTGCAAGGGTGAGCACAAATCTGTGCCTACTGGACTCCCAACTAAGGTAAGCCCAGATACCAGGACTGACTGAGACAGTGACTGAAAATGGACCACAGACCAGGATTGACTGAGAGAATGACTGAGAATGAATGGACCACAGACAAAGGACTGACTGAGACAGTGACTGAGAATGAATGGACCACAGACAAGGAGTTAGAATGGACCACAGACAAGGAGTTAGAATGGACCACAGACCAGGACTGACTGAGACCGATTGGTATTCCCTGGCACTGTCCCTCTGTTCAGTGTTAAGCCATTTCATGTCATAGATTATTATTATTTATTTATTATTCATAAAATATTTTACCAGGAAAGATACATTGAGATTTCTCTCATTTTCAAGTATGCCCTGGGTCCACAAATCATTGCATTGTTACATTAGGGTACAATAAAATACAAAAACAATATTAATACACAATAAATACAAAATTTAACATAGAACAGGTAGGAAATATATAATCAACCATGACAGGTGCATTCTGTTTTGAGATATGTAGAGAGGGATCTCTTAAAGGACTTTAGACTTAGGGAAGATTTTAAATTGTGCGGGAGGTTGTTCCTAATTGCGGTGCTCTGTAGGAAAAGGAGGATTGGGCTGCTTTTTTTTTGTATTGAGGTAGACTAAGGATGTGGTTATAGTGTCTGGAGTCCCTGGGGCTGTCCTTTCCATAGCTCCTCCCCGACTGGAGGTGTGGCTAAGGCAGATATTACACACTTCCTTGTAGTCATACCAGCAGTGGGTGCTGTAATAGGCTGAAAGCAGACAGCTGACACTCTTAGCCAATCACGGCTGCCCATTACTGCTCAGACGAATGCTTCCTCATAACCCAAGGCAGCAGAGAGGGGATGAGTTGCTGGGTACTCTCCTGGTGCTCGTGGACTCCAGACACTATAACAGGGTTAGGCAACCTTTTAGTAGTACTGTGCCAAAACCAGAAGTCCCTTGGCGTGCTGATCTTGAGTTGTGTATGTTGCCGTATTTGCTTGTGTTATTTATGGTTCCTGCTGTTACGTTGTAGTATTTGTGCATATGTGAGCTGTAATATTGTATATGTTCATGAGTAGTTTGTGGTATTGTGTATGAGACCTATGACTGTGGGCTGTGTAGGGGGGCTGCTTGTGGACTTGTGTGGATTATATATCACATAGTGTGTTTGGTGGGGATGTGTTGGGCTGCTTTTGGGGTTGTGTGCGTGTATTTGGATTGTCAGTGGTGTTGTGTTTCTGGGGATTGTGCGAGTGTGTTTGTGTGTGGGTTGCTTGTATTATTTCAATAAGGGGCAGCTCTGTGTATATCTAGCAGTATGGGTGGCTTCCTGGAATCCAATGGGAACCGGGCTAGCCAGGTACAGGTCAAGGACAGGAACAGCGATAGCTGCGGTGGTCTGCTCTACTCCAGTGTGGATTCCCTTTCACAAGTGCTGGGAGGAACTTTTCTGAGTTCAATTCCTCTAAGTGCTGCAATGCATAACTTGAGAATTGTCCCTCATCACCTGCAATCACCACTTGGTTTGAACTATCAGATATCTGAAGTCCCACTGGGGCTCCTGATAGGCCAGAGTTTGTCTGTCTCAGGCAGCCTTGAGTGCCGTGCTTGGTACACGTGCCATAGGTTGCTGACCCCTGCACTATAACCACTTTACAGTGCCTGATATGATGAAAAGCTGCTCAGCTTAGAAGGTAGTTAAACAGGACTTCAGGACACTGGTATCGTCTTTCAGACATTAGAAATGCACTAAATGCTTTTTTCCTATATAACTGCACATGAGATCTTTTTTATATTTGATAATGAATACAACAGTAAATGCCACGTGTTTCTCCTTTTTCTGTAGTTTTTCTATAAGCTGCTGTACCCCGCTGATAAATGATTGGAAAGGCCAGGATTTAGTAAGCCCCATTCAGTCGTAGATGGGGTCCCTTGTTAAGGGATAATCCAGCTCGTCTTCAGCCTCTCAGGAGCTATAGGAGACTAATGTTGGCTAAATAAAATGTCTGTCTTCACAAAAGTGTCATTTGTGTTTATTTAAAAAGTGCTCGGCGCCAAGCTCACAGACATGCAGGAAATATTGTTCCTTGTTCCTGGGGTGGGACAAGACAATAACGACTGATTATGTTTATTAATATGATATAAGTGCCTTATTATGTACAGAGATAAGACATTTTATTTAGTTTGAAAATTCAAAGAATTTGGAGGGGAAGCCGCAATTAATTAAATTAAATAATGGTGTATTTCTTTTTGCAACGCTAGACAGTTGTTTTCAGTTTCCTTTCTGTCTACAAAAAAAAACAGACGTCTTATCTCATGATTCTGTCTATGCTAGAGTAATGGAAATGGCCATATTGCGGCTTCTATGAGATAGCGCTCGTGGTTGCTAAGATCACAAACCAGTCATATAAGATTTTCAGCTCACAGGGCGAACAATGCAATCTTTTTTTATTGTGTAGTATTTGGTTTCTGATAGATATAAGGAGATTCTAAGGGTCGCTGTGTTTCAAGGAGGGGTGAAATCAGATGTCTACGATAGGTAATATTCTGATTATCATGATATAGACAGTGTGTAACTTATCATGATATAGACAGTGTGTGCTTTATATTTCAGAATAATTTCTTAAAGGTCCACATATGTCAACGTTCTGGTCGTGCAGGTTTCTCCAGGAGTGGTGAATTATTTCATAAGCTGGAGTTTATTGGCAGAAAATGTAACTAGATACTGTGACAGAGCTCACGTTATCCGACTAAGTACCTCCACCAAGTGAGCTACCTGGCTGCCACCAGGGGACTCAGGAGAGCTTTGCCGAAGTCTGAATGGGGCCTCTGAAGACCTCTTCCACCAAACCAGCTTGCATCTCTCTCCTTCCACACAGGTATAATCCTTTCTGCCTTTGCCTCTCCTGTTCCTCTTCAAGCAGGTATCCAGGGCCAGCCTTAGGCCCTTAGGCGCTCTGTGCGAAAAATCACACACACGCAGATAGTCAAACAAACACACGCAGACAGCCTTACACACAGAGGCAGACATTCACACATACAGGCAGACAGCCACACACACACACAGGTACTCACACACACACAGGTACTCACACACACACACAGGCAGACAGTTGCACATACTTACACACACTCACAGACAGTCAGTCATACATGGTTACCTCTGTCTTTTATGGTCTGCGAGGAGTAAAGGCAGTGCAGCTCTGGTTGTTGGGGAAGCAGGGACTCCTTCCTGCTTCCCATGCAGCTGTCATTTTAGCCATTTTAGCCAAACACTACTTTATTTTGAACAAGGACTAGCCTTTACCCACTTGTCCTTATGCACGTGAGGAAAAACATAAACAAACATACATAACTTGCAAGACGTGAAACAACAATCGAACAACGAATCAAATATATGATATAATCACAACGTTCCAAATTATGGAAAAACACTGATATAAAGATGCAACTGGTCAGTTTATTATTGTGACAGAACCATCTGTCTGTTTATTGCTGGTGGATTCGTCTATTTTGCCCTGTTCGTGTAAATGGCTGGTTCCTATAGCCCAGCCATACGAATGACTGTTTTTCCCGAACAAACCTACCGAACGGACGGCCACCCAGGAGAGAAGTGTGCTGCTGGTTAACCTATTGATCCCAATTAGAACGTTGTGGTTAACCGCAGACACTTCTCAATTAAACCGAATTCAGGGTGGTCGTCGTTCGTATGTCGACCACGAGGCAGCGGCCATTTTAAACCACGCGAAAGCCCAGCGGTGTTTGGCTCTATTTCTATGGAACTAAAAACGGACACTTTTTCTGCCGAACACCGCTGAAACAACGGAACGCCTGGCTGCCTCCACGAAAGCATACGAATACCGGCCGTTCGGGAGGTTTGAAGCATACGAAAGGACTTAACCCAGATAGCCTTCCCATGGAGTCATTCGTATACCGAAGGACTGTAAGAACTTTGACTCCATGGCGATTGAACTATGTGTGTGGGATCTGAGCGCTATTCGCTAATAATATGCACTCAGATCCAGGCTATCTGGGGATATGTGATGCGAATGGGAAATGTTCGGTTTTTGTGAAGTTATGTATTTTTATGTCTTTTCTGATTTTATATTTAAGATGGCGACTGGCTTGGTCCTGGAGATAATTGAGTTACTTGGTAATTATCTCCAGGGCAGAGGGGAGGGAACCATAGTGCATTGTGGGTAAAAACTGTGACTGTGTGTCTGGAATGTCCCCATATCTGTCTGTCATTTAAGTCTCCCATTTGGTCCCCTAGGGGAGTGTCCACCAAGTGGGAGACCTGCATAAATACGGGCAGGTAGCCCACAGTAAAGCCAGATCCTGTTTGACCCTCAATGCGGAGCTTCTGTCTCGTTATTGGGGGGATTTCTTCTTTGCATTTAGAGACTGCTGGATGGAACCGAAAGCCGCTTGGTGGATATTATTGTTCGGCGGCTAGCAGCTGTTCGTGGAGTTCCGTTCGGGAGGTTGGAGCCTTTCACTGATCATGGTCGGGAGATTGCCGCTTCCCCTGAGTTTGGTTCGTGCACTATGGTTATGCGAACGGAGATTATTGGTACTGCAGCAAGGGAAGGCAGGCTAAACGGCGGTTTCGTTTAAAGACACTGGGGGTGTCTTAACAATTATTATTGGTTTTTTATTTGCACTTTCCTAATTTGGATACTGTGATTATACAAATTAATGCATTTTCCAGTTTCACCAAAAGAAGGAAATGTAAAGTAATCACATGTCTGGAAAAATCCCTTTTTAAAAACATAAATTAAAAAAAATGGTATTCCAATCTTGCAACAATTGCAAACACAAACTGGGGGAAGCAGTCCTATTAGCCTCTGTGTACCAGAAATCCATTCCAGGCCAGGGCCTATAGTCGGTGGGAAGGAGGTTGACCTGCAGTCCTCTCCAAGTACCAATGTGATGGAGGATTCCATTAGAGTTACATCACTGTGGCAGAGAACACTGGGGATTAGAAGATCTGATGGAAGCCAGTGTGTACATAGTGAAAGGATTATTTGCAGGATTGCTGTAGAGAGGTAGGTTGGAAGAGTAATAAAGACGTTGATTTAGCTTGTAGGAAGAACTCCCCACCCACTGATCAAACAAGGCCTAGAGTCCAGCTTTTCCAGGGTACTAACCCCTATGCACTAAATATATGCCCAATTGAATACCCTCCACATGCTTGATGACATGTAAGGATAGGTGGAAAGACTCATGGATTTTCACATAACTGGACCTAGACTGGGACACTCCAAACCGAAGCCCTATTTCAGACTTTACTTGTGCAGTCCTGGAACAAGGCAATAGAGTAATGGGACTCTGAGCTACCTCGTGGGTATTTGGTAGCAATGTTTAATTTAAGGTTCTTTTGCTATTGAAACCTGGTGAGCTGCACGATCACTCTCCTATGTGACTTCTTCCTTCCTAATTGTCCACTTGCCATAGAAAGCAAGTGGAGAATAGACTTTGAGGGAACAACATAAAATAATGATATAAAATTGAATAATTCCTATTGAGTTCCCAATTGGGGCCTACTCCATAGTACGTATCATGTGTCTGAGCATGCGCCCTAGCATGTGTGATCCAGGAAATTATTTCAGGAAATATTTATATTTTTTTATTGAGGATTCAAAATGGAAATGTAATTTATAAAAAAAAAATTTTTTAAACGTAGTGGGCGTGGCCTCACTGAGCATGGGGCAGGACGCTCAATAGAGGAGCTCCGCCCTCCTGGCTGTTTAAGCCTCTCTTTTCCACACTATTTGAAACAGGGTTGGTCCAGAAAATAAATAAAGCAATCAGTCCTGGGTGTCGCTCAGGTGGGCTTACTGGGTGATCCACCAGGACAGTGGATGATTTTATTGTTACAGGACCTGAAAGAACCCTTTAGATAGCTGATAAAGGGGTGCCAATGTGCATTGTATATTTTCACTCCCTGTCGGATGGTGAAAAGTCCTGGGGGGATCAGAGTGAGATAGCTGTAGTCATGTTTTCCAGTCTGAGCACTGAAGGGAGGGAGGTGGGGAGAATTGGGAAGGGGACTCAGAGAATGAAGGGAAATTATCGTATATTTACTTTAATGCTTAGTGTTGCATATTTGATATAAGGGTATGTGTTTCCGTAATCTAGGGATGAGCACATGAGAGGTCTCTGGTTTTGGTCATGTACCATTCCTGAGATGTCTTTATGAGTTTGGGCATAGCCCAACTATTTCTATGCCTCTGTTGTGGGTACTGTTTATTCATACCTAGTCCTTGTCTCTGTGCTATGCCCACTGGATTCCACTGAGGTGATAGGTGATTGTCTCTGGGGGGACTGCGTGGACACAGAACACACCATCTGTTTTAGCAGGTACATCATGTAACATACATTCGCAGGTACATCATGTAACATACATTCAAACAAGTGAACATAACCATAGTGTGCTATTTTGATATGTGTCGCAGTAATCTCAACTCACTAAATGCTATGTTCTACCCTTCTCATCCACAGTGGTTATAATTTCTGATGTACAAGGCCCAGAGCAGGATATATATGGGGTGCCACTATACTGGGCCTTTGGTTGACAACAGACCACAGTGTATGACCTGTAAAAAGTATTATGATTTATACGTAGCTTACAAAAGACACTGGATAGACACAAGCTTACCACTTTGCAGATGGCAGGGTTTGCAGTGGGGGGAATGGGAGAGGAAGGTGGCGGCCACCCTCTAAGGGGTTTCCACCGCCAGAGATGTCCTTTCCTAGTATGAGTAATGCTGAAATGTTCCCAAGCAGAAATCCAAGCGGTAAAGAAGCAGGTATAGCGGTTTCCTACAAGCACGTGACGAGGCTCTGTGTTGAGGGTGAATCGGAACTGAGTTTAATGGGACCAACACCTGGCTTAATATACAAGTCACAGTGCAAGGGGTTTCTCCTTACATATTCCAGGGGCATTCCCCTCTGGACCTGAAAGTAGACTGCAGAAAAGTACATACATAATTACATTAGCTCTCAGGTCCAGGACATACATTACTCAAACACCCCAAAACACACACTTAACAGAGTGGTACCCCCCTAAATAATATATCCCCGGATAGCTTGGATCTGAGCACCCAACATATCCAAAATGCGCTCAGATCCCACGAATATAGTTGAAACGCCACCGAGGTATAGTTTTGACCGACTGCACACGAGGCGCCTCCCCAAAGGAGTTCCATGAATTCATGAAATATAACAAAATACCGAAAGTATATGTTTGTCTGAGGGTCAGTCGTGTGCCCCTCATTCGCGAGTTTACTTCTACCGAACGCCGCTCTAGGAAATCCAATTAAATCGAATGTGTGTAGGGCTGGACGTCCCAGTTGTGTTTGCACCGTTGAGTGGCCGATTTTAGTTCCATACACTCGATGACCAAACACTGCTGGCCTTGTTTGTAAAGTAGAGATGGCCGCCGCCTCATGTTCGGCCATACAAATGACAGCCACCGAGCCGACCACTTCGAACATTGATAATTGCGGTTTTCTAAAGTGTGAAAAGCGGTCAGCAAGGTTAATGAGCTACACACGAATGTTCTGGGTGTTCAATCCATTCGGTAAATAGTTCAGTATACGAACCAAATTGTTCAGTCTGTATGAGGGTGGTTTGTATACCGAACCAAGTAAAAGAAAATTATAATCCATGGACAGGGGATCTGTCACAGGGGGAACCCGGGACTCTCGTTGGTCCAAGTCACATGAAGTTACCAGATAGTCAGGAGGCCCTCGACGGATAAGATTGAGAACTATTATCTAGATGGAGCCAGTAATATTTACTTTTAATAACACACCTCTGTACCCTCTCAGTATTCAAGTTTCCATTAATGTCAGATTGGTGGACTTTCCTATAGAATTCTTGTTATTTTCTCTACCTGCATTATGCTTACAGTCAGTTTTGTTTTTTTATTCCTCTTTGTTGTTTTGGCTTTTACACTGGCTTAATTGTCATATGTCACTGTTTTAGCTGTGTATCTGGTGTATCTGATTAGGTCATGCTCCCTGTGAGAGATACCCCTCCTGTCCCATCATGACAGTGGGGTTTTACCATATACTGTTTCACTTGTGTAAAAGTCAGAGGCCTTAATATGCCTGAGTGAAGGACATATCTTCTACGCACCCTATGGGCTGATAGAGTATCTGTGACTTTTCTGCAAGTAACACATTTTAGAGAGGAAACAGGTCCGATGCTTAGAGACTCAAGGTATCCTCTAGGAAACTTCGCTAACCGTAGAAAGCTGGTGTCACAGTCTTGTTTGCATGTTCCATCCCGATACTTTGCATGCCTGAACTTGCAGACCTGCTTGGCCGCTTTCTCTTTCTTAAGGGTACCACAGCCAATCACAAATACATGTTTGCATGCATCTAAATTCCCAACACAAAACCACACAGATTTTATCAGAAATCACTTGCAGCCTTAGAGAAGTTTCTAGTTTGGTTCCTTATAGCTGCAGGGGACTTGAGCATAACTCTTAACCCCAGACTTGACACCTCCATAGTGTCTTCCCGTCCCATTGCCTGAGGGATGTCCAGGCTCAGGGCTGATGGATTTCTGGAGGGTGTCGCACCCGCATGATAGGGACAATTCTTTTTATTCAGCTTTGTATAAAGGCTATAGTTTAGACATGTGCAATTCGTTTCGGTCTGAATTAAAATTCGACTGAATTTCGGGTAAGCACCCTCATGTCCGAATAGCTGAATTGCCGAAGTGCCGAAATTACAGAATTTCCTAAGTGTAGTAGTGCCGAAGTGCCGAATTGCTGAAGTGCCGAAGTTCCGAGGTCTCAAAGTGCCGAAGTTCCGAAGCACAGTATTGCCTAAGTACTAATATACTTACCCAGTGAAAGAAGAAGAATGTTACATTGTATACAATTTTAAATAAAAAGTATACAAACATAGCCAGGATTCAGCTGTAAGCGTTTGCAACACTTACAACAATCAAGTAACACATATTCATATACAATGTAACTTACTTAGCCAGTCATGTAATGACAGGAACGAATAAGTAGATAACTCCCTAATTCCCACGGTATTAGGGAGCTATCTACTAAAAGGCTGAAAGATCCTACTTGGTCTTTCAGCCAAATTTACTAATACTAAGTAAAGATTACTTACTATTAGTAAATTATGCCCCTACTCGCTATACCGCGAGTAGGGGCATGTCTATTACACAGTGAGCAGGTGCTGTGACAGGTAAGTCTCTACATTTACCTGTCACAGCACTCTGATTGGTTGGTTTGAAATCCACCAATCAGAGTGCTCTGTGTCATTTTACACAGCGTGGGAAAGTTCTTTGGAATTTTCCCACGCTGTGTAATTTGACTCATAACACTCTGATTAGTGGATTAAGTAACCAATCAGAGAGTTAGGAGTCAAATTACACACCGTGGAAAAATTCCAAAGAACTTTCCCACGCTGTGTAAAATGACACAGAGCACTCTGATTGGTTGATTTCAAACCAACCAATCAGAGTGCTGTGACAGGTAAATGTAGAGACAGTTGGCCTGCTCTGTACTTGTAAGTACGTTTTTATTTCTCACCTACTATATATATCCATACAGAGAGCACTATTGTAACGAGAATATACCCCTACACGCAGGATCCAGCTAAACAGAGGCAAATACAGAGGAGAGATACGTCTACCGGACCTTAGAATGGCCGGACTCGACGTATATGAGAGGAGACAGAGCCAGGAACAAACCGAGGTCAAGGGCACAGAGAGACAGCGTAAACTAGGACAAGCCGGGGTCTGGTACACGGAAAACAGCAAGCCGGCAAACAGTACAGATAAGGATAAAGCGAAAACGAAGTCAGAATACGAAGCCAAAGTCAATACGAGAAAACACAACTGAACACCACAAGCGCTAAAGGGAACTGAAACAGAAACCACGATAGGGCAACGAGCTAAGGGAAAAAGGTAAGTTTAAATAGCTTTTAAACGAAAGTGATTGGCTCCTGTCACTTCCACACCCCCTATAGGTAATTGTATAGGGAGTGTGGTATGACAGGAGCCAATGGGAGCCTTTTGGCAATTAGGCTCCCACTGTCTCTTTAAGAGCGTGCCCGAGACTCGCGGCGCGCTCTTAGTTTCAGGCGGGACACGTGACCGCTTCACGCGGTCACTGCCCGCCTTCCATCCAAAGCAGTCGGATGAGCCGCCCGCGGCTCATGCAGCCGCAGGACCGCGCGCGGCTTGAAGAGAGGACCGCGACCGGCCCCCGGTTAAGGTAAGTAACGCTACAACTATCTGGATTGTTTCTGTTCTCTTTGAGTTTCTGGATACCTCTGAAGAATCGATACTCACCATATATCCCTTAAGCGGGGATTATAACGCTGTGTGCGCACTACCCTAGAGCTGGACAGAAGCTCTTAAAAATTGTGAGTTCGATACTTATATTTTACTTCCCCTGAACCATACATATTGCACTATCGGTTGTTCTCTCTTTTATCTTTTATATCCAATACCTGAAGACCCTGTTCCTGTATCCAAGGACGACAGAGAGGACACTTTTAGGTTGGACTTTTACCGTTATTTGGACTGGTTTTTATTAATATTTTTTTACTTGGCGCAGCCCTTCTTTTATATTTTGTTTTTACTTTGTATTTTTAGGGTTTTGGGGAGATTCCCTTTTTGGGTTGCTGTCTTATAGGTTGATTGGCACTGTCTCTTCCTCTTGTTTATTTAAATGTAGAGACTTACCTGTCAGTCTCTTAATTTACCTGTCAGAGCACTCTGATTGGATGGCTTAAACCCACCAATCAGAGTGCTCTGAGCCTAATTGCAGGGCAGGGCAAGGCTTTATAATCCTTCCCCCGCCCTGCAGAGCTCAGTCTGCGTGGAGCCCTCGCCTGATGAAGATGGATTTTTTTTTTTTTGCGCACAGGGTTTTTTTTTTTTTTATTGCGTCGGTTATTATGGATTTTTATTTGGCCTTTTTTGGGGCTGAAAAAAGAAGATTTTAGAAAAAAAAGATGTAACGGCTACCCAGGTAGTGAGAGGGTATCAGCCGTTGGAGACGTCCTTTTTCCCGGCAAGTCGCTGTGTAGCAGTGGAGTTGCTTATTCCCATTCACGAGATCAAAGTGAAGAGTCAGGCAGAGCTATTAAAAGAGCAAGGTGGTTATGCTGTAAATCCCCTTCCAAGAACGAGACAAGGCTATGTTTTGAAGGGTCAAGAAGAACTGAATTTTAATGGCAGGTACTCTCCTTTTATGTGATTCTGCCCATGCAAGGAAGACACCCACATAATTAACAAAACAACCAATACAACATAGGGTACATCACACACATCTCCTCCCATCAGATAAGCCTGTAACCCAATTAACACAGTTAAATTTTTCCCCAAGTTTCGGATGTACCCCAAATACCTGGGGTATTTTACATATGTAAAAATCAGCTCATTCGGTTCAGTGGTTCGGGAGATATGGAACTCTAAAGTTTTGATCGACCACACAGGCAAAATAGCTGAAAATAGTTCCATGGGTTTTGGCCTTGCGGTTGGTCTTTGTTCGTGCGTTAAAAGTCCCAAAAGGCTTGCCATCCGTGTGTAACTTGACGTTCGCCAGAATCCCCATATGCTACTGAGTCTTTCTACCAAACGGCTGGGTGTACGGTAGTTTTGGCACGAATTTCTGGTACTATGTAGGGCTCAGCGGTGTTTGCCTACTCGAGTGTCCGATTTTAGTTCCAGACACTCGACGGCAAAACATCACTGTTCGGGAGTTAAGAGTAAGTGTAAAAGTCCCGAAATGGCGGCCACCCAGGAACTTAAACAAAGTGTTTGTGCGTTTCCCATAAGAGCTGAATGTGCCGATCAGGGAGGTAAATTACCACATAATTAGGTAGCAGGGGGGTCCGGTGTTCGGTAGTTTGCATTCGTACGGTGAATGCCGGGTCTATACCGTCTGGGTCGCACAAGGAAGCAAATGCTTTAAAAGTCCTGAACTGTTTTAAAGAATAATCCCCACAAAACAGGTAAGCGCGTTCAATTATATCCAGTTTGATGTCTTTTGCTGGATAAACAATCTGTCTTTATATTCCGAGGTCTCTGTTCCTGTATATGTTCCCGGCTAACTCTTAAAGTGCCGGTGTCAGTGAATATTCCCAGGCATAAGGTAGGGTTTTTGTTACATGGCTTCCCTTTTGTGGATCACTCCGGCAGACTCGGCTTGATCCTTTTTGGGTCAACTTGGGGCTGTCCTGCCGGCTGTTAGGGCAGAAGTTCGGTTTGTCTGGACAGTCCATCCGCGTTCCCGTTGAACTTGCCAGGGCGGTGTTGGATGGAAAAATTGTATGGTTGCAGAGCTAGGCTCCATCTCAGTAAGCGGCCATTATCTCCAGCCACTCTATTCAACCATACCAGGGGATTATGATCAGTGATAAGTGTGAATTCCTGACCATACAAATACGGTGTAAGTTTCTTTAAAGCCCAAACCAGGGCTAAACACTCCTTCTCCATTGCTGCGTAGCTCACTTCCCTGGGTAACAATTTTCTACTCAGGTACGCGACAGGGTGTTCCCCTCCATCTTCCCTGATCTGGCTTAGAACTGCCCCCAGTCCGTACATGGACGCATCTGTATGGACGACAAATCTTTTGTTAGGGACGGGGGCAGATAACACAGGCGCATTGATCAAGGCCTTCTTTAAAGCTTGGAATGCTGTTTCACAGGAGGGAGACCACAGGACTATTCTAGGCAGGTTCTTTTTAGTAAGTTCTGTCAGGGGCTCAGCGATGGCGCTATAGTCAGGGACGAATTTCCTGTAGTACCTGGCCGTCCCTAAGAAAGCCAGTACCTGAGTCTTGGTGTGGGGTGTGGGCCAGTTGGCCATGGCCTCGACCTTAGCCGGTTCTGGTCACTGTTTCCCACACCCTACCCGGTGTCCCAAGTACTGGACTTCGGCCATACCAAAGCGACACTTTTCTGGCTTCAGAGTTAGGCCTGCGGCCCAAATCTGGTCCAGTGCGGCCTCTACATGTTTCAAGTGTTCCCCCCAGGTTTCAGTATAGATCGTAATGTCATCCAGGTACGCACAAGTGAAGTCCTGGAAGCCATCAAGGAGCCTATCCACCAAGCGTTGAAATGTGGCTGGGGCATTCTTCATCCCGAATGGCATGACCTTGAATTGGTACAGGCTGAACGGGGTGATGAACGCCGACTTGGGAATAGCCTCCTTGGCCAGTGGGATCTGCCAGTATCCCTTGCATAAATCAACAGTGGTCAGATATTGTCCCTTGGCAATGCGATCTAATAGTTCGTCTACTCGGGGCATCGGGTACGCATCCGTCACTGTACGAGGCGTCTATAGTCCACACAGAACCGGGTGGTTCCGTCCTTTTTGGGCACTAGAACAACTGGCGAGTCCCTGGGACTATCTGAGGGCTCTATGACTCCTAGCCTCAGCATCTCCTGGATCTCTTTTCTCATTTCCTCCTTTACTGCCTCTGGGATTCGGTAGGGGGTCTGTCTAAGAGGATTTTGTCCTGGAGTCTCTACGTAGTGGGTCGCTAACGTGGTGTATCCTGGTTCTTGGGAGAACGTTAATCCCTTCTCGGTTAACAACTGTCTGATCTGCCCCTTTTCTGCTGGATTTAAGCGCTCCCCTAGTTGGACAGTACTGAGCAAACTATTAGGTTCTGTGCGTGCAAGTAGATCTGGGATAGGTAGGCTGTCAGGGTCCTCTGTAGCAGGAATACATATAGCTGCAATATCCTCTGGCCTCTCTTGATATTCTTTCAAAAGATTAACATGGAAGGATTTCTGAATCCTTTCATCCTTGTTACTGGTAATCACATAGGTAGTGTCGCAGACTTGCGCTACCACCTTGTAAGGGCCCTGCCAGGAGGTCTGGAGCTTATTCCCTTTAACTGGCCTAAGCACCAGGACCTTCTGTCCCACCTGGAATGTTCTTTGTCGTGTGCCCAGATCATACCATCGTTTCTGTCGACCCTGGGCCGCACGGAGAAAATCAGCTCATTCGGTTCAGTGGTTCGGGAGATATGGAACTTTAAAGTTTTGACCGACCACACAGGCAAAATAGCCGAAAATAGTTCCATGAGTTTTGGCCTTGCGGTCGGTCTTTGTTCGTGCATTAAAAGTCCTGAAAGGCTTGCCATCCATTTGTAACTTGACGTTCGCCAGAATCCCCATATGCTACTGAGTCTTTCTACCGAACGGCAGGGTGTTCAGTAGTTTTGGCACGAATTTCTGGCACTATGGAGGTCTCAGCGGTGTTTGCCTACTCGAGTGTCCGATTTCAGGAGTTAAGATGGCCGCGACCACGTGTAAAAGTCCCGAAATGGCGGCCACCCAGGAACTGAAACAAAGCGTTTGTGCATTTCCCATAAGAGCTGAATGTGCCGGTCTCATGCCATCCGAGCTAAGTGCTCCATGCGGTCCCGCATCTCCAGAACATATGGCACAATGGGGACCCCCTCGTATTCCATCCCTGCTTCCCAGTGCTCTCGGATGAGGTCGAGAGGACCTCGAACTTTCCTTCCATAGAGTAGCTCGAACGGAGAGAACCCAGTGGACTCCTGCGGCACCTCTCGAAATGCAAACAAGAGGTTTGGCAGGAATCGCTCCCAGTCTCTGTATTCGGCTGTAAAGGTCCGCAGTAACATAGAAACATAGAAACATAGAATGTGACGGCAGATAAGAACCATTCGGCCCATCTAGTCTGCCCAATTTTCTAAATACTTTCATTAGTCCCTAGCCTTATCTTATAGTTACGATAACCTTATGCCTATCCCACGCATGCTTAAACTCCTTTACCGTGTTAACCTCTACCACTTCAGCTGGAAGGCTATTCCATGCATCCACTACCCTCTCAGTAAAGTAATACTTCCTGATATTATTTTTAAACCTTTGTCCCTCTAATTTAAGACTATGTCCTCTTGTTGTGGTAGTTTTTCTTCTTTTAAATATAGTCTCCTCCTTTACTGTGTTGATTCCCTTTATATATTTAAATGTTTCTATCATATCCCCCCTGTCTCGTCTTTCCTCCAAGCTATACATGTTAAGATCCTTTAACCTTTCCTGGTAAGTTTTATCCCGCAATCCATGAACCAGTTTAGTAGCCCTTCTCTGAACCCTCTCTAAGGTATCAATATCCTTCTGAAGATACGGTCTCCAGTACTGTGTACAATACTCCAAGTGAGGTCTCACCAGTGTTCTGTACAATGGCATGAGCACTTCCCTCTTTCTACTGCTAATACCTCTCCTATACAACCAAGCATTCTGCTAGTATTTCCTGCTGCTCTATTACATTGTCTGCCTACCTTTAAGTCATCAGAAATAATCACCCCTAAATCCCTTTCCTCATATGTTGAGGTTAAAACTCTATCAAATATTCTGTACTCTGCCCTTGGGTTTTTACGTCCAAGATGCATTATCTTGCACTTATCCACATTAAATGTCAGTTGCCACAATTCTGACCATTTTTCTAGTTTACCTAAATCATTTCTCATTTGGCTTATCCCTCCTGGAACATCAACCCTGTTACATATCTTAGTATCATCAGCAAAAAGACATACCTTACCATCAAGACCTTCTGCAATATCACTAATAAAATATTAAAGAGAATGGGTCCAAGTACAGATCCCTGAGGTACCCCACTGGTGACAAGTCCAAGCTTCGAATATATTCCATTAACTACAACCCTCTGTTGCCTGTCACTCAGCCACTGCCTTACCCATTCAACAATATTGGAATCCAAACTTAAAGATTGCAGTTTATTGATAAACCTTCTATGTGCAACAGTGTCAAAAGCCTTACTGAAATCTAGGTAAGCAATTGTAACGGCTACCCTGGTAGAGAGAGGGTATCGGCCGTTGGAGACGTCCTTTTCCCCTGCAAGTTGCTGTGGAGAAGTAAGCTGGTATAATCCCATTCACGATATCCAGAGTAAAAGTCAGGTTCAGCTGTAGCAGGAGCAGAATAACATTCCCAAATAATCCCCTTTCAAGAACGAGACAAGGCTACGTTTTGCAGGGTCAAGAAGATCTGAGGTCTGGGATAACCAGCCTGCTTTTTATTAGGAACAAGTACACACAGGACACTCCCAGGGGGAGGATGAAAATAACCAATTACACACAGGGTAACACCCCCACGTCTCCTCCCCTCAGATAAACATATAACATAATTATAACGTACCTAAATTTACCCACATTCTGGATGTACCCCAAAAACAGGGGGTACACCTTTAAGTCCAGCACCGCTTAATAGCTACCACTCAGGGGAATAACATATTCAAATTTCACGTCATTCGGTTGTGGGGTTCGGGAGTTATGGGTCTTTGAAGTTTTGACCGACCGCACAGGATTTTCAGCCGAAAAGAGTTCCACAAGTTTTGGCCTTGCGGTCGGTCCCCGTTCGTGAATAAAAACCCCACGAACCCCTTGCCCTCCACAGTAATCCTGCCGTTCGCCTGAATCCCCATGCATGCTTAAACAAAACTACCGAACGGCCGGTCGTTCGGTAGTTTCAGCACGAACTTACGAGCTCCTGGAGGTCTCAGCGGCGTTCGCCTGTTTGCGCATCCGTTTTTAGTTCCATGAGTTCACAGGCAAACACCGCCGTTCGTGCGTAAGATGGCCGCGAACACGTGTAAAGTCCCGAAATGGCGGCCACCTATTCTCAGACAAAGGGATTCGTCTGAACCAGGCGAACGGCTGTATTCTCCAGTAATGGTATTCCCTTGCAATAATTTCGCCATTTTCACTGTTTTAGTCCACAGGGCTTTGGTGCTGGTGAAGTCCTGTTACACTGCTCCCCTTTTGTGGAACACCCCGGCAGACCCGGATTGATCCTTTTCGGGTCAACTTGGGGCTGTCCGGTCCATTGTTAGGGTAATAGTTCCGTTTGTCTGGACAGACCATCGGCATTTCCATTAAATTTGCCAGGGCGGTATTGGATAGAGAAGTTATAGGGTTGCAGTGCGAGGCTCCATCTTAATAAACGTCCATTGTCTCCAGCTACTCTATTCAGCCATACCAGAGGGTTATGGTCGGTGATTAGAGTAAATTCCTGCCCGTACAAATATGGGGTGAGTTTCTTTAGTGCCCAGACTAGGGCCAAGCATTCCTTTTCCACTGCCGCGTAACTCACTTCCCTAGGTAACAGTTTTCTACTGAGATACGCGACAGGGTGCTCGCTTCCATCTTCACCGACCTGGCTTAGAACTGCCCCCAGTCCATACATGGATGCATCTGTATGGACGACAAATCTTTTGTTAGGGACGGGGGCAGACAGGACAGGTGCATGGATTAGAGCATTCTTTAGGGCTTGAAAGGCGGTTTCACAGGCGGGAGACCACAGGACTATCCTAGGCAAGTTCTTTTTGGTTAGGTCTGTCAAGGGTTTTGCGATGGCGCTATAGTCTGGGACAAACCTCCTATAATATCCTGCCGTCCCCAAGAATGCTAAGACCTGAGTTTTGGTGTGGGGTGTGGGCCAGTTAGCTACCGCTTCAACTTTAGCGGGTTCTGGGCGCTGCTTCCCACATCCCACCCGGTGTCCCAGGTACTGGACTTCGGCCATGCCGAAGTTACACTTCTCTGGTTTCAGAGTCAAGCCTGCGGCTCGAATCTGATCCAGTACGGCTTCGACATGCTTTAAATGCTCCCCCCAGGTTTCGCTATAGATCGCAATGTCATCCAGGTACGCGCAAGCGAAATCCTGGAAGCCATCAAGGAGGCGGTCTACTAAGCGTTGGAATGTAGCTGGGGCGTTTTTCATCCCAAATGGCATGACTTTGAACTGGTACAAGCCAAATGGGGTGACAAAGGCCGACTTAGGGATAGCCTCCTTGTCCAGGGGGATCTGCCAATATCCTTTGCACAAATCGATGGTGGTCAGATAACGTCCCCTGGCAATGCGATCTAATAGCTCGTCTACTCGGGGCATGGGGTAGGCGTCTGTCACGGTTCTGTCATTGAGACGCCGATAATCGACACAGAACCGAGTGGTTCCGTCCTTCTTGGGAACTAGAACCACCGGGGAGGCCCACGGACTGTCCGAGGGCTCTATCACCCCCAGTCTTAACATTTCTTGGATCTCCTTCCTCATCTCCTCTTTTACTGCCTCAGGGATCCTATAGGGGGTTTGTCGGAGAGGGGTTTGTCCTGGGGTCTCTACATAGTGGGTTGCTAAGGGGGTGTACCCGGGCTCTTGGGAAAACGTCAACCCTTTCTCAGTCAGCAGCTGTCGGATCTGTCCCTTTTCGGCGGGAGTTAACCGCTCCCCTAGCTGTACGGTATTGAGTAGGGTTTTAGGTTCTGGGTTAGCTAATAGGTCGGGTATGGGTAAGCTGTCAGGGTCTTCGGCAGCGGGTATGCATATGGCGGCTATATCCTCGGGTCTTTCCTGATATTCCTTTAGTAGATTTACATGAAAGGACTTCCGGATCCTTTCATCTTTGTTGCTGGCGATTACGTAGGTGGTGTCACAGACTTGTGCTACCACTTTGTAAGGGCCCTGCCAGGAGGTCTGGAGCTTATTCCCTTTGACAGGTCTAAGTACCAGCACCTTCTGGCCTACTTGGAAGGTTCTCTGGCGGGCGCCCTGATCGTACCAACGTTTCTGGTGCCCTTGGGCCGCATGGAGGTGGTCCCGTGCCATCCGGGCTAACTGTTCCATACGGTCCCGCATTTCTAATACGTATGGCACGATGGGTACACCTTCGTGTTCTGTCTCCCCCTCCCAGTGCTCCCGGATGAGGTCGAGAGGTCCTCGTACTCTCCGGCCATAAAGCAGTTCAAAGGGAGAGAACCCTGTGGATTCCTGCGGCACCTCCCGATAAGCGAACAGGAGGTGCGGCAAGAATCGTTCCCAGTCTCTGTATTCCGCTGTAAAGGTCCTCAGCAATTGCTTTAGGGTACCGTTAAAGCGTTCACAGAGACCGTTAGTCTGTGGGTGGTACGGGGAACTACCACAGACCTTCCACAGCTGTTGGGTTAGGTCGGCGGTAAACTGGGTCCCTCTGTCGGACAGGATTTCCTGGGGGAATCCCACTCGGGTGAATATCCCGACTAAAGCACTGGCGACAGTGTCAGCCTGGATATTCGTCAGAGCGACGGCTTCTGGGTAGCGAGTAGCATAGTCCACCACGGTAAGGATGTATTTCTTACCGGAGGGACTGGGGTTAGGTAGGGGTCCCACTAGGTCGACTGCTACCCTGCTAAATGGTTCCTCGATCACAGGCATAGGTAACAGTCGAGCTTTAGGGTGATCCCCTCTCTTCCCTACCCGTTGGCATACGTCACAAGTACTGCAGTAACGTCGCACATCCTTCGAGATCCCCGGCCAAAAGAAGGTCTGGGTGATCCTGAAGGTGGTGCGGTTACCCCCTAGATGTCCTGCCAACGGAATGTCGTGGCCAATTCGGAGAAGTTCCAACCGGTACTTTTTGGGTACCACCAGTTGACGCTTCTGCGAAGGGGCACAGCCTCTCTTTCTACCTTCAGCCAGTCTGTATAACCTGTCCCCATCCCATAGAAAACTTTCCCGTCCGTCCCCCCCACTGTCAGCTAATTCTCGATACTTTTGGAGGGTGGGGTCCTCTCTAGTTTCCCTCCCAAACTCCTCTGGGGTGTCCCAAGCTATGGGCCTGCTTATCGTAGTGGGGTGACATGTGGGTGCTTGGCTTACCTGGGTCTCCCGGCCTGTATTAGGGTCATCTGCGACACGGGACTGTGACCGGGTGGTTACGGGGCAGGCGGCCGCAGGTGTGGGCAAATATGCTGAAGTTAAAGGTCCAATGTCATTTCCCAATACGACCTCGGCAGGCAAGTTGTCCATAATGCCGACGGTGGTTTTTCCTGATCCAACTCCCCAATCTAAGTGTACTCGGGCAGTGGGCAAGCGAAAAACAGCGCCCCCTGCGACCCGAACAGCAACAGTGCGGGTAGACACATCCTCCGGCTTCACTAGGTGTTTTTGGATCAAAGTGATGGTAGCCCCGGTGTCTCTTAGGCCTTGTGCTGTTTGTCCATTCACCTTAACCTCCTGTCGGTGATGTTGTCGATTGTCTGGGGAAGCAGCTTGTATGGGGTCTGCTTCATACAAAATCCCCAGACATTCTTCAGGGCCCATTTCGGCTTCCAGACAGTGAGCCGCAGCGGGTCGTGCTGCAGGGGCCTCGGTGCTGGGAGTTGTACGCCTCCAGTTGTTGTTACTGGATCTTAGGGGACAATACCGGGCAATATGTCCGAGGTTGCTGCAGTGATGGCACGTCACCTTTGACAAATCCCGGGGGTAGTTAGTAGGCCCCTGAGGCCGGGGTGGTCCTGGTGGGACTGGAGCTCGAAATTCTGGGCGTGAGACAGCGGCTGGGGCACGTGGCTCTATTTTATGAGCTTGTCGTGTAGTACCCTGGCTTACTTTCCTTGTCTCGGCATATTCGTCGGCCAGCCGAGCCGCCTCCTTTAAATTGGCGGGGCGCCGATCTCGTACCCAGTCTTGTATGTCCGCCGCCAAATCTTGGAAGAAATGTTCCATTAAGAACAACTGTAACACCTCCTCACCCGTGTGGGCTTTGCACCCTTGGACCCAGTGAGATGCTACTCTCTGTAGTCGGTTTGCCCATTCCATGTGGGAGTCCACAGCTTTCTTTTTGGACTCCCGAAAGCGACGACGGTAGGCTTCTGGGGTTACCGCATACCTGGTGAGCAGTGCCTCTTTTACTTTTTGGTACTGCGTGATTTCTTCTGTAGTGAGTGCTCGGAAAGCCTCATTAGCTTTCCCTGACAGTTTTCCCGCCAGGATAGTGACCCATTGCTCTGGCGGTATGTGATGTAGTGAGCACTGTCTTTCAAAGTCAGCCAAATATCCATCAATTTCCTCGTCATTTTCTACAAAGGCTTTAAATGCAGTAAAGGGAATTTTCGTTACCGTAGTAGTGGGTAGCGGGGTAGGAACTGTCTGGGTAGTGAGCTGTCGGGCTCTTACCAGTTCCGTTTCTTGTTCCCTCTTGGTTTGTATTTCTTCCCTTGCTTCCCGGAACAGTTGGGTTATTAGTTCTGTAGATGTGACTGGATACAAAGCTAATCTCCGCTGCACAATTGCCGTAATCACATCGTCCTCACTGATGGGTGCCATGGGTTCAGTTACCTCCATGGACCTGTCCGTCTCGTCCAGCTCCAGCAAGTCAGCTATCAGCTCCCTCCGTGGTCTGTTGCTGGCACTCCTACCACGATTCTCCAAAAGATCCTTTAGTGTGGGTCTTTTCAGCTTCGCATACTGTGACTCCATTCAGTGCTTGCTTGTTGGATAAAAGGACCATCCCACCGCTTGCCACCAATGTAACGGCTACCCTGGTAGAGAGAGGGTATCGGCCGTTGGAGACGTCCTTTTCCCCTGCAAGTTGCTGTGGAGAAGTAAGCTGGTATAATCCCATTCACGATATCCAGAGTAAAAGTCAGGTTCAGCTGTAGCAGGAGCAGAATAACATTCCCAAATAATCCCCTTCCAAGAACGAGACAAGGCTACGTTTTGCAGGGTCAAGAAGATCTGAGGTCTGGGATAACCAGCCTGCTTTTTATTAGGAACAAGTACACACAGGACACTCCCAGGGGGAGGATGAAAATAACCAATTACACACAGGGTAACACCCCCACGTCTCCTCCCCTCAGATAAACATATAACATAATTATAACGTACATAAATTTACCCACATTCTGGATGTACCCCAAAAACAGGGGGTACACCTTTAAGTCCAGCACCGCTTAATAGCTACCACTCAGGGGAATAACATATTCAAATTTCAAGTCATTCGGTTGTGGGGTTCGGGAGTTATGGGTCTTTGAAGTTTTGACCGACCGCACAGGATTTTCAGCCGAAAAGAGTTCCACAAGTTTTGGCCTTGCGGTCGGTCCCCGTTCGTGAATAAAAACCCCACGAACCCCTTGCCCTCCACAGTAATCCTGCCGTTCGCCTGAATGCATGCTTAAACAAAACTACCGAACGGCCGGTCGTTCGGTAGTTTCAGCACGAACTTACGAGCTCCTGGAGGTCTCAGCGGCGTTCGCCTGTTTGCGCATCCGTTTTTAGTTCCATGAGTTCACAGGCAAACACAGCCGTTCGTGCGTAAGATGGCCGCGAACACGTGTAAAGTCCCGAAATGGCGGCCACCTATTCTCAGACAAAGGGATTCGTCTGAACCAGGCGAACGGCTGTATTCTCCAGTAATGGTATTCCCTTGCAATAATTTCGCCATTTTCACTGTTTTAGTCCACAGGGCTTTGGTGCTGGTGAAGTCCTGTTACAGCAATGTCTACTGCACCACCCTGATCTATAATTTTAGTTACCCAATCAAAAAAATCAATAAGATTAGTTTGGCATGATCTCCCTGAAGTAAACCCATGTTGTCTCTGATCTTGAAATCCATGTATTTTTAGATGTTCATCAATCCTATCCTTTAACATGGTTTCCATCACTTTCCCCACTACTGAAGTAAGGCTTACTGGCCTATAGTTGCCGACTCCTCCCTATTACCTTTCTTGTAAATGGGCACAACATTCGCTAACTTCCAATCTTCTGGGACTACTCCTGTTAACAATGATTGGTTAAATAAATCTGTTAATGGTTTTGCTAGTACACCACTAAGCTCTTTTAATAGCTTTGGGTGTATTCCATCAGGTCCCATTGACTTATTTGTCTTTACTTTTGACAGCTGAAATAGAACCTCTTCCTCTGTAAACTCACGTGTAATAAATGACTCATTTATCCTTTTGAAGGAAGGTGCCTTTCCTTCATTTTCTTCTGTAAATACAGAACAAAAATATTCATTGAGGCAGTCAGCCTGACCTTTATCCTCTTCTACATACCTTCCTTCTTTTGTTTTTAATCTAACTAATCCTTGTTTTACTTTTCTTTTCTCATTTATGTATCTAAAAAATGTTTTATCCCCTTTTTTACTGACTGTGCTATTTTCTCTTCTGTGTGTGATTTGGAAGCTCTTATAACTTGCTTAGCCTCTTTCTGCCTAATCTTATAGATCATTTTGTCTCCCTCACTCTGGGTTTTTTTATAATTCCTAAATGCTAACTTTTTGTTTTTAACTATTTTGGCCACATCTGCGGAGTACCACAGTGGTTTCTTGAATTTTTTGCTTTTACTGACAAGCCTAATGCAATTTTCTGTTGCCTTCAATAGTGCAGCTTTTAAATAATCCCATTTCTCTTGGACTCCATTTAAATTGCTCCAGTCTGATAATGACTCCTCTACCATATTCTAATTTTAGAAAAGTCTGTTTTTCTAAAGTCTAAAACTTTAGTTTTTGTGTGGTGTGACTCAGTCACTGTTCTTATATTAAACCACACTGACTGATGATCACTGGATCCTAAACTTTCACCTACAGTAACATCTGATACCAAATCTCCATTTGTTAACACTAAATCTAGTATGGCCTCTTTACGAGTTGGCTCCTCAACAACTTGTTTTAGAGACAATCCCAGTAGGGAGTTTAGAATATGTGTGCTCCTGTTTCAGGGTACCATTAAAGCGCTCACAGAGACGTTAGTCTGGAGGTGGTAGGGTGAGCTGAGAAGGGTTTTAATACCGCAGACCTTCCATAACTGTTGGGTTAAGTCTGCGGTAAACTGAGTCCCTCGGTCAGACAGTATTTCTTGTGGGAATCCCACTCTGGTGAATATCCCGACCAAGGCACTGACAACAGTGTCAGCCTGGATATTCGTCAGAGCGACGGCTTCCGGGTAGCGAGTAGCATAATCCACCACGGTAAGAATGTATTTCTTACCGGATGGACTGGGGTTAGGTAGGGGTCCCACCAGATCCACTGCCACCCTGCTAAACGGCTCTTCGATCATGGGCACGGGTGACAGTCGAGCCTTAGGGTGACCCCCTCGCTTCCCTACTCGTTGGCAGATGTCACACGTGCTGCAGTAGCGCCGCACATCCTTCGATATCCCCGGCCAAAAGAAGGTCTGGGTGATCCTGTAAGTTGTGCGGTTACCACCCAAATGTCCTGCTAAGGGAATATCATGGCCAAGTCGGAGAAGTTCCAACCGGTACTTTCTGGGTACCACTAGTTGGCGCTTCTGCAAAGGGACACAGCCTCTCTTCCTACCTTCGGTTAATCTGTACAACCTGTTGTTATCCCATACAAAATGTTCCCGCTCATCCCCCCCACTGTCGGCTATTTCATGGTACTTTTGGAGGGTTGGGTCCTCTCTGGTTTACCTCCCAAACTCTTCTGGGGTATCCCAAGCTAGAGGTCTCTCTAAGGTATTGGGTCTAAGGGTTAGTTCCTTGCTTACCTTGGTCTCCCATCCTGGTGTAGGGCCATCTGTAGTACGGGTCTGAACGAGTGGTCACTGGACAAGCAGCAGCGGTTGTGGGTAAATAGGCCGAAGCCAGAGGACCAATATCGTTGCCTAACACGACTTCGGCAAGCAGGTTGTCCATGATGCCCACAGTGGTTTTCCCACATCCGACCCCCCAGTCCAGGTGTACCCAGGCCGTAGGTAAGCGAAACACAGCTCCTCCCGCTACACGTACAGCAATGGTGCAATTAGACAAATGTTCCGGCTTGACTAAATGCCTTTGCATCAGGGTGATGGTAGCACCGGTGTCCCTCAAACCTTGAGCTACCTGTCCATTTACTCGCACCTCTTGGCGATGATGCTGACAGTTGTCTGGTGATGCAGCCTGTATCGGGTCTGCCTCATATAAGATGCCCAGGCATTCCTCGGGCCCATCTCGGTCTCTAGGCAATGGGCGGCAGAGGTACGAGGTGAGGTGGTCTCTGCGGTGGGTGAGGTGCGTCTCCAATTGTTAGCTGATGATCCCAAGGGGCAGAAATGGGCAATATGTTCAGTGTTGCTGCACCGATGACAAGTCATTCTAGACAAATCTCGGGGGTAGTTGTTAGACCCCTGGGGGCGAGACGGCCCTGGGGGACGGGACCACGGAACTCCGGGCGAGGAATGCTGGCTGGGGTACGATGTTCTACCTTGTTAGCTGGTCGAGGAGTACTCTGGCTCACTTTCCTAGTTTCGGTGTACTCATCTGCCAGCCGAGCCGCCTCGTTTAGGGTGATGGGGCGACGGTCTCGTACCCAGTCCTGTAAGTCGGCAGATAAATCCTGGAAGAATTGTTCCATTAAAAATAACTGTAAAACTTCCTCCCTGGTATTGGCGTTGCAACCTCGGACCCAGTGTGATGCCACTCGTTGTAGCCAGTTAGCCCATTCCATGTGGGAGTCCACAGCCTTTTTCTTGGACTCCCGGAAGCGGCGATGGTAAGTCTCCGGAGTCACGGCATATCTAGTTAATAGTGCATCCTTGACCCACTGATACTGTAATATATCCTCTGGGGTGAGCGCCAGAAAGGCCTTGTTCGCTTTGCCGGACAGCTTCCCGGACAAGATAGTGACCCATTGCTCTGGAGGTACTTGATGTAGCGAGCACTGTCTCTCAAAATCTGCTAAATATCCATCGATCTCCACAAACGCTTTAAATGCAGTGAATGGTACCTTCTTTGTTGTGTTAGTTGGAGGGGGAGTATGAACTGTCTGTGTAATGGGCTGTTGTGCTCTTACCAGTTTGATTTCGTGTCCCCTCTTCTCCCGAATCTCTGCTTTCACGTCAAAGAACAGCCTCTCAATCAGGTCTACTGATGTCGTTGGGTACAGGGCTAGTCTCCTCTGCACAATGCAGGTGATTTCGTCCTCCTCGCTGATCGGAGAAAGTGGTTCGGTGACTTCCATGGACCGATACATTTCATCCAGCTCCAGTAAGTTGGCTATCAGCTCTCTCCGTGGTCTGTTACTGGCACTCCTTCCATGACTCTCCAGTAGATCCTTCAGCGTAGGTCTCTTCAGTCTGTCGTACTGAGACTCCATTCAGCACTTGCTCTGTGGATGAAAGGACCATCCCACCGCTGCCACCAATGTAACGGCTACCCAGGTAGTGAGAGGGTATCAGCCGTTGGAGATGTCCTTTTTCCTGGCAAGTCGCTGTGTAGCAGTGGCGTTGCTTTTTCCCATTCATGAGATCAAAGTGAATAGTCAGGCAGAGCTATTAAAAGAGCAAGGTGGTTATGCTGTAAATCTCCTTCCAAGAACGAGACAAGGCTATGTTTTGAAGGATCAAGAAGAACTGAATTTTAATGGCAGGTACTCTCCTTTTATGTGATTCTGCCCATGCAAGGAAGACACCCACATAATTAACAACTACAACATAGGGTACATCACACACATCTCCTCCCATCAGATAAGCCTGTAACCCAATTAACACAGTTAAATTTTTCCCCAAGTTTAGGATGTTCCCCAAATACCTGGGGTACATGCATAAATCTATTCTGGGAGACCAACATATGTAAAAATCAGCTCATTCGGTTCAGTGGTTCGGGAGATATGGAACTTTAAAGTTTTGATCGACCACACAGGCAAAATAGCCAAAAATAGTTCCATGAGTTTTGGCCTTGCAGTCGGTCTTTGTTCGTGCGTTAAAAGTCCCAAAGGCTTGCCATCCGTGTGTAACTTGACGTTCGCCAGAATCCCCATATGCTACTGAGTCTTTCTACCGAACGGCTGGGTGTTCTGTAGTTTTGGCACGAATTTCTGGTACTATGGAGGTCTCAGCGGTGTTTGCCTACTCGCGTGTCCGATTTTAGTTCCAGACACTCGACGACAAAACACCGCTGTTCAGGAGTTAAGATGGCCACGACCACGTGTAAAAGTCCTGAAATGGCGGCCACCCAGGAACTGAAACAAAGCGTTCGTGCGTTTCCCATAAGAGCTGAATGTGCCGATCAGGGAGGTAAATTACCACATAATTAGGTAGCAGGGGGGGTCCGGTGTTCGGTAGTTTGCATTCGTACGGTGAATGCTGGGTCTATACCGTCTGGGTCGCACAAGGAAGCGAATGCTTTAAAAATCCCGAACTGTTTTAAAGAATAATCCCCACGAAACAGATAAGCGCATTCAATTATATCCAGTTTGATGTCTTTTGGTGGATAAACAATCTGCCTTTATAATCCAAGGTCTCTGTTCCTGTATATGTGCCCGGCTAGCTCTTAAAGGGCCGGTAGCAGTGAATATTCCAAGGCATAAGGTAGGGTTTTTGTTACAAAAGAAAACATCAAATGGTAAGTTTTATTTTTATAGGTACTTAGTTAAAGGTCCCCCCCTCATTATTTTTAGGGTGAGGGGGGTAGGTAGGGTTTTTTGGGGAGGGGTGACTAGGGGTTTGGGGACCCCTAGTCACCTGGGGGGAGGGGGGTTACATTTGTATTTAGGGCCCCCATCCGCCGCTCAGGGGTGGGGGCCATGGGGGATGACATTAGGTCCCCCCCCTTATTCTAGTTTATGGCACTCACCGCTCAGGGGTGGGGGCCAAGGGGGAGGACAATAGGTCCCCCCCAATTTGTACTTAGGGCCCCCACCCGCCGCACAGTGGTGGGGAGGACATTAGGTCCCCCCCAATTTGTATTTAGGGCCCCCACCACTCGGGCCAATAGGTCCTTATTCTAGGGTGAGGGGGGTAGGTAGGGTTTTTTGGGGAGGGGTGACTAGGGGTTTGGGGACCCCTAGTCACCTGGGGGGAGGGGGGTTACATTTGTATTTAGGGCCCCCATCCGCCGCTCAGGGGTGGGGGTCAGGTGGGAGGACATTAGGTCCCCCCTCAATTTGTATTTAGGGCCCCCACCCACCGCTCAGGGGTGGGGGCCATGGGGGATGACATTAGGTCCCCCCCCTTATTCTAGTTTATGGCACCCACCGCTCAGGGGTGGGGGCCAAGGGGGAGGACAATAGGTCCCCCCCAATTTGTACTTAGGGCCCCCACCTGCCGCTCAGTGGTGGGGGGACATTAGGTCCCCCCAATTTGTATTTAGGGCCCCCACCACTCGGGCCAATAGGTCTTTATTCTAGTTTAGGGCCCCCACCCACCACTCACAGGTGGGGGCCAGGGAGAGGACATTAGGTTCCCCCCCCAATTTGTGCTTAGGGCAGAATAGGGAATGTTCCTCCTACATAGGGTCACTTGGCAGATATGGATTGACACCTATCCTCAGGATCCCTGATACACACTGACACAGAGCAGAATAGAGACTGTTCCCCCTACATAGGGTCACTTGGCAGATATGGATTGACACCCATCCTCAGGATCCCTGATACACACTGACACAGAGCAGAATAGGGACTGTTCCCCCTACATAGGGTCACTTGGCAGATATGGATTGACACCTATCCTAATGATCCCTGATACACACTGACACAGAGCACAATAGGGACTGTTCCCCCTACATAGGGTCACTTGGCAGATATGGATTGACACCTGTCCTCAGAGCCCCTGATACACACTGACACAGAGCAAAATAGAGACTGTTCCTCCTACATAGGGTCACTTGGCAGATATGGATTGACACCTGTCCTCAGAGATCATGATACACACTGACACAGAGCAGAATAGGGAATATTCACTAAATGCCAAACATTGTTATACAGGGGAATATTCAGTAAATAAGGATAAGGGGGGACCTACTGTCCTCCCCCCCACCCCCCACCCCTGCACGGTGGGTGGGGGCCATAAATCTCAATGGGGGGGGGACCTACTGTCCTCCCGCCCGCCCCCACCCGTCAGCGGTGGGTGGGGGCCATAAAAAATAATGAGGGGGGGACCTACTGTATGATGTTGTATCGATCAGGTAGTGTAAGGGTTACGCCCGCTTCACAGTGACACACCAAACTCCCCGTTTAACGCACCGCAAACAACCGCAAACAGTCCATTTGCACAACCGCAAACTCCCCATTTGCACAAGGTTGGATACCAAGCTAGCCATGTCCCATTCCTTGTCCTCACTGATGTCATTGAAGGTCTCTTCCTCCACCCAGCCACGTACAACACCAAGGGTCCCCGAAAGGTGACAACAAGCCCCCTGGGACGCCTGCTGTGTTTGGTCTTCCACCTCCTCAAAGCCACCTTCCTCCTCTGACTCCTCTTCTTCAGACTCCTCTCTCTGCATTGCCTCTCTCTGCGTTATTATACGGTGTGTTAAGTAGTATTATTCCTATCAGTTTAATCCCTGTTATGTCCCCTATCAGGGGACGTGTATATGGCATCGATTTTAGGAACCGGGAGATGGAAAAAGATGCTTGGTCGGTCCTCCTACTTCAAATTTGGGCACTGCGCGTGCAATCTAATGTGCCACCAGATAGGAGTGGTGTGTTAAGTAGTACTATTCTTATCAGTTTAATCCCTGTTACGTCCCCTATCCGCTGATGTGGAGCAAGACGCAGCAGCAGAAGAGGACTCAGCCGAGGAGGTTATGGAAGAGGATGGAGTAGGAGGAGTAGAGGAGGTGGCAGCAGGCCTGCCTGCAAGTCGTGGCGGTGTCACCAACTCCTCTGCAGAGCCACGCATTCCATGCTTGGCAGCCGTCAGCAGGTTTACCCAATGTGCAGTGTAGGTGATATACCTGCCCTGAACATGCTTTGCAGACCAGGTATCAGTGGTCAGATGGACCCTTGCCCCAACACTGTGTGCCAGACATGCCATTACTTCCTTTTGCACAATCAAGTACAGGTTGGGGATTGCCTTTGTGAAAAGAAATTTCGTCCGGGTACCTTCCACTGCGGTGTTCCAATAGCTACAAATGTTTTGAACGCCTCAGACTCCACCAGCTTGCATGTTAAAAGCTGGCAGGCTAATAGTACAGACAAGCCAGCTGTCAGACGCCGGGCAAGGGGGTGACTTTCTGACATTGGCTTCTTACTCTCAAACATGTCCTTGACAGACACCTGACTGTGGGCAGATGAGCAGGAACTGCTCAAGGCGAGAGACGGAGTGGCGGATGGTTGAGAGGGGGCAAGGAGGACAGCAGTGATTGACGTGGCTGAAGATGCTGGACCAGGAGGAGCATGGCGGCTTTGAGTTTGTGTGCTGCTTGTACTCATGTGTT
>OW240914.1:5167666-5182248 GCA_933207985.1 Pelobates cultripes | reverse complement strand
CAGTGTATAGATACTTAGTATTATTATACAGAGCGCTGTGTTCATTATCAGTGTATAGATACTCAGTATCATTATACAGAGCGGTGTGTTCATTATCAGTGTATAGATACTCAGTATTATTATACAGAGCGGCGTGTTCATTATCAGCATATAGATACTCAGCATCATTATACAGAGCGCTGTGTTCATTATCAGTGTATAGATACTCAGTATTATTATACAGAGCGGCGTTTTCATTATCAGTGTATAGATACTCAGTATCATTATACAGAGCCGTGTGTTCATTATCAGTGTATAGATACTCTGTACCATTATACAGAGCGGTGTGTTCATTATCAGTGTATAGATACTCAGTATCATTATACAGAGCGGTGTGTTCATTATCAGTGCATAGATACTCAGTATCATTATACAGAGCAGCGTGTTCATTATCAGCGTATAGACACTCAGTATCATTATACAGAGCGGTGTGTTCATTATCAGTGCATAGATACTCAGTATCATTATACAGAGCGGTGTGTTCATTATCAGTGTATAGATACTCAGTATCATTATACAGAGCGGTAAATTATTATCAGTGTATAGAGGTCAGATTATTATACGCGAAACATTATCAGTGTATAGATACGTATCATTACAGAGGTTCATTTATCAGTGTATAGATACTCAGTATTATTATACAGAGCGGTGTGTTCATTATCAGTGTATAGATACTCAGTATCATTATACAGAGCGCTGTGTTCATTATCAGTGTATAGATACTCAGTATCATTATACAGAGCGCTGTGTTCATTATCAGCATATAGATACTCAGTATTATTATACAGAGCGCTGTGTTCATTATCAGCATATAGATACTCAGTATTATTATACAGAGCGCTGTGTTCATTATCAGTGTATAGATACTCAGTAACATTATACAGAGCGCTGTGTTCATTATCAGTGTATAGATACTCAGTATCATTATACAGAGCGCTGTGTTCATTATCAGTGTATAGATACTCAGTATCATTATACAGAGCGCTGTGTTCATTATCAGTGTATAGATACTCAGTATTATTATACGGAGCGCTGTGCTCATTATCAGTGTATAGATACTCAGTATCATTATACAGAGCGCTGTGTTCATTATCAGCGTATAGATACTCAGTATCATTATACAGAGCGCTTGTGTTCATCAGTGTATAGATACTGTGCGTATCATTATACAGAGCGCTGTGTTCATTATCAGTGTATAGATACTCAGTATCATTATACAGAGCGCTGTGTTCATTATCAGTGTATAGATACTCAGTATTATTATACGGAGCGGTGTGCTCATTATCAGTGTATAGATACTCAGTATCATTATACAGAGCGCTGTGTTCATTATCAGCGTATAGATACTCAGTATCATTATACAGAGCGGTCTGTTCATTATCAGTGTATAGATACTTAGTATTATTATACAGAGCGGTGTGTTCATTATCAGTGTATAGATACTCAGTAACATTATACAGAGCGCTGTGTTCATTATCAGCGTATAGATACTCAGTATCATTATACAGAGCGCTGTGTTCATTATCAGTGTATAGATACTCAGATTATTATACAGAGCGGCGTGTTCATTATCAGTGTATAGATACTTAGTATTATTATACAGAGCGGTGTGTTCATTATCAGTGTATAGATACTCAGTAACATTATACAGAGCGCTGTGTTAATTATCAGTATCATTATACAGAGCGGCGTGTTCATTATCAGTGTATAGATACTCAGTATCATTATACAGAGCGGTGTGTTCATTATCAGTGTATAGATACTCAGTACCATTATACAGAGCGGTGTGTTCATTATCAGCGTATAGATACTCCGTAACATTATACAGAGCGCTGTGTTCATTATCAGTGTATAGATACTCAGATTATTATACAGAGCGGCGTGTTCATTATCAGTGTATAGATACTCAGCAACATTATACAGAGCGCTGTGTTAATTATCAGTGTATAGATACTCAGTATCATTATACAGAGCGGTGTGTTCATTATCAGTGTATAGATACTCAGTATTATTATACAGAGCGGTGTGTTCATTATCAGTGTATATATACTCAGTAACATTATACAGAGCGCTGTGTTAATTATCAGTGTATAGATACTCAGTATAATTATACAGAGCGGCGTGTTCATTATCAGTGTATAGATACTCAGTATCATTATACAGAGCGGTGTGTTCATTATCAGTGTATAGATACTCAGTACCATTATACAGAGCGGTGTGTTCATTATCAGCGTATAGATACTCAGTATCATTATACAGAGCGCTGTGTTCATTATCAGTGTATAGATACTCAGATTATTATACAGAGCGGCGTGTTCATTATCAGTGTATAGATACTTAGTATTATTATACAGAGCGGTGTGTTCATTATCAGTGTATAGATACTCAGTAACATTATACAGAGCGCTGTGTTCATTATCAGTGTATAGATACTCAGTATCATTATACAGAGCGGCGTGTTCATTATCAGTGTATAGATACTCAGTATCATTATACAGAGCGGTGTGTTCATTATCAGTGTATAGATACTCAGTAACATTATACAGAGCGCTGTGTTCATTATCAGTGTATAGATACTCAGTAACATTATACAGAGCGCTGTGTTCATTATCAGTGTATAGATACTCAGTATCATTATACAGAGCGCTGTGTTCATTATCAGTGTTTAGATACTCAGTATCATTATACAGAGCGGTCTGTTCATTATCAGTGTATAGATACTTAGTATTATTATACAGAGCGCTGTGTTCATTATCAGTGTATAGATACTCAGTATCATTATACAGAGCGGTGTGTTCATTATCAGCGTATAGATACTCAGTATCATTATACAGAGCGGTGTGTTCATTATCAGTGTATAGATACTCAGTATTATTATACAGAGCGGTGTGTTCATTATCAGTGTATAGATACTCAGTATTATTATACAGAGAGGTGTGTTCATTATCAGCGTATAGATACTCAGTATTATTATACAGAGCGGTGTGTTCATTATCAGTGTATAGATACTCAGTATCATTATACAGAGCGGTGTGTTCGTTATCAGTGTATAGATACTCAGTATCATTATCCAGAGTGGCGTGTTCGTTATCAGCGTATAGATACTCAGTACCATTATACAGAGCGGCGTGTTCGTTATCAGCGTATAGATACTCAGTATCATTATACAGAGCGCTGTGTTCATTATCAGTGTATAGATACTCAGTACCATTATACAGAGCGGTGTGTTCATTATCAGTGTATAGATACTCGGTATCATTATACAGAGCGGCGTGTTCATTATCAGTGTATAGATACTCGGTATCATTATACAGAGCGGTGTGTTCATTATCAGTGTATAGATACTCAGTACCATTATAAAGAGCGGTGTGTTCATTATCAGTGTATAGATACTCAGTATCATTATATTGAGCTGTGTTCAGCTTATCAGTGTATGACACTCAGTAACAATATACAGACAGTTCATTAAAGTGTATGTATACTCTCAGTATCATTATACAGAGCGCTGTGTTCATTATCAGTGTTTAGATACTCAGTATCATTATACAGAGCGGTGTGTTCATTATCAGCGTATAGATACTCAGTATTGTTATACAGAGCGGTGTGTTCATTATCAGCGTATAGATACTCATTATTATTATACAGAGCGGTGTGTTCATTATCAGTGGATAGATACTCAGTATCATTATACAGAGCGGTGTGTTCATTATCAGTGTATAGATACTCAGTATCATTATACAGAGCGCTGTGTTCATTATCAGCGTATAGATACTCAGTATTATTATACAGAGCGCTGTGTTCAGTATCAGTGTATAGATACTCCGTATCATTATACAGAGCGCTGTGTTCATTATCAGTGTATAGATACTCAGTATCATTATACAGAGCGGTGTGTTCATTATCAGCGTATAGATACTCAGTATCATTATACAGAGCAGTGTGTTCATTATCAGTGTATAGATACTCAGTATCATTATACAGAGTGGCGTGTTCATTATCAGTGTATAGATACTGTAGTACCATTATACAGCCGGCTGTTCATATCAAAGCTTTATAGATACTCAGTACCATTATATGAGCCATGTATCTGTTATCAGCTTATAGATAATACTCGGTATCATTATGTTGTACGCTGTGTTCATTATCAGTGTATAGATATTCAGTATCATTATACAGAGTGGTGTGTTCATTATCAGTGTATAGATACTCGGTATCAATATACAGAGCGGTGTGTTCATTATCAGTGTATAGATACTCAGTATCATTATATAGAGCGGTGTGTTCATTATCAGTGTATAGGTACTCAGTATTATTATACAGAGCTGTGTGTTCATTATCAGTGTATAGATACTCAGCATCATTATACAGAGCGGTGTGTTCATTATCAGTGTATAGATACTCAGTATCATTATACAGAGCGGTATGTTCATTATCAGTGTATAGATACTCAGTATCATTATACAGAGCGGTATGTTCATTATCAGTGTATAGATACTCAGTATCATTATACAGAGCGGTGTGTTCATTATCAGTGTATACTCAGCATCATTATACAGAGCTGAAATGCTATTATCAGGTGATACTCAGTGGTCATTATACAGAGCGTGTGTTCATTATCGTGATAGATACTCAGTAATATAGAGCGGTGTGTTCATTATCAGTGTATAGATACCAGTATCATTATACAGAGCGCTGTGTTCATTATCAGTGTATAGATACTCAGTATCATTATACAGAGCGCTGTGTTCATTATCAGTGTATAGATACTCAGTATCATTATACAGAGCGGTGTGTTCATTATTAGTGTATAGTGTATACAGAGCGCTGTGTTCATTGTACAGGTATATTGTGTATATTGTTAATAGCTAACATCGTCTCTCTCTCTCCTCCCAGCTGTCGGGCTGACTCTCCGGCATGTCTTGCTCCGGTTCGGTGAAGATTGGATCTTTCTCTTCTTACTTGGAATCAGCATGGCCATTATCAGCTTTGGGTTGGATGTCACCATTGCCAAGTTACAGAGAAGTTTGTGCCTTTTATCTTAATGGATGGGATTAATGTTAATTGTACAATCCAGTTATTTGGTTTAGTAAATGGTACGATCCATTTATTTGGTTTAGTAAATGGTACGATCCAGTTATATGGTTCAGTAAATGGTACGATCCAGTTATTTGGTTTAGTAAATGGTACTATACAGTTATTTGGTTTAGTAAATGGTGCGATACAGTTATTTAGTTTAGTAAATGGTACGATCCAGTTATTTGGTTTTAATATCATGATTAGTGATGTCCCGAACTGTTCGCCGAACGGTTCGCGAACGGTTCGCCACGGACTCATCATTGAGTAAACTTTGACCCTGTACCTCACGGTCAGCAGACACATTCCAGCCAATCAGCAGCAGACCCTCCCTCCCAGACCCTCCCACCTCCTGGACAGCTCACTAAGAATGCAGCTTCGCAATGGATGCTGTCCAGGAGGTGGGAGGGAGGGTCTGCTGTTAATTGGCTGGAATGTGTCTGCTGACTGTGAGGTACAGAGTCAAAGTTTACTCAGTGATGAGTCCGTGGCGAACCGTTCGCGAACCGTTCGCGAACCATTCGGCGAACAGTTCGGGACATCACTAATCATGATACGTCCCAGTGGCACTGTATCTGTAGCCCTCTGGATTTAGTGAATGTTCTGATCCAGTGTAGTCCGTGGATTCTGGAGATTTTTTTAGTTATAGTAAATGTGTGCAGTGAGCAGATTCTGGTTTAATAATGTGATATATATTATGATGTTGTGCTGGTTGATGTATGTTTTTCTATTCCATGTATTAATCAGTTACTACATACCTCTTGCAGTGAACCTGTGGGTGTACGATTCTCTGAACAATTACCTGTACCTACAGTACTTCTCCTGGGTCCTGTATCATGTGTTACTTATGATGATTTCAGCAGGAGTCGCAAAATACATCTCTCCGCAGGCAGCAGGTAACAATGGTTAATGATCTATGGTGACAGGCTTCCACAGTTATTTACTAAACGTCGGATTTTGACCAGATGGATAAAATTCTAACTGCAATGACAATTCTCTTATTTACTAAAGTCAAATACGGCTTTCCCCGAGCAAGTCTGCAGCAATCGCCTGGATGTACTGAGTGTCTGGATTAACATCTGAGCACCATACAAAGTACATTATTCAGGAAGATTGACAAAGCACAGGCTTTAAACTGAATATAGACTGAACTAGCACGAGCAGCCAGCGGGTAAATAGTAAAATAAACCTCAGCATTGCAATGCTTGCTAGCCAGCTGTCACATTAAAAAAGTAAAAATAAAATTAATAAACAATAAATCTTCACATCCTTTAACTGCCATGCAGGCATCAAGTGGAAAGAAAGTAATGGGGCACACAGATAACTATCTACCTCCACCTGCTGCCATCCGTGATGTGATATTAAGGCGATATTGCGGATGTGATATTAAGGTGATATTACGGATGTGAAGGCGATATTACGGATGTGATCTGAAGGTGATATTACGGATGGGATGTGGATGTGATATTATGGATATGATCTGAAGGTGATATTACGGATGTGATGTGAAGGCGATATTACGGATGTGAAGGTGATATTACGGACGTGATGTGAAGGCGACATTATGTATATGATGTGAAGGCGATATTACGGATGTGATCTGAAGGTGATATTATGGATGTGATCTGAAGGTGATATTACGTATGTGATCTGAAGGTGATATTACGTATGTGATGTGAATGTGATATTACGGATGTGATGTGAAGGCGATATTACGGATGTGATCTGAAGGTGATATTACGGATGTGATCTGAAGGTGATATTACGGATGTGATCTGAAGGTGATATTACAGATGTGAAGGTGATATTAAGGATGTGATGTGAAGGTGATATTACGGATGTGAAGGCGATATTACGGATGTGATGTGAAGGTGATATTACGGATGTGATGTGAAGGCGATATTACGGATGTGATGTGAAGGTGATATTACGGATGTGATGTGAAGGTGATATTATGGATGTGATGTGAAGGTGATATTACGGACGTGATGTGAAGGTGATATTATGGATGTGATGTGAAGGCGATATTACGGATGTGATGTGAAGGTGATATTACGGATGTGATGTGAAGGTGATATTATGGATGTGATGTGAAGGTGATATTATGGATGTGATGTGAAGGTGATATTATGGATGTGATCTGAAGGTGATATTACGGATGTGATCTGAAGGTGATATTACGGATGTGATCTGAAGGTGATATTATGGATGTGATCTGAAGGTGATATTATAGACGTGATGTGAAGGCGATATTATGGATGTGATGTGAAGGCGATATTACGGATGTGATCTGAAGGTGATATTACGGATGTGATGTGAAGGCGATATTACGGATGTGATGTGAAGGTGATATTACGGATGTGATGTGAAGGCGATATTACGGATGTGATCTGAAGGTGATATTACGGATGGGATGTGGATGTGATATTATGGATATGATCTGAAGGTGATATTACGGATGTGATGTGAAGGCGATATTACGGATGTGAAGGTGATATTACGGACGTGATGTGAAGGCGACATTATGTATATGATGTGAAGGCGATATTACGGATGATCTTGAAGGTGATATTATGGATGTGGATCTGAAGGTGATATTACGTATGTGATCTGAAGGTGATATTACGTATGTGATGTGAATGTGATATTACGGATGTGATGTGAAGGCGATATTACGGATGTGATCTGAAGGTGATATTACGGATGTGATCTGAAGGTGATATTATGGATGTGATCTGAAGGCGATATTACGGATGTGATCTGAAGGTGATATTACAGATGTGAAGGTGATATTACGGATGTGATGTGAAGGTGATATTACGGATGTGATGTGAAGGCGATATTATGGATGTGATGTGAAGGCGATATTACGGATGTGATGTGAAGGCGATATTACGGATGTGATCTGAAGGTGATATTACGTATGTGATGTGAAGGTGATATTACGTATGTGATGTGAAGGTGATATTACGGATGTGATGTGAAGGCGATATTACGGATGTGATCTGAAGGTGATATTACGGATGTGATCTGAAGGTGATATTATGGATGTGATCTGAAGGTGATATTACGGATGATCTGAAGCATATTACAGATGTGAAGGTGATATTACGATGTGATGAAGGTGACATTACTGATGATCTGGAAGGATATATTACGGATGAAGGTGATATTATGGATGGTCGAAGGTGATATTACGGATGTGATGTGAAGCTATATTATGGATGTGATCTGAAGGCCATATTAGGGATAAGGATCTGAAGGTGATATTACGGATGTGATGAAGGCTTATATTACGGATGATGTGAAGGTGATATTACTTGATGATGAAGGCGATATTATGGATGGAGGGGCTGCTTATATTATGATGATGAAGGCTTATATTATGGATGTGATGTGAATACGCATATTACGGATGTGATGTGAAGGCTTATATTATGGATGATCTGAAGGTGATATTACGGATGATCTGAAGGTGATATTACGGATGATGAAGGCCATATTACGGATGATGAAGCATATTACGGATGTGATCTGAAGCATATTACGGATGTGATGTGAAGGCGATATTACGGATGTGAAGGCGATATTACGGATGTGATGTGAAGGTGATATTACGGACGTGATGTGAAGGTGATATTAAGGATGTGATCTGAAGGTGATATTACGGATGTGATGTGAAGGTGATATTACGGATGTGATGTGAAGGTGATATTACGGATGTGATGTGAAGGCGATATTACGGATGTGATGTGAAGGTGATATTACGGATGTGATGTGAAGGCGATATTACGGACGTGATGTGAAGGTGATATTATGGATGTGATGTGAAGGCGATATTACGGATGTGATGTGAAGGTGATATTATGGATGTGATGTGAAGGTGATATTATGGATGTGATGTGAAGGTGATATTACGGACGTGATGTGAAGGTGATATTATGGATGTGATCTGAAGGTGATATTACGGATGTGATCTGAAGGTGATATTACGGATGTGATGTGAAGGTGATATTATAGACGTGATCTGAAGGTGATATTACGGATGTGATGTGAAGGTGATATTATAGACGTGATGTGAAGGCGATATTATGGATGTGATGTGAAGGCGATATTACGGATGTGATCTGAAGGCGATATTACGGATGTGATGTGAAGTTTATACACGGATGTGACTGGAATGCGATATTACGGATTTGATGAAGGCCATAGACACGGATGTAATGTGAAGGTATATTACGATGATGAAGGTGATATTACGGATGTGATGTGAAGGTGATATTATGGACGTGATGTGAAGGTGATATTACGGATGTGATGTGAAGGCGATATTACGGATGTGATCTGAAGGTGATATTATGGATATGATCTGAAGGTGATATTACAGATGTGATGTGAAGGCGATATTACGGATGTGAAGGTGATATTACGGACGTGATGTGAAGGCGACATTATGTATATGATGTGAAGGCGATATTATGGATGTGATCTGAAGGTGATATTATGGATGTCATCTGAAGGTGATATTACGTATGTGATCTGAAGGTGATATTACGTATGTGATGTAAATGTGATATTACGGATGTGATGTGAAGGCGATATTACGGATGTGATCTGAAGGTGATATTATGGATGTGATCTGAAGGTGATATTATGGATGTGATCTGAAGGTGATATTATGGATGTGATCTGAAGGCGATATTACGGATGTGATCTGAAGGTGATATTACAGATGTGAAGGTGATATTACGGATGTGATGTGAAGGTGATATTACGGATGTGATGTGAAGGTGATATTACGGATGTGATCTGAAGGTGATATTACGGATGTGATGTGAAGGCGATATTATGGATGTGATGTGAAGGCGATATTACGGATGTGATCTGAAGGCGATATTACGGATGTGATGTGAAGGCGATATTACGGATGTGATGTGAAGGCGATATTACGGATGTGATCTGAAGGTGATATTACGGATGTGATGTGAAGGCGATATTACGGATCTAATGTGAAGGTGATATTACGGATGTGATGTGAAGGTGATATTATAGACGTGATGTGAAGGTGATATTACGGATGTGATGTGAAGGCGATATTACGGATGTGATCTGAAGGTGATATTACGGATGTGATGTGGATGTGATATTATGGATATGATCTGAAGGTGATATTACGGATGTGATGTTAAGGCGATATTACGGATGTGAAGGTGATATTACGGACGTGATGTGAAGGCGACATTATGTATATGATGTGAAGGCGATATTACGGATGTGATCTGAAGGTGATATTACGGATGTGATCTGAAGGTGATATTACGTATGTGATCTGAAGGTGATATTACGTATGTGATGTGAATGTGATATTACGGATGTGATGTGAAGGCGATATTACGGATGTGATCTGAAGGTGATATTACGGATGTGATGTGAAGGTGATATTATGGATGTGATGTGAAGGTGATATTATGGATGTGATCTGAAGGCGATATTACGGATGTGATCTGAAGGTGATATTACAGATGTGAAGGTGATATTACGGATGTGATGTGAAGGTGATATTACGGATGTGATGTGAAGGCGATATTATGGATGTGATGGTGATATTACGGACGTGATGTGAAGGCGACATTATGTATATGATGTGAAGGCGATATTACGGATGTGATCTGAAGGTGATATTACGGATGTGATCTGAAGGTGATATTACGTATGTGATCTGAAGGTGATATTACGTATGTGATGTGAATGTGATATTACGGATGTGATGTGAAGGCGATATTACGGATGTGATCTGAAGGTGATATTACGGATGTGATGTGAAGGTGATATTATGGATGTGATAAGGTGATATTATGGATGTGATCTGAAGGCATGGATGATGAAGGTGATATTATGGATGTGATGTGATATTACGGTGATGTGATATTGACGGATATGAAGGCTGATATTACGGATGTGATCTGAAGGCGATATTACGATGATGAAGCGATATTACGTATGTGATCTGAAGGTGATATTACGTATGTGATGTGAAGGTGATATTACGTATGTGATGTGAAGGTGATATTACGGATGTGATGTGAAGGCGATATTACGGATGTGATCTGAAGGTGATATTACGGATGTGATCTGAAGGTGATATTATGGATGTGATCTGAAGGTGATATTACGGATGTGATCTGAAGGTGATATTACAGATGTGAAGGTGATATTACGGATGTGATGTGAAGGTGATATTACGGATGTGATCTGAAGGATATATTACGGATGTGAAGGTGATATTATGGATGTGTTCTGAAGGTGATATTACGGATGTGATCTGAAGGTGATATTACAGATGTGAAGGTGATATTACGGATGTGATGTGAAGGTGATATTACGGATGTGATCTGAAGGATATATTACGGATGTGAAGGTGATATTATGGATGTGTTCTGAAGGTGATATTACGGATGTGATGTGAAGGCGATATTATGGATGTGATCTGAAGGCGATATTAGGGATATGATCTGAAGGTGATATTACGGATGTGATGTGAAGGTGATATTACGGATGTGATGTGAAGGCGATATTACGGATGTGATGTGAAGGTGATATTACGGATGTGATGTGAAGGCGATATTATGGATGTGATGTGAAGGCGATATTAAGGATGTGATGTGAAGGCGATATTATGGATGTGATGTGAAGGCGATATTATGGATGTGATGTGAAGGCGATATTACGGATGTGATGTGAAGGCGATATTATGGATGTGATCTGAAGGTGATATTACGGATGTGATCTGAAGGTGATATTACGGATGTGATGTGAAGGCGATATTACGGATGTGATCTGAAGGCGATATTACGGATGTGATCTGAAGGTGATATTATGGATGTGATCTGAAGGCGATATTATGGATGTGATGTGAAGGTGATATTATGATGTGATGTGAAAGTTATATTATAGATGTGATGTGAAGGCGATATAACGGATGTGAAGGTGATATTATGGATGTCATGTGAAGGTGATATTACGTATGTGATCTGAAGGATATATTATGGATGTGATGTGAAGGCGATATAACGGATGTGAAGGTGATATTACGGATGTCATGTGAAGGTGATATTACGTATGTGATCTGAAGGATATATTATGGATGTTATGTGAAGGTGATGTAGCAGAGCTCCAATACCCCGGCTGGGTATCTCCGCTGATTCCTCCTCGTAGCTAGAATAAGTGCTGGTTAATGCTTATAACGTTTCCCTAGTAACTAGATGACATTAGCTCTGGAAGTACAACTGGTTTTATTGAGCCGAATGCAGCCTTTTATGCACAGGCCCTCAGCATGGGTTCTCCATTCAATACACTTAGTGCCCACCTAGGCGCCTCTATGCCTGGGAAATAATTGAGTTGCCGGTCGCTAAACTCTCCCTGACACAGAGGGCTTAACACAAAAACAAACCAGAAACATAAGAAATCACACAGGAACTCAACATATCATATATCCCTGGATATCTCTGGTCCGAGTGCCTATGTTGTCAAAATAGCGCCCGGATCCATAAGGAAATGTCAAATCACCACCGGGGTAAAGTTTTGACTGGCTGCGCACAAGGTCTAATCCCAAAATAGTTGCAGCGCTAATGGGGTTTTTGCCAGTCAAATGTCGGGAGCTCCTGTGGTCCAACAAAAGGTGGCCTCCCCTGGCTCTCTGGAAGTGATTGTTCCATTTAGTCTCTAGTGCCTTTCCTCCAAATAGAGCTCTCCTGGTGGGTCGGGAAGTGGGACAAAACCGTGAACCAATGTGACCGTCCACCGGGATGTACAGTGTCCAAGTTGTAGTTCCATATGGTTGCCGGCCATGTGCCACTCGAGACCTTTCGGTACTTTGGGTGCGAATGCTTTCCTGGGAATGGGAGCCTTCGCTACTTGTGTTTGGGAGAAGGGAAGGCACTGAGCCAGTGGTTATAATAGTTACTTTGGGGAAAAGGTTGGTGGGATTTTGGACAGGGTCTACCACAGGTAATATTATGGATGTGTTGTGAAAGTGATATTATGGATCTCATATGAAGGCGATCTTATTATTGTGATGTGAAGGTGTTATTATGGTTTCCTCAAAATTCTGTTGCAGGATCCGGTATCCCAGAGTTGAAGGTAACACTGCGAGGTGTCGTATTAGCCGAATTCTTCACATTCCGTACTTTTGTTGCCAAGCTAATTGGCGTCACTTGTACCCTTGCAGCCGGCAGCACCATTTTCCTAGGCAAAGTGGTAAGTGTTTTGATGACAGGTTAATATTAAGAAAGTCGACAAAAACTAACCATAAGAAATCATTTTTACTTTCTGCTTCATTTATCTTTACAGGGTCCCTTTGTACATATGGCAACTATACTGGCTACCCTTTTAGGGAAGCTTATGGTGAAAATTGTGGGTGCTAAAGAGGTAAATCTTAAATCTCTTATCCCATCGGTCACTGACTCTATAACTTCTACTTATCCCTATGTGTGAGACGCTCAGAGGGGGCGTCACTGACCCTATAACTCATAGGAATCCCTGTGTGTGAGACGCTCTTATCCCATCAGAGGGGACGATACTGACCCTATAACTTATAGGAATTCCTGTGTGTGTGAGACACTCTCTTATCTCATCAGAGGGGACGTCACTGACCCTATAACTTATAGGAATCCCTGTGTGTGAGACGCTCTCTTATCCCATCAGTGGGGACGTCACTGACCCTATAACATATAGGAATCCCTGTGTGTGAGACGCTCTCTTATCCCATCAGACGGGGCGTCACTGACCCTATAACTTATAGGAATCCCTGTGTGTGAGATGCTCTCTTATCCCATCAGAGGGGACGTCACTGACCCTATAACTTATAGGAATCCCTGTGTGTGGGATGCTCTCTTATCCCATCAGAGGGGGCGTCACTGACCCTATAACTTATAGGAATCCCTGTGTGTGAGACGCTCTCTTATACCATCAGGTCACAGACCCTATAACTATAGGAATCCCTGTCGTGGGACTCTCTTATCCCATCAGAGGGGGCGTCACAGACCCTATAACTTATAGGAATCCCTGTGTGTGGGACGCTCTCTTATCCCATTAGAGGGGGCGACACTGACCCTATAACTTATAGGAATCCCTGTGTGTGAGACTCTCTCTTATCCCATCAGATGGGACATCACTGACCCTATAACTTATAGGAATCCCTGTGTGTGAGACGCTCTCTTATCCCATCAGAGAGAGCGTCACGCACCCTCTAACTTATAGGAATCCCTGTGTGTGAGACGCTCTCTTATCCCATCAGAGGGGGCATCACTGACCCTATAACTTAGAGGAATCCCTGTGTGTGAGACTCTCTCTTATCCCATCAGAGGGGGAGTCACTGACCCTATAACTTATAGGAATCCCTGTGTGTGAGACGCTCTCTTATCCCATCAGAGGGAGCGTCACTGACCCTATAACTTATAGGAATCCCTGTG
>OW240914.1:5124811-5167566 GCA_933207985.1 Pelobates cultripes | reverse complement strand
TGACCCTATAACTTATAGGAATCCCTGTGTGTGAGACGCTCTCTTATACCATCAGAGGGGGCGTCACTGACCCTATAACTTATAGGAATCCCTGTGTGTGAGACGCTCTCTTATCCCATCAGAGGGGGAGTCACTGACCCTATAACTTATAGGAATCCCTGTGTGTGAGACTCTCTCTTATCCCATCAGAGGGGGCGTCACTGACCCTATAACTTATAGGAATCCCTGTGTGTGAGATGCTCTCTTATCCCATCAGAGGGGACGTCACTGACCCTATAACTTATAGGAATCCCTGTGTGTGTGAGACACTCTCTTATCTCATCAGAGAGGATGTCACTGACCCTATAACTTATAGGAATCCCTGTGTGTGAGATGCTCTCTTATCCCATCAGAGGGGACGTGACTGACCCTATAACTTATAGGAATTCCTGTGTGTGTGAGACACTCTCTTATCTCATCAGAGGGGACGTCACTGACCCTATATAACTTATAGGAATCCCTGTGTGTGAGACGCTCTCTTATCCCATCAGAGGGAGCGTCACTGACCCTATAACATATAGGAATCCCTGTGTGTGAGACGCTCTCTTATGCCATCAGAGGGGGCGTCACTGACCCTATAACTTATAGGAATCCCTGTGTGTGAGACGCTCTCTTATCCCATCAGAGGGGGCGTCACTGACCCTATAACTTATAGGAATCCCTGTGTGTGAGACGCTCTCTTATCCCATCAGAGGGAGCGTCACTGACCCTATAACATATAGGAATCCCTGTGTGTGAGACGCTCTCTTATCCCATCAGAGGGGGCGTCACTGACCCTATAACTTATAGGAATCCCTGTGTGTGAGACGCTCTCTTATCCCATCAGAGGGAGCGTCACTGACCCTATAACTTACAGGAATTCCTGTATTACATTATAAGACATAGTCCTGTGTAAACGTTTTTCCTCTGTTCTCGCAGAATCCGAGCAGGAAATATGAGCTTTTAATAGCTGGAGCAGCTGTTGGCGTGGCTTGCTGCTTTGTGGCTCCCGTGGGGGGTAAGTAGTTCAGCTGAAACGAGAACAACCTACCCTAGATTCAGTATATTTGTAAAGTATTTTGTCTTCCTTTCTAGGTGTCTTGTTTAGTGTTGAAGCCACGGCCACGCATTTCGCAGTTCGCAATTACTGGCGTGGATTCTTTGCTGCAACGTGTGCAGCATTAATGTTCCGGCTCCTGGCAGTCATCAAAAGTGAAAGAGGTGATCTGTTAGAGTATTGCAGAGCATTACTCCATTAATACTCTGTTTCTTCCATCTGTCAGTATACTCTGCTCTGTCCTCCTGTCAGTATATCCTGTTCTTTCCTCCTGTCAGTATACTCTGCTCTGTCCTCCTGTCAGTATACTATGTTCTTTCCTCCTGTCAGTATACGCCGCTCCTTCCTCCTGTCAGTATACTCTGTTCTTTCCTCCTGTCAGTATACTCTGCTCCTGCCTCCTGTCAGTATACCTTGCTCTTTCCTCCTGTCAGTATACTCTGCTCTTTCCTCCTGTCAGTATACTCTGCTCCTTCCTCCTGTCAATATATTCTGCTCTGCCCTCCTGTTAGTATACTCTGCTCCTTCCTCCTGTCAGTATACTTTGCTCTGTCCTCCTGCCAGTATACTTTGCTCCTTCCTCCTGTTAGTATACTTTGCTCTGTCCGCCTGTCAGTATACTCTGCTCCTTCCTCCTGTCTGTATACTTTGCTCTGTCCTCCTGCCAGTATACTCTGCTCTTTCCTCCTCTCAGTATACTCTGCTCTGCCCTCCTGTTAGTATACTCTGCTCCTTCCTCCTGTCTGTATACTCTGCTCTGTCCTCCTGTCAGTATACTCTGTTCCTTCCTCCTGTCAGTATACTTTGCTATGTCCTCCTGCCAGTATACTTTGCTCCTTCCTCCTGTTTGTATACTCTACTCTGCCCTCCTGTCAGTATACTCTGCTCCTTCCTCCTGTCAGTATACTTTGCTCTGTCCTCCTGTCAGTATACTCTGCTCTATCCTCCTGTCAGTATATTCTGCTCTGTCCTCCTGTCAGTATATTCCACTCCTTCCTCCTGTCAGTATACTCTGCTCTGTCCTCCTGTCAGTTTACTCTGCTCTGTCCTCCTGTCAATATACTCTGCTCCTTCCTCCTGTCAGTATTCTCTGCTCTGTCCTTCTGTCAGTATACTCTGCTCCTTCCTCCTGTCAGTATACTCTGCTCTGTCCTCCTGTCAGTATACTCTGCTCTTTCCTCCTCTCAGTATACTCTGCTCCTGCCTCCTGTCAGTATACTCTGCTCCTGCCTCCTGTCAGTATACTCTGTTCTTTCCTCCTGTCAGTATACTCTGCTCCTTCCTCCTGTCAGTATTCTCTGCTCTGTCCTTCTGTCAGTATACTCTGCTCCTTCCTCCTGTCAGTATACTCTGCTCTGTCCTCCTGTCAGTATACTCTGCTCTTTCCTCCTCTCAGTATACTCTGCTCCTGCCTCCTGTCAGTATACTCTGTTCTTTCCTCCTGTCAGTATACTCTGCTCCTTCCTCCTGTCAGTATACTCTGCTCTGTCCTCCTGTCAGTATACTCTGCTCCTTCCTCCTGTCAGTATACTCTGCTCCTGCCTCCTGTCAGTATACTCTGTTCTTTCCTCCTGTCAGTATACTCTGCTCTATCCTCCTGTCAGTATACTCAGTATTTTCCCACTGAGCCTTGTGTCTGTGCTTTTCTCACTCAGAGACTGTTGCCGTCCTGTTCAATACGAACTGGCGAGTGGAATTCCCCTTCGATCTCCCTGAGTATTTTTCGTATGCCCTGCTGGGGTCAGTATAATGTATTAGCTTCCATATTAAATTAGAGTTTAGCACAGCAGTACTACAAAGTCAATATATAAATCCGGCACACAGAACTAGCTATCACTAGCTATCATAAATCCAACACACAGCTAGCTATCACTAACTATCATCAATCCGGCACACAGAACTAGCTATCACTAACTATCATAAATCCAGCACACAGAACTAGCTATCACTAGCTATCATAAATCCAGCACACAGAACTAGCTATCACTAACTATCATAAATCCAGCACACAGAACTAGCTATCACTAACTATCATAAATCCAACACACAGAACTAGCTATCACTAGCTATCATAAATCCAACACACAGAACTAGCTATCACTAGCTATCATAAATCCAACACACAGAACTAGCTATCACTAGCTATCATAAATCCAACACACAGAACTAGCTATCACTAGCTATCATAAATCCAGCACACAGAACTAGCTATCACTAGCTATCATAAATCCAGCACACAGAACTAGCTATCACTAGCTATCATAAATCCAACACACAGAACTAGCTATCACTAGCTATCATAAATCCAGCACACAGAACTAGCTATCACTAACTATCATAAATCCAGCACACAGAACTAGCTATAACTAGCTATCATCAATCCAGCACACAGAACTAGCTATCACTAGCTATCATAAATCCTGCACACATAACTAGCTATCACTAGCTATCATAAATCCAACACACAGAACTAGCTATCACTAGCTATCATAAATCGAACACACAGAACTAGCTATCACTAGCTATCATAAATCCAACACACAGAACTAGCTATCACTAGCTATCATAAATCCAACACACAGAACTAGCTATCACTAGCTATCATAAATCCAACACACAGAACTAGCTATCACTAGCTATCATAAATCCAACACACAGAACTAGCTATCACTAGCTATCATAAATCCAGCACACAGAACTAGCTATCACTAGCTATCATAAATCCAGCACACAGAACTAGCTATCACTAACTATCATAAATCCAGCACACAGAACTAGCTATCACTAACTATCATAAATCCAACACACAGAACTAGCTATCACTAGCTATCATAAATCCAACACACAGAACTAGCTATCACTAGCTATCATAAATCCAACACACAGAACTAGCTATCACTAACTATCATCAATCCAGCACACAGAACTAGCTATCACTAGCTATCACCCCACCTGTTTATGCTGATTAACTGTCATCTGAAAAGGCACCATGGGTCATCTCATGCAAATCACCTTCATTCTTCCTTAAGGTGTTCTACCATGTACCATCATTGCACAAATGGGAGAAAGGTGTGAAAAGGCATAAATAGTGTGGGATGGCTGAGTAAAAGGACCAGCAGGAGACTGGTAAAAACAAATCAGTCCTTTGTCGGGAATACTGCCCAATGGGGGCACTCCGTGTCTGCACGTTGCGACCATTCTCAGGCTGTGATAAAATTGTAATTAATCTTAGGGGGCACAGTAGGCATCATTACCACTGCATATACAACTGCAACAGTATTGGTAATATTAGAATGTTGGGGTTACAGTTAGTGAGTATAGTGTGAATGGGAGTTAGGGTTCATATTAGAAATTGCCCCACCGTTTAGCCAGAATCCCAATGTATCTTTAGAAATAGGAATTAGTGGCCGGTTCTAGACTCTTTGTTTTTTTTCTAGAGTGGTCTGCGGCTGTGTCTGCTGCGTCTATCTCTTCCTCCACCGCGTCACTCTGCTGTTCCTGAACAACAATGAGCGGGTCGGGAAACTCCTGAGAAATAAGTAAGTATCTGCCCCACCAGAGGGGATCCAGTGGGCTCAGGAATAAATAACTTTATTGGACAAATTATGTGGAATATACACAACATAGAGACAGATGCACAGACAGACAGACAGAGAGACAGATACACAGACAGACAGAGAGAGAAAACGATGCAGATAAGAGATATATACAGGTAAAAAGTGAGAGAAATGGAAAAAGTGACTGAGAGAGACACCTGCAGACAGAGTTTTTCACTAAAGTGCAAATTAAAAATGAATTCTAAATTCTAAATAAGGCCAAAATAGCCAAACTTGAAAATGTCTCTGAGTCGGCTATACTACGAGTGCTGTTACTCTGGCCTTAAATTTGAAATTGAAAGCGATAGACAGATCTAGATAGACAGACAGACAAACTAGATAGAACTAGTCAGACACAGCTAGATAGATATATAGAGACATCCCAACTTTGAAAATTGCCTTTCAGGAAGGTGGCTCTTCACCATCTACAGCTTATACTATATCACTTATATTAATAGTCTAGTGGCTGAATTTACAACAGGGCACACTTAGCCAAGATAGGTTGAGAACTAGCAGACGGAATGTACACCAGAATCTGCTTAGTCTCGCCGGCCTCCCCGACCTAGCGACCGAAATTTACACCTAGACACGCTAGTCAAGACAGGACACCGGTGTCCGGCATAAACTATTTACATCAAGATTTAGCCTGACCCAAACCACCTATATTAGATGGGATGACTACAGAGCGTCTAATTTCCAGATAAGCGGTGCGCCTTCGCTTCTTCCCTCCGGGGGGGGGCAATCCAATAACCGATTCCAAATATAAAACCCCTTGTGGGCCTACCGCTCTAACGGTATCAGTCTTAACTCCTGAACCTGGGCTCACACTCATTGACGGGGCACCCCGGTACTTACCACGTATAGGCCATTGATCGCCTGGGCGAAGCAGTCCAGTGGCGCCAAGATGAAGGGATGTCCATGCAGAAGTTCAGGGGTGCTGCTGTAGAGAACGTTGGTAAAAAGTTTACCGTCTCAAATCTCTACGCCAGCTTCTGTGCGATGAGGTTCCCGGACCCAATGCACCAAAGATGTAACCGAGTAAACTTGCAGAAGCCAGACACAGAGAGATGGATGCAGGTTTTCAGGAAGTAAGAGGTCTTTATTAACATACCGATCGGGTCTCAGATGAACTAATGTTCCAAAACAGGTCTGAGGGCCGAACACATGGAGTACATGCTTTTTATAGAACTATAACTCCTCCCATTAATAGCTCCACCCGCACATACCCTTAATCAATCGGTGGACAGGATTTGGATTTCCTTATACGGGCAGACCACATGGCTCATCTGAAACAAAGGAGAAAGGAATGTGATTTCAGTTCCTGCATTCTTGCACATGCTCAGTACATTGATGACAGTATCTTAGCTACGTGTAACTAACTAACTGATACAACATACACATATGCCATGTGGAAATCTCGGCCCACTAAATTTTCATTTCACCGAAATTCCATCACAGATACAAATAGATAGATACAGATATATAGATAGATAGATAGATAGAGATAGACAGACAGAACATAGATAGATAGATAGATAGATAGATAGATAGATATACAGATAGATAGATAGATAGATAGATAGATAGATAGATAAAAATATATAGATAGATAGATACAAATATATATATAGATAGATAGATAGATAGATAGAGATAGACAGATAGATAGAGCTAGACAGACAGATAGATAGATAGATACAAATATATAGATAGATAGAGATAGACAGATAGATAGATACAAATAGATAGATAGATAGATAGATAGATAGATATACACATATATAGATAGATACAAATAGATAGATAGAGATAGACAGACAGATAGATATAGAGATAGATACAGATAGATAGATAGATAGATAGATAGATAGATAGATAGAAATGTAGAGATAGATAGATAGATATAGATAGACAGATAGTAGATACAAATAGATATAAAGATACAGGTAGATATATAGATAGATAGAACAAGATAGATAGATATATAGAACTAGAAAGATAGATAGAAATTGATAGATAGAACCAGATAGATAGATAGATAGATAGATAGATAGATAGATCGATAGAACCTTCCCTACCCTACTGGCCTTCTCCCCAGCTACAGAACAGGAGGTGGCTTCGCTTCTCTTCTCTTCCCACCACCTGTCCGCTTGATCCAGTACCCTCCCACCTTATCAGATCTCTCTCCCCTTGTCTTGTACTATCCTTAACACACATCCTAAACTGCTCTCTTGCATCTGGTGTTGTACCCATCCTGAAAAAAGCCATCCTTTTCCCTTCTAACTATCATCCAATATCCCTGCTTCCTTTTTCCTCAAAACTTGTAGAAAGACTTGTCTTTACTTGTATGACTCACTTCCTAAATTCCAACTCCATCCTCGATCTTCTTCAATCTGACTTTCGCCCCCTCAACTCTACTGAGACTGCTCTTATTAAAGCTACCAATGACCTATTTACAGCCAAATCCAAAGGCCACTACTCCATGCTAATTCAACTTCACCTCTCTGCTGCCTTTGACATGTACTCTTTCTCCAAACTCTTCAATCTCTCTGCCTCTGTGACACTGTTCTCTTGTAGTTCTCCTCCTATCTATCCCAACGTTTGTTCAGTGTTTTTGAAATGACACCTCCTCCTCTAGTTCTGTCTCGGTTAGAGTCCCCCAAGGATATGTTCTTGGTCCCCTTCTGTTCTCTCTTTATACTGTCCCTTTTGGCAAACTCATAAACTTCTATGGATTCCGCTACCATCTGTGTGACGAATTACACTTCACCACTGGGTTTTGGAGGGGCCTGCTTGCCATCCTCTTGCCCTGTGACTATGGCCCCTGGAGTGTATTGCCGTTAAAAAACTCTGATTGGGCTTATTGGATTTTTAGACACTGTTTCTGGCCCTTTAAATTCCATTGGAAAGGATTTGCACTTTCGAAGTGGCACTTCGCATACAGCCGAACTGGCCGCCATTCGACATACAAACACGTGGCGGCGGCCATTTTAATTCAGTCGAACACGTGCAGCAGTGTTTGGTCGTCGAGTTCATGGAACTCAAATCGGACACGCGACGGCACGAACACCTCTGAACTTTACCTTCTCCAGGACTTTGACATTTCGACGGGAATCGAAGTGCGTTCAACAATTCGAACGCCACTTTAACTTTGACTATTTGCACAAATGGCCCCCATTCCTGCATTCGAACGGAGCTTAGTAATGGAAATAGACCGGCCGCACAGCCTAATTCTCTGGAACTGTTTTGGGCATGAAAATGTGCGTGCGTGCGGTCAGTCAAATTGACTTCCACAAAACTTTTGCACCCCTGCTCTGATCTGGGTGATTTTTGGATATGTTGTTCACCCAGATCAGGGCTATCCAGGGATTTGTGGGGATATGTTGTGTTTTGGGGTGTTTTCTGTGTTTTGGGTAAAAATTGGTATTTTCTGCCTGTGGATAAATAAGTTATTCCATTAGCTAGCTTAATTATATCACAGGCAGAGGGAAGGGCTTGCTGACTGTATGTGAGAGTGTTACTGTGTTAATTATTGTTCCCATTGGTTTGTGTCCCTGTGTTCCATCAGGTCCAGGGGTTGTGCCTCTGGCCTGAAAATGTGTATAAAAGAAATGCCTTTGTGCTCAATAAACCAGATCTTTTTACCCTCAACTCGCAGCCTTGTCTCGTGTTGTAGGGAACAGTTAGAACTGCTATATCACTGCTAGCTATATCACTTCAGCTATACAGCTACACTCTCCTGGAGGAGAGGTCCTTCCCACACGGTCCTGGGTCCAGAGGTTGGACCAGGGTGGGAAGGAGATGGCGAGACCCCAACCAAGCTACGGCGGTTCGTGGAGTCTGTGGTGGTTATGGTGTCCACTAGGAGCATCGATTGGCGGACGGTCCATCACAATCTATATGCCGAGGACACCCAGATATATCTCTCCTCCCCTGATCTCTCCCCCACGGTCCTGCAACGTGTCACTGCTTGCCTTTCTTCTGTTTCTGATTGGATGTCCACTTTCTGAAACTCAATCTCTCTAAAACTGAGTTTCTTATTTTTCCCCCTCATAATGCTGATTCTCCTCCTTCGCTCTCCCTGCAAGTTGATTGTGCTTGCATCAGTCCATCCTTGCAAGCTCGTTGTCTTGGTGTTATCTTTCACCCTGGCCTCATCTTTGCCCCCCATCCAGTATGTTGCTAAAACCTGTCGATTCCACCTTAAAAATATTGCCCGCATCCGCCCCTTTCTCACGCAAGATGCTGCCAAGGAACTTGTTCATGCTATGGTAATGGATTACTCTTGCATAGATTACTGTAATTCTAGCTGGTCTCCCCGAAAGCCAAACTGCCCCGCTACAATCAGCAAATGAATGCTGCCGTCTGGCTGATCTTTCTCACCCGTCGTTCCTCTGTCGATCCTTACACTGACTTCCTGTATCATATAGGTGTCAATTCAAAATACTAATCCTTACCTATAAAGCTTTAACCAACTCTAGTCCCTCTGACATTTCTTCCCTGTTTCATAGATATGCCCCTTCTCGGTCTCTCCGCTCTGCCGGTGACCTTCTCCTGTCCGCTGCTCTCACCCTTACTGCTAACTCGTGCTTGCAGGACTTCTCGAGGGCAGCTCCCTTCTTTTGGAACAGCCTGCCTAACCCCATCAGACTCTCCCCTAGTCTTCAATTGTATAAGAAGTCCCTCGAAAAACACATCTGTTCAGAAATGCTTTTGGACTCCCAGAGTAACTTAACTATACTTTCCCAAGTCTGTCTCTTGCTCTCCTAAAGAGCCACACTCCACTTTCACCTCCAGTTATGCTACTTTTCCACCTTGTTTCGTGGCTGTCACCCTTGCTGCCCTGTTGTGTATTTGTACCCCACCTCATCTAGACTGTAAGCTCGTTTGAGCTATTGTTCCTGTGTCACTGTGTAATTGTCTCATGTATTGTAAATTTCCCCCCCTTTTATAATATTGTAAAGAGCTACGGAATTAGTTGGCGCTATATAAATACCAATAATAATAATAATAGATAGATAGATAGATAAACATGTGTCTTGTCTCCCTTTCTAGTAAGATTGTCTACGCAGCCCTGGTTTCTTTTATCCTGGCCAGTATCACATTCCCACATGGATTTGGTCAGTACATGGGAGGCACTCGGGTAAGTGACCATACATACATTGCTTTAAACTCATATAACTGCCATAATCTCAGATTCCATTAATTCATGTGGTTGTACATAAACAAAGCAAAACCATCCACAGAATAGCCGTCAGTGCTCTCTAACAATATTAAATAAGTCTTTCGGTACTTGAGCAATGGCCGTAAGTGTAAGCTCTCGTTTACCAGTGCAGCGTTCCTAGTTCTCATCACACCCCACAGATGCTATTTCAAGCTAACAAGCGGGTTGGGATGGCAGGGATTAACGCTGTGTGCACAAGGCTTTCCGGTGATGCTATATTAGTAAGGAAGGGGGCACAGGGGTAGATACCAGTAACTGTAAAGATGTCAGTGAACGAGACAGATGTAGGGTTTGCACTTCTCTATACTATCCCTAAATAGAGAACACATTGGGATTGGCCACAAAGTCACAAGGTTGTGTAATACATAACATGTTCTAAGAAATGCGTCTCTCCGTAGCTCACCATGAAGGAACATCTAGAAATGTTCTTTAACAATGTCACTTGGGGAATCGAGGAACTATCTGTGAATGTCAGTGCCTCCAGGCAGCCACCCAACCCGAGCTATGACAATAACTTTCTGCAGTGGATGCACCCTAACATGTCAGCTATCGAAAAGCTTGCCATTTTCATAGTTCTGAAGGTAAGATCCAACTGAATCCCAGATTTTATTTTCCTTTGCTACAGCTGTACGATACTAAATGAGCCCACATATAAAGCATGCTTTTCATTTATCAGTTACCTTGTGTCTTCCATCATCTAATCCTTCCTTAATACATTCGGTTTCATTAACTTAGACCATGAAACTTGTAACTGGAGATCCTCGGGTTCTAGACCAGGGGAAGCCAACCCTCCACACTCCAGATGTTTTGGACTTAATCTCCCATAATACTCTTACAGCTATAATTCTGGCAAAGCTATAGGGGAGATGCCCATCCGCAACATCTTGAGTGTCAAGGTTTCTACTCCTGCTCTAAGTAAACAGTCGATATACACCTAATATTTTGTACACAGTGAGTTGAGTGAATTATAAACTGTAACAGATCACCTGTACTCCGACCGAGTACCTTCCATTGGACCGCGTGGGAAAGACCTCTCCTCCAGGAGAGCGTATCAGGAACAGCTCTTAAAAGAGCTAAGTGATTAGAGCTCAGGGGAGTATACAAGTATAGCAATCCCCAGTGTGATTATAGCAGTTCCCCTCCAATCACGAGACAAGACTACGTGTTGAGGGTCAAACAGGAACAGAACTGTTTAATGAGCACCAAAGGACTTTCTTTTATACAAGTTTTCACACAAGGTTACCACCCATGTGGACCTTGTGGGATACAGGACATGCAGTTACATCAGCCAATCAAAACAGAACAGTACAGTCAGACACTCCCAGCCAAGGCACACAAACCCTCCCCTCTGCCTGTGATATAATTACTGTACACAGTGGGTTAACTTAATTATCACAGGCAGGAAAATATAGTTTTATACAATAGTCATAACTTGCAAACCACACATGCAATTTCCATAAAAGTTACAGATTCTGAACCAGCATAAGCAGTATACAAACAAATCCAAAAATCATACAAAATGGTCCAGTGGTTCAAAAGATACTGTGTGTAAGCTTGGCTTTCCTGCCCAAAACAGTTCCACAGATTTAGACTATGCAGCCGGTCTATCTTCTCATCTATCCTGGAGATAATTGGCTTAAGTGGGTGTAGTAACTTAATTATCTGCAGGTACAGGGAATATCTCCATTTACAACAACACTAACAATACATAAAAATACATAATTCCTATTATACTGAACAGAACTCCCACATTCATGGATCTGAGCGCTCAATATATCCAAACAGCACTCAGATCCCACGAACAGAATAATATCGCCATGGGGTTAAAGTTTAGCAAGGTCGGAGGAGAGATTGAGGAGGGACAAAGCAGCCAGTTTAAACTGGTCTGGCAGTGTCCCTGGGACAACGCCCTGCTGGAGAACAATAGACAGGGAAAGGGGGAGGGGAAGAGGCACATTTTCTCATGTATTTAACCCCTTAAGGACCAAACTTCTGGAATAAAAGGGAATCATGCCATGTCACACATGTCATGTGTCCTTAAGGGGCTAAAGGGGCATAAAAAGTGTGTTACAATCCAATATGCCTAAATAATGTTTTTAAAGGGCACAATCTCCCAGGGGCCATAATCACAGGACAAGAGGCTGGCAAGCAGGCCTCTCCAGGACCAAGTGGCGAAGGACACTTCGTCACATGAACCTAGATCTTTTCTCTTGTTTTCCAGTTCTTTATGTTGCTCTTAGCAAATACGATGATCATCCCCGCAGGATATTTCCTCCCAGTCTTTGTATATGGTGAGTACGCAGGCCTGACAGGCTGCAGTTTTTTTATATCTGTACATCTTTATAATTTCTTCTCTTATCCAGTATTCAACATTTTTTCATTTAGCATACTCAATGTACGTAGTGCACTTTTTTTCCATTCTTTTTGTGTTAATGCATTAGGGTAAACACACTTACTACCATAACTACATATGTCCTTAAATAAATTAGAACACATGAAGCTCCCTGCCCCTCTTCCTCTCTTCGGCTTCCATGTTTTGCAAAATTGTTACAGTTCTAAAAGTTAAAATCACACGCGGGGCGCTAACACAAGTTTAGTGCATTTTATTGAGTTGTGGGTAAGGAAAAAGGCTAAAGATTTAAAAAATATGGTATATTAATCTGGTCACACCTTTACGATGCATTAAACTTGGGTTGGTGCAAAAAGCGTGACTTTCAAACATTTCCCTAAATTTCAGCTTTTGTGAAATGTGCTCTCACTGATAATCAACCGGGAAGTGGCTAAAAAGAGTTTTATAAATTGCTCTTGAGTAAGAACGGGGTGGAGCTATGATTAAAACTGATTCAATTAAAATTTGCAGGATCTTTTAGTAGTAAACTTTGTCATTGGCAATTATTAGTAGCCACCCCTACTTTAGACTATGGAATTTGGTGCCCCCTTCCTCACCATATGCTCAGATATGTTTCCTGGTTTAAGTTCATTGTGCATTGGGAAAAATGAATCTCAATAGTAAATGCAGCACTCAATGTCAGTCTGCAGCAGTAAAGCTCTATAAGATATTTAACATAATACAATGCGATCCCAAGAGCAAATGTAAGACCCCCCATGTCACTGGGAAAACTGGAATAACTTTTAATTGTGAACATAGATGGTGCACAGTGTGATATTCTGAGCCAAATACCGAGTTCTTCAATAACAGAAAGAACGTTGTTTTCCTAGTGTATTGCTACATGGTCAAATGCAACAGAACACAATGAAATAATAAAAAAAAATGGTCCCTTTTTCATAGGTGCTGGACTAGGAAGACTTTATGGAGAAATAATGGCTAAAATCTTTCCAGAAGGGATTATCTCCGAGGGAATCAATATTAAGATCACGCCGGCAGGATACGCACTGGCAGGTGAGTGAGTAAACTCTGTGTCCTAGTAACTGAGGATTTATTTATAGGACACTCTTATTCCCTTATCTGCTTTTATTAAATTCCTGCTGGGTTGGAGCAAGCATTTTTGGCTACACAGGTAAAGATGCGTTTTACTGCCCCATTGTGCATTTTCAGGCCTGTGTGTCCCGTAACCCCCTCTAATATCGCCAACAGATTCCGTAGCGCTTTACAATATTATGAGAGGGGAGATTTAACTATAAATAGGACAATTACAAGAAAACTTACAGGGACGATAGGTTGAAGAGGACCCTGCTCAAACAAGCTTACAGCCTATAGGAGTTGGGGCATAAAACACTTTAGGACAGGAAATAGCAATCAAACAAGGTGGGCGTGAAGCAGAGCTGGAGAAGAGAGTGCTGCCCTTTAGGAGAGAGGAAGAGACAGATATGTGAGGTAGAGGTTACTCTGGAAGGCCATAAGCTTTCCTAAAGAGATGGGTTTAAAGGCACTTCTTAAACGATTGAAGACTAGGGGAGTCTGATGGCGGTAGGCAGGCTATTACACAGGAAGGGATCCACCCGCAAGAAGTCCTGCAAGCGTGAGTTGGCCATACGGGTGCGAGCAGCGGACAGGAGAAGGTCACAGGCAGAACAGAGAGACTGAGAAGGGGCATACCTATGAATCTGTGAAGAGATATAAGAGGGGCTAGAATTGCACTTGCAAGGAGGGACTTATGTGGATACCACTAACCTGAAGGGAGAGCAAAAGAGGAGAATCGGTATTAGGAGGAGGAAAGACAAGGAGCTTAGTTTTAGAGAGATTGAGTTTCAGAAAGTGGCAGGACATCCAGTCAGAGATGGAAAAAAGGCAAGCAGTGACACATTGCAGGATGGCAGGGGAGAGGTCCGGGGAGGAGAGATATATCTGGGTGTCATCAGCGTACAGGTGGTAGTGGAATCCAAAAGAGGTAATAAGTTTGCCAAGAGAGGCAGTATAAAGAGAAAATAGAAGGGGACCAAGGACAGAGCCTTGGGGGACTCCAACCGAGACAGGAAGAAGGGAGTAGGTATCATTAGGAAGGGAGACACTGAATGAGCCTTGGGAGAGATAAGAGGTCCACGAGAGGACAGAGTCACAGAGACCGAGTGATTGAAGAGTTTGAAGAAGAAGAGCATGATCAACAGTGTCAAAGGCAGCAGAAGTCAAGAAGAATTAGTATGGAGTAGTGGCCTTTGGATTTAGCTGCGATTAGGTCGTTAGTAGATTTGATAAGAGCAGTCTCAGTAGAGTGGAGAGGGCAGAAGCCAAATTGAAGAGGGTCAAAGAGAGAGTTGGAATTGAGGAAGTGGGACATACGGGTAAAGACAAGTCTTTCCAGAAGCTTTGAGGAAAAAGGGACCAGGTATATGGAACGATAGTTAGAGGGGGAGGACGGGTCAATAGATGTTTTTTTCAGGATAGGTACTACAGTGGCATGTTTAAGGTAAGCAGGGTCCATGCCAGAGGAGACAGAGCAGTTGAAGATGTGTGTTAAGGAAGGCACAAGACATGGGGAAAGCGATCTGATAAGGTGAGATGGGACAGGATTGAGTGGGCAAGTGGTGGAGCGAGAGAAAAGGAGAAGCACAACCACCCCTTGTTTAGTAACCAGGGAGAAAGTCTGAAGGGTAGGAAAGGCATGATCTACTTGTGGTTGAGAAAGAGAACGGCAAGGTGGGGAGAATTCTTTCCTTAGCTGTTCAATCTTATCGGTAAAGTAGCATGCAAAGTTATCGGCAGTAAGGTTAGTTTGTGGGGTGGCCACAGCAGGGCGAAGAAGACAGTTAAAGGTGTCAAAGAGACTCCTGGGATTGCGGGAGCATGAAGTAATGAGAGAGGAAAAGTATGACTGTTTGGCGAGGGCAAGGGCTGCGCAGTATGTACACAATATGAATCTATAATGGAGAAAGTATGGGTGCGAGACTTCCTCCAGCTACATGGGTGGGAGAATTAGCCCACTGCGATAGCCCGAGGGAGGAAGTAATTGAAAGTAGTTTAGAGGCTGCGGAGGTCAAAGGTAGGTTAATGAGAACATTGAAGTCCCCGAGAATTAGGGATGGAATATTAGAAAAGAGGAAGTGAGGTAGCCAGGCAGCAAAGTGGTCAAGGAAGAGGAGAGGGGAACCAGGGGGGCGATAAATAACGGCAATGTTAGCAGAGAAGGGTTTGAAAAGGTGAATCGAATGAATTTCAAATGATGGCAAAGAGAGGGAAGGGGGGTTGGGCAGAGTTTGAAAAGAGCAGTGGGGTGTATGGGCCAGTGATTATATGTGCGCATGCCACTGTATGTTTACAAATCATGGACTAACTATGTTTCAGTCTGTGTGACACTGTGTGTGTACATGGGTCAGTGAATCTGTGTGTGTGTGTGTGTATGTTTCAGTAATTGTGTGTAGCTGTGTCTATATTTCTGTGTGCTGACTGTGACAGACGACCTGGCACCCCGACTGGGTGCCTCTGGCAATTGCTGCTTCCTAGTTGCCTTGAGTACTATAAGTACCGCATCGGACACCATAAGCACCGTAGCCCCTTAGCCGCCGCAGCTTGGCTGAAGTCTCGCTGTCCTCCACCCACCCTGGACCCAAGCCCAGGATCCAGCTTCCAGTGGGTGGACTGCTTCTTCTCCAGTGAGTATAGCAGGTCTGGCTTTGTAACTCTTACAAGTGCTAGTGATTATAGCCAGTATAGTAAACCGAAGGAGGTATAGCTGATATAGCTGTTCCCTACAATCACAAGGCTGCATGTTGAGGGTGAAGTGGACTGACTTTAATGGAACCACACTTGGCCTATTATGACAATCCCTATGCAAGGGGTACTCCCACTTGGGCCTGATGGAAGACTGAATTACAAAGTCACAGGCCAATGACAATAGTGTTACAATACATGACACTCCCATACATAAACAGCTAATCCCTCCTCTGGGCCTGAGAGATAATTAGATCAAGAACTGTACTCATCTAATCCAATTATCTCCAAGTACAGAAAAACACACCTTTTCCCATATATTCCAAAAGTACCCCAAAAACACATAAAACCCCACAAACATATCAAACATGACCAACATATTCGAAAATCACCCAGATTTCAGAGGTTCAGGAATTTCCTGGAAGTCATTTATTTGCGGTAAGAAATGTTCCAAGTTAAGTTAAGCTCCAGGGAGGTCTCTAGTTCGTGCGGTTGTTCGGGAGTTCGAAGTGCCGCTTCGAAGCACTTTGGGAGTTTGAAGTGCCACTTCGAACCACTTCAAGAGTTCAAAGTGTTGGCATACAAGTCCAAAAGGCACAAACAGTGTCTTTACCCACAGTTTATTACAGGGGTCATAGTCACAGGGAAGGAGGCTGGCAAACGGGCTGCTCCAAAAGCCAGTGGTGAGGCTACTTTCACCACAGTGACCATTTTAGACCAGCTTTAAAAAAATCTATAAAAACAAACTAATTAAGCCAGAAATAACTCTTTTCAACTTTGAGAACTCTAGATATCTATGTCAGTATGTGTTAAAGTGTGTCCATTCCTCAAATAAATCATTTGCAAACTATATATTATTCATCAAAAGATTAGTCCAGGTCTTTTGAGGGGGTGCAATTTTTTTCTATTTAAAATGCCCTAATGAGCACTACTATTAAGCCTGCCCCCTCCAGCATTTGGCAATAAAATCTGCAAATAAAGGCTTTTACTCACCTGTTCCACATTCTGTCTTCCATGCCTCCACCCAACGTCAACAGTGACCGATTGTGGTCCAGTCACAGTTGGCATGCACGCAGTTTAAGCTGGCGAGGGAAGGGAGCAAGGTCTGGAAAACATTAAAATAAACAGGTATATTGAGGCTCTGTTGGGGGTGGGGGGAGGCTCAGAAAACTGAGGAACAGAGGGGACAACAACAATCCCCCTTGCAAGCAATATTGAGGCTAGGGTGAGGGGAGGGCACAGAAAACTGACAGAGGGTGAAACAACACTTCCCCTTGCAAGCATTGCCTACAAGGGAGAAGCTCTATTTGTCAATTGCTAGCATGCAGTGCGTGCAGACGATGGACATATGTTATTTACAGAACCGACATTAGGCAGTCTGGAACAGAGCTCCGGGTTGCCCAAATAACATATGCCGGGGCGTATAGTATACTTTGCTTAAACTAATTATCTCCCAGGCACTAGAGTTACAAAATATAAAACATAAAATATTAAAAATACATATAACACATATAGGAACCCCCCACAAATATTATATCCCCAGGTAGCCTGGATCTGGGTGCCCAAGTTGTCCAAATATCGCTCAAATCCCACGAACACAGTCAAATCGCCACTGGGGTAAAGTTTTGACCGACTGCACACGTGGCTTCTGTCCAAATTAGTTCCAGAGAAATAGGGGTAGCGGTCGGTCACTTTCACGAGTTCCCATACGAACAAACTGTTGAGCGGTTCCCCTGGTTCATAGGTAGCGATTGTTCGCCTTGCTCACCCTACCGAACAGCGCTCTCCTTGCTTGTTGTGGAAAGAAGCAGGCGTTTGTGTGGTTAGGTGTCTTTCTTATAGTTTCAGACACTCAACGACCAAGTCCTGCTGCCTGCGTTAGTGCGACAAGATGGCTGCCATGTTCTCCAGCACGTGTTGTTCGGTTATACGAATGGTGGCCACACAAGGAGAGCACTTAAGTCTGTGGCTTCTTTGTAGTTAACGAGCCAGGGGGTGGTCGTGTTCAGTAGATTGTAACTGCTGAACTGGGGAAATGTATTTGTGTTCGGGAAACTGTATACCATGAACTAGGAGGGAAATGTCTTGCGAAGAGAAGGGAAAATAGTGAGTTGGTCACAATGTATAGGGCCCATAGTCGGTTGGCAGGAGGTCAGCTTCCACATTTCTCCAGGAGTTTGTGGAAAACATCCAGGGTAAGGAGCATTTGTCACACTAAACATACAATCCTAGTATACATGTATATAAACTATCTATTCACTACTCACATTGCTTATCAATCTTCCCTCCTCCACTATATATGTCACTCTTATTTCCTTACACTATTAGTGTCACTGTTCCCTGCTCACACTATGTGTCACTATTCTCAACTCACACTATATATGTCACTATTCCCTCCTCACACTATGAATGTCACTATTCTCTCCTCACACTGTTAGTGTCACTATTCCCTCCTCACACTATGATTGTCACTATTCCCTCCTCACACTATAAATGTCACTATACCCTCCTCACACTATGAATGTCACTATTCTCTCCTCACACTATGAATGTCACTATACCTTCCTCACACTATGATTGTCACCATTCTCTCCTCACACTATGAATGTCACTATACCTTCCTCACACTATGATTGTCACCATTCCCTCCTCACACTATGAGTGCCACTATTCCCTCCTCACACTATGAGAGCCACTATTCCCTCCTCACACTATGAGTGCCACTATTCCCTCCTCACACTATGAGTGCCAATATTCCCTCCTCACACTATGAGTGCCACTATTCCCTCCTCACACTATGAGTGCCAATATTCCCTCCTCACACTATGAGAGCCACTATTCCCTCCTCACACTGAGTGCCACTATTCCCTCCTCTCACTATTTATGTCACTATTCCTTCCTCACACTATATATGTCACTGTAACGGCCACCCAGAGTGTCAAGGGGTGTATGCCATTAGGTCCTTTTCCCTTGGAACGAGCAGTGCTGCAGTGTTCTCAGCCAACCAAATATCCCAAGAGCTAGTGACTAGTTGTGAAGCAGGTTCCCTACAAGCACGAGACAAGGCTACATGTTGAGGGTTAAGCAGAATTGAATTTTAATGGAGGCACACTGGCCTTTTATGCAAGTTTCCCAACAAGGGTGACACCCACGTGCAACTTGTTGGGCACAGGGACACAAAGTTAATAAACCAATAAAAACAGAGTTATCCAGTGAGACACTCCCACAGATGGCATACCATCCCTCCCCTCTGCTTGGGAGATTAATTACTGTATCAACTCAATTATCTCCAAATGAAAAAAGGACATCTTTTATACATTTCTGGAAACACCCCAAAATCACATAATAACCCCATAAAACGTACTTCCCCTGATAGCCCCGATCTGGGGGAACAACATATTCAAAAATCACCCATATCGGTTCATGGATTCAAAAGTTATATAGAAGTCCCATTTCTGCCCAGAATAGTTCCATGAATTCAGCTGGTGCGGCCAGTCTCTTTCGTGCAGTTCAAAATGTCGAACAATATCTTTAAGGTAGTCGTATGCCTCTTAGTTCGTGTGTTGTTTTTACTGAATGCTGCCTCCTTCGAATGAATTAGGTCGAATCTAAGTGGTCCTTGAAGTCTCAGCGGTGTTCGGGCCGTTGAGTGTCTGAAAATAGTTCCAGACACTCAATGACCAAACCCCGCTGGAAAAGTTCGATAAAACAAGATGGCCGCCACCACATGGTATTAGCAGTAGAAAGAGGGAAGTGCTCATGCCATTATACAGAACACTGGTGAGATCTCACTTGGAGTATTGTACGCAGTACTGGAGACCGTATCTTCAGAAGGATATTGATGCCTTAGAGAGGGTTCAGAGAAGGGCTACTAAACTGGTTCATGGATTGCGGGATAAAACTTACCAGGAAAGGTTAAAGGATCTTAACATGTATAGCTTGGAGGAAAGACGAGACAGGGGGGATATGATAGAAACATTTAAATATATAAAGGGAATCAACACAGTAAAGGAGGAGACTATATTTAAAAGAAGAAAAACTACCACAACAAGAGGACATAGTCTTAAATTAGAGGGACAAAGGTTTCAAAATAATATCAGGAAGTATTACTTTACTGAGAGGGTAGTGGATGCATGGAATAGCCTTCCAGCTGAAGTGGTAGAGGTTAGCACAGTAAAGGAGTTTAAGCATGCGTGGGATAGGCATAAGGCTATCCTAACTATAAGATAAGGCTAGGGACTAATGAAAGTATTTAGAAAATTGAGCAGACTAGATGGGCCGAATGGTTCTTATCTGCCGTCACATTCTATGTTTCTATGTGCGTGCATATGAATCGACGGCCACCCAGTAAACCACTTAGAACGTTCAGAGTTGTGGTTTGGAATAGTGTCAAATAGGTCAATTGATGGCACACGACTGTCTTGGGTGGTCGAAATGTTCTGTATACGAACTAGCTGGGTAAAGTCTGTTCGTCTTAGTTCGTATACCGTTTTAGGCGAATGGCATTACAAATAAAGTTCAGGATGGCAACAAAATATAAGTCCCGCGAACAGGGCATCTGTTACAGTCACCATTCCCGCCTCACACTATTTGTCACTATTCCCTACTCACACTATGAATGTCATCATTCCCTTCTCACACTATGAATGTCACCATTCATTCAGACTGCAAGAGTAGTGCCTATCCATAAAAGTGGTGACACTACTTTGGTTTCTAACTATCGCCCAATATCATTGCTCCCAGTATTGTCAAAAATCTTAGAAAAATGTGTCCATACGCAACTATGTGAGTATTACCAACAATCAAACTATCTGACCCCTGATCAATCGGGCTTTTGCCAGAATCACTCCACTACAACTGCCTTCTTAAAAGTTTGCAATGACATCCAAACTGGCATGGAACAAGGAGACCTAACTGGAGCTATTTTCCTTGATTTTGCAAAGGCCTTTGACACAGTAGACCATGACATTCTACTGCACAAACTCAAAAACACAGGTATTGGTGATTGTTCGCTAACCTGGTTTCGATTGTATGTATCGGATCGCTCGCAATATGTGTCCATTTCTGACAGTGACTCCCTCCCTCTCCCAGTCACGTGTGGTGTTCCCCAAGGTTCCATTCTCTGCCCCCTACTATTTACATTATTTATAAATGATCTGCCTAATGTCTGCAAATCCTCAAATGTACACATGTAAGCAGACGACACAGTAATCTATGCGAGCAAACCCGATCTACCGCAGCTTGAGGCTGTGCTCCGAGACCAGTTTACAGAGGTAGAAAAGTGGATTGCAAAAAACAAACACTGACAAAACTGTCACAATGATCTTTGGAACAGTACCTAAATTATACAAATTACACAATTCCCACCTATCCATCAAAACTAATTAAAAATAACACACTGACCGCAGTCCACTCTTTCAAATACTTGGGTATGTTGTTAGACCCCCAATCTATCTTTTGGCCTCCACATAGAAAAACTTGCATCTAAACTTTATCCAAAACTAGGTGCCCTGTACAGAAACAAATCCTTCCTAAGCCCTACAGTAAAGGAAAAGATTGTACTGCAAATACTGATGCCAATCATTAATTATGGGGCTGTAGTATATGCATCTGCGCCGCAATCCCACATTAATTATTATTATTATTTTATTATTTATATAGCGCCATCACATTCCGTAGCGCTGTACATTAATAAACTCAATACATTGTATAACTCGTTCTGCCGATTTGTGCTACAATGTAATTACAGGACCCATCATTGTGACATGCTAAAATAACTAAACTGGATGTTGCTGGAATCCAGACGCATCCTTCATCTTTCCAGCCTTGTGTTTAAGAGCTTTTCTGGGAAACTCCCACCCTCCCTGAGCAAAATGCTCTCCTCGGCTGTTCCCACCTCCTATAACCTCCGATCCAGTACCAGCACTTTATTTAATCTACCTCAATACAAAAAGAAAGCAGCTCGATCCTCCTTCTCCTACACAGTGCCCCAATTGTGGGACGACCTCCTGCACACTTTAAAATTTTCCCCCTAAAGTCCTTTAAGAGATCCCACTCTACATAACTCAAAACACAATGCACATGTCATGGTTGATTATATATTTACTACATGTTCTATGTTAAATTTTGTATATATTGTGTATTGATATTGTTTTTGTATTTTATTGTACCATAATGTATCAATGCAATGTTTTGTGGACCCAGGACATACTTGAAGACCAGAGAAATCTCAATGTATCTTTCCTGGTAAAATATTTTATAAATAAATAAATAAATCCCTCCTCACACTATGAGTATCACTATTCCTTCCTCACACTATGTGTGTCACTGTTCCCTCCCAGTACTTTGAGTGTCACTGTCCTCTCCCAGCAGTATGTCTGTCACTGTTCCCTCCCACCACTATGTCTGTCACTGTCCTCTCCCAGCACTATGTCTGTCACTGTTTCCTCCCACCACTATGTCTGTCACTGTCCTCTCCCAGCACTATGTCTGTCACTGTTTCCTCCCAGCATTATGTCTGTCACTGTTCTCACTACCTCTCTTGATATCCTATATCCCATCTCTGTTACACCGCTCTCCATTAAATCATTGTCCACACTAATTGGGAACATTTCTTTCTGTATCTTCAGGGGCTGCAGCCTATTCTGGGGCCGTGACGCAAACTCTTTCCACCGCTCTGCTAGTGTTTGAGCTTACAGGACAGATGTCTCATATTTTGCCCGTGCTAATTGCCGTTCTTATAGCCAATGCCATCAGCCAAAGCTGCCAGAATTCCTTCTTTGACCTCATCATAATTATTAAGAAACTGCCGTATCTCCCGAAGCTCACCATGGGAAGAAGCAGGTCAGACACAAGACTATCTGGTCTTGTTACCTGCGCAAACCTGAAGCCATGTGTACAATTGTTTGCTACTTAGTGGTGTGATAAAGTGGGTTGGAAGTTAATAATTAGTAGTGTTTTATAGTTTGTAGGAGCATGCTAGTTAGTAGTTTGATAGTGTTGGGAGTCGTGCACTCTTTAGTATAATGAAAGAGTGGGTAGGATCATTCTAGTTAGTGCTGGGATAGAGTAAACCAGTTAATTGCATAAAAGTAGAACTAGTCATATGAAAGAATGAATGAGAGGTTGCACAATAGTACCGTGATAGGTTGGGTGACTGTGACAGAGTGTTTGGGAGTAAACCAGTTAGTGATCTTTTTGTTGGATTTCTCCACAGTGCCCATGATATCCGTGCAGAGGATTTTATGATAACAGACCTGCTCTACCTGGTGAAGGGCTTTAAATACAAGGATGTTCGAAATCTGCTCAAAACATCAGAACTCAGACAGTTTCCCATTGTGGATGCAGAAGGTTCTTTAATAAAGCTCACCTCTTCTCCTACCTTCTCCATTCCCTCTTCAGTATCTTCCCTCCTCTTCTACCTTCTCTATTCTCTCCTCAGTATCTTATCCCATCTCCTTTCTCCATATCCATCTCGGCATCTTATCCCATCTCCTACCTTCTCCATTCTCTCCTCTGTATATTACCTTGGTATCTTATCCCATCTCCTAACTTCTCCATTCTCTCCTCAGTATATTCTCCCATCTCAGTATCTTATCCCATCTCCTATCTTCTCCATTCTCTCCTCAGTATCTTATCCCATCTCCTTTATCCATATCCATCTCGGTATCTTCTACCATCTCCTACTTTCTCCATTTCAATCTCAGTATCTTATCCCATCTCCTTACTTCTCCATTCTCTCCTATGTATCTTATCCCATCTCCTACCTTCTCTATTATCTACTCAGTATCTTATCCCATCTCCTTTATCCATATCCATCTCAGTATCTTATCCCATCTCATACCTTCTCCATTCTCTCCTCTGTATATTACCCCATCCATCTCCTCTATATATTACCATATGCATCCTCTGTATCTTCTCCCATCTCTTACCTTCTCCATTCCCTCCCCTGTATCTTATGCAATCTCTTACCGTCTCCATTCCCTCCTCTGTATCCTATCCCATCACTTACATTCTCCATTCCCTCCTCTGTATCTTATCTCAACTCTTACCTTCTCCATTCCCTCCTCTGTATCTTATCCCATCTCCTTCCTTCTCCATTCCCTCCTCTGTATCTTATCCCATCACTTACCTTCTCCATTCCCTCCTCTGTATCTTATCTCATCTCCTACCTTCTCCAGTCCCTCCTCGGTATCCTATCCCATCACTTACATTCTCCATTCCCTCCTCTGTATCTTATCTCATCTCCTACCTTCTACAATCCCTCCTCGGTATCCTATCCCATCTCCTTCCTTCTCCATTCCCTCCTCTGTATCTTATCCCATCACTTACCTTCTCCATTCCCTCCTCTGTATCTTATCTCATCTCCTACCTTCTCCAGTCCCTCCTCGGTATCCTATCCCATCACTTACATTCTCCATTCCCTCCTCTGTATCTTATCTCATCTCCTACCTTCTCCATTCCCTCCTCTGTATCTTATCTCATCTCTTACCTTCTCCATTCCCTCCTCTGTATCTTATCTCATCTCCTACCTTCTCCATTCCCTCCTCGGAATCCTATCCCATCACTTACCATCTCCATTCCCTCTTCGGTATCCTATCCCATCACTTACCTTCTCCATTCCCTCCTCTGTATCTTATCTCATCTCCTACCTTCTCCATTCCCTACTCGGTATCCTATCCCATCACTTACCTTCTCGATTCCCTCCTCTGTATCTTATCTCAACTCTTACCTTCTCCATTCCTTCCTCTGTATATGTGAAAGTGTCTATATAAATACATGTTTAAAAAAAATAACTATACCTATCAAATCCATCTTTTCCATCTTTTATTTTTCCCATTTCAGACATTTTTTTCAATCTCCATGTCAGTTTCTACTCTTTTAACTCATTGCTTTCTTACCTTTCCTTTAGAATCCAAGATTCTCCTAGGCACGGTCAGTCGGAAGACCCTGAGCAAGAGGTTGTCAGATCAGCTTAGTACGGAGCGGAGAATACAATTCATGCTTAATCGGGGTGGAACAGAAAACCTAGATTGCAGCCTTACTGTAAATGTAAGAAAGAGAATGAATGTGTTGGCAAGATAGGGTGAGGTGAAAATGATAATGAACATTAATGAAGAAATCGTACTGGTATTATGATGTCCGTTGATAAGTTTGTATCTTTGTTATTATTATTAAGTAGAGATTGTAGCCGTATTAGTCCAGTGATGTAGATGTAAAAAACAGATAAAAGCATAAAAGCTATAGCATAAGCGAGTGGCTATAGCATAAGCTTGTCAATTAAAAATTCTGTCAGTCTGTAGCGGAGTAGTAGTATTATCCACGGTATCTCCGCTGGTAGGCAGAGTGAAGCAGGTAAAAAGTAGGCAAAATGCAGGTAGCATAGTTACAATTCCTTTCTCCCAAGAACTAGACGACACATAGCTTGGAGGTCAACTGAGGGCTCTTTTCCATCCTGGAGATAATTAACTTAAGGTAGCAAAGAAAGCCTTAATTATCTCCAGGTAGAAAGAAACATGGCTTTTCTTATTTTAGCAAAACAGCATAAAAATCTATAACTTTCATTTACATACCACTGCCTTGCTAAAGACGCTGAAGGTAAAGGTGATGGACTGGCCAAGTATGTTTACAGACCTAAACCCTATTGAGCAACTGTGGGGCATCCTCAAACGGAAGGTGGGGGAGTGCAAGGGAGTGCAACATCCACCAGCTCTGTGACGTCGTCATGGAGGAGTGGAAGAGGACTCCACTGGCAAGCTGTGATGCTCTGGTGAACTCCATGCCCATGAGGGTTAAGACAGTGCTGGAAAATAATGGTGGCCATACAAAATATTGACACTTTAGGCTCAATTTGGACATTTCCACTTAGGGGTGTACTCACTTTTGTTGCCAATGGTTTAGACATTAATGGCTGTGTACTGAGTTATTTTGAGGGGGACAGCAAATTTACACAGTTATACAGGATGTACACTTACTACTTTACATTGTAGCAGAGTGTCATTTCTTCAGTGTTGTCACATGAAAAGATATAATAAAATATTGACTAAAATGTGAGGGGTGTACTAACTTTTGTGAGATACTGTATACATCTATATCAAGCAAAAATACTAATACCTAATCTGATTTACGGTTTCTTCAGGTTTATTCTTACAGTTACGGATACATAATAAAACAACAAAGAACGTTACAGGATAATGATGTTTAACAGCAGATGGTAATTGCTGGATTCCTGAAGGGATAGTTAGACTTTACATCGTTAGAGAAGAAGAGGAACCTTGTGGTCCTTTGTCCCCTATTCTATATAGTTATGCCCATAATGACATCAGAATATAACCCTATCCATATAAGGACAAGACTTCTCAGACAAAGAAAGCTTTGTGACTTATTAATACCATGTTACTTATGTCAATCCAGACATCCGTACCTAATCAATAGAAACATAGAATATGCAATATTCTACAATGGTGGAGTGGTTTAGAGATGGTGTGGTGAATGGTAGGATGGTGTGATGAATGGTGGTGTAGTGTGTTGTGTAGAAATGGTGTTGTGAATGGTGATATGGTGTGTAGAGATGGTGTGGTGAATGGTGATGTAGTGTGTAGAGATGGTGTGGTGTGTGGTGAATGGTGATGTGGTGTGTAGAGATGGTGTGATGAATGGTGTGGTGAATGGTGGTGTAGTGTGTTGTGTAGAAATGGTGATGTGGTGTGTAGAGATGGTGTGGTGAATGGTGGTGGTAGATGGTGGTAGAGATGGTGTGGTAAATGGTGGTGTAGTGTGTTGTGTAGAAATGGTGTGGTAAATGTGAGGGGTGTAGAGATGGTGTTGTGTGTGGTGATGTATGTTGTAGAGATGGTGTGGTAAATGGTGATGTGGTGTGTGGTGTGGTGTGTAGAGATGGTGTGGTGTTTGGTGATGTATGTTGTAGAGATGGTGTGGTGAATGGTGATGTGGTGTGTGGTGAAGAGATGGTGTGGTAAATGGTGGTGTAGTGTGTTGTGTAGAAATGGTAATGTGGTGTGTAGAGATGGTGTGGTGAATGGTGTAGCGATGGTGTGGTGTAGAGATGGTGTGTTGTGTGGTAAATGGTGATGTGGTGTGTAGAGATGGTGTCGTGAATGGTGATGTATGGTGTAGAGATGGTGTGGTAAATGGTGGTGTAGTGTGCTGTGTAGAAATGGTGTGGTAAATGGTGATGTGCTGTGTAGAGATGATGTGGTGATGTGGTGTTGTGTGTGGTGATGTAGAGATGGTGTCGTGTGTAGTGATGTATGTTGAAGAGATGGTGTGATGAATGGTGGTGGTGTGGTGTGTAGAGATGGTGTTGTGTGTGGTGATGTATGTTGTAGAGATGGTGTGGTAAATGGTGATGTGGTGTGTAGAGGTGGTATGTGGTGTGGTGTGTAGAGATGGTGTGGTGTGTGGTGGTGTATGTTGAAGAGATGGTGTGGTGAATGGTGGTGTGTTGTGTTGTGTAGAGATGGTGTGTTTTGGTAAGAAGGCATTCAATAGGTTAGAAGTGTTGGTAAGTGAAATTAAAATATTAAACAACGCTATTGCTTGGGAGGAGAAGGTAACATATTATATTGCCTTTGATTTATTTCAGTCTATGGGAGAGAATGGATCATCAAGACCCAGACTGCCAAGAACAGGTAATATTCTGTGTCAATCTTGTCTACCTTCTATTATAATCCCTTAACTGCTACTCCTTGTCTTGCACTCTCTGTCTATAGGAATTAACTTCATTCACTAAGCACTAGACTCAATATAGATATGGGCAGGCAGGCAGTGGCGGAACTATCACGGTCGCAGGGGTCGTAGCTGTATCCGGGCCCGCCACTCCAGGGGTCCCAGCCGTCCCTGTTGGGGTCCCAGCCAGCATGGTAGAGCTGCTGGGGCCGCATTGAAGGGGCCCATCGGGTGGTCCATGTTAGGGCCACCAGATGGAAATATATTTCCAGGGAGCCCTGTCAGCGCTGCGGCGCTTAAACAGCATGACCGGGCCCCCTGCAATGACATCACAGCTAGGAGGAGTCACTTCCTTCCAGCAACCATGTGGGAGGAAGGAGGAGTGGGAACTCTGACTCCCATCAGGCTGAGCCACCTCTTGACCCCAGGGTAGTCACCCTCTTGCATCTAAAAGGTAGGAAACAGAAGGGTGACTAAACCATTTTGTATGTGTGTGTTTGTTTGTATTTATGTATGTGTCTGTCTGTCTGTGTTTGTGTGTGTGTGTGTGTGTGTGTGTGTATAGAAACATAGAAACATAGAATGTGACGGCAGATAAGAACCATTCGGCCCATCTAGTCTGCCCAATTTTCGAAATACTTTCATTAGTCCCTGGCCTTATCTTATAGTTAGGATAGCCTTATTCCTATCCCACACATGCTTAAACTCCTTTACTGTGTTAACCTCTACCACTTCAGCTGGAAGGCTATTCCATGCATCCACTACCCTCTCAGTAAAGTAATACTTCCTGATATTATTTTTAAACCTTTGTCCCCCTAATTTAAGACTGTCCTCTTGTTGTGGTAGTTTTTCTGTCTGTGTGTGTGTCTGTCTGTGTGTGTGTGTGTGTCTGTTTGTCTGTGTGTATGTATGTGTATGTGTGTCTGTATGTATGTGTGTGTGTCTGTCTGTGTGTCTGTATGTATGTGTCTCTGTGTGTTTGTATGGATGTCTGTCTGTGTGTGTTTGTATGTATGTGTGTGTGTCTATGTGTGTGTCTGCATATGGGGGGGAGGGCGCAACGTATGGGAGGGGGAGAGTAGACGTACAGGGGGGGTGGCTGGGGGTAGATGTATGCAGGGTGCCCCAGGGCAATTTTCACACCGGGTCCCTGTGATTTCTAGTTATGCCTCTGCAGGCAGGGTGAGCGTGAGTGGTTGTATTAGAGTAGATGAGAACAGACAAGGTGAGTGTGAGTGAATGTATTCGAGTAGATAAGGGCAGGCAGAGTGAGCGTGAGTGTATTAGAGTAGATGAGGAAAGGCAGGGTGAGTGGGTGTATTACAGTAGATGAGGACAATGTGAAGTCAGTCACGTTGAGGGTGAGTGGGGGTATTAATGTGAAGTCAGTCAGGGTAAGGGTGAGTGGAGATATCAATGTGAAGTCAGTCAGGGTGAGGATGAGTCGGAGAATCAATGGGAAATCTGTGAGGGTGAGTGGGGGTATCAATGTGAAGTCAGTCAGGGTTAGGGTGAGTGGGGGTATCAATGTAAGTGAAGTCAGTCAGGGTGAGGGTGATTGGGGGTATCAATGTAAGTGAAGTCAGTCACGGTGAGTCAGTGAGGGTGAGTGGGGGTATCATTGTGAGTGAAGTCAGTCAGGGTGAGTGTGTTAGAGTAGATGAGGACAGACAGGGTGAGTGTGAGCGACTGTTAGAGCAGATGAAAGGCAGGGTGAGTGTGTGTTAGAGTTGATGAGGACAGGCAGAATGAGTGTGAGTATCAATGTAAGTGAAGTAAGTCAGGGTGAGAGTGAGTGGGTGTATCAATGTAGGTGAAGTCAGTCAGGGTGAGGGTGAGTGGGAGTATCAATCTAAGTGAAGTCAGTCAGGGTAAGGGTGAGTGGGGGTATCAATGTAAGTGAAGTCAGTCAAGGTGAGTGGGGGTATCAGTGTAAGTGAAGTCAGTCAGGGTGAGGGTAAGTGGGGGTATCAATGTAAGTGAAGTCAGTCAGGGTGAGTGGGGGTATCAATGTAAGTGAAGTCAGTCAAGGTGAGGGTGAGTGGGGGTATTAATCTAAGTGAAGTCAGTCAGGGTGACGGTGAGTGGGGGTATCATTGTAAGTGAAGTCAGTCAGGGTGACGGTGAGTGGGGGTATCATTGTAAGTGAAGTCAGTCAGGGTGAGGGTGAGTGGGGGTATCAATCTAAGTGAAGTCAGTCAGGGTGACGGTGAGTGGGGGTATCAATCTAAGTGAAGTCAGTCAGGGTGACGGGTGAGTGGGGGTATCATTGTAAGTGAAGTCAGTCAGGGTGAGGGTGAGTGGGGGTATCAATGTAAGTGAAGTCAGTCAGGGTGAGTCAGGTGAGTGAGGGTGAGTATCATTGTAAGTGAAGTCAGTCAGGGTGAGGGTGAGTGGGGGTATCAATGTAAGTAAATTCCAGTCAGGGTGAGGGTGAGTGGGGGTATCAATCTGTAACCAGTCAGGGTGAGGGTGAGTGTAAGTGAAGCAGAGAGTGTGAGTGGGTGTATTAGGTTAGGTGAGAACACAGGTTGAGTGCATTCTATCTCCTGTTTCTCTGTTTTTTCAGACACGTCGGAAGCTGTGGACTCCGCTTATAGTGTCCAAGAAACAGTGTCTTATGACAGTGAGGAGGTGAGGCTGTAATATTAATAAGCACTCATACTCGGCGTAGTATGACGACAAATGGCATAACATCACTGCCTTTGCAGGTAACAAAACCACGCAGCGAAGGACGTAAGAGACGACCCAGCAAATTCCGGAACCAATACCTGAAATTAGTGAGTAAACCAGAAGAAAGAATGAAATATCGGCTCCAGATTGTAACACATATATTTTTTATTAAGTCATTTCCAAATATTAGTATTTTATTTATCTGAAACATGAGATGCATAGGTAGCTCATAAACACAGGGTTCAGGGATGTGTAAAAAAAAGTAAACAACCGTAATTTTACAATATTGTAATTTTTCTGTTATTCGTTCATCATTGAAACAAATATTGGCTTTTGTTACAGTCTTATTACTGTAAAGATAAGCATATCTCAGGTAACCATATAACAGATTTCTCAGAGATGTAAATAGGAGTTTATCTCCAGTTCTATAGATCGTATAGGGCTTTGCAGGAAGCTCATTCTCGTCATGCAGTTTGACCTGCAAAGGTTGTAGTATAGTATGGAAGGACGGAATGTCGCCATTTACAGTCCATCTGTATAGATGTAGAGGGACCTAATGAAGCCCTGGTAAATATTAATTGTCCCTGCATGTAGACAATGAATGCTAGAACTAGAGGGGGGAGTAGTGATCTAAAGACTAAATGCTGTTTAGAATTGGTTTTCAAAGAAATGCATCTGAATCCTTGTGCACTACTGATTTCTGTGTAACCTGGGATCTTTCACTTGGATGGAACGGGACTGTGGATGGGGAGTTCATAGTGAGTGTGTGTTTCAGGTGGAAGAGTGGGAATGCCAGCAGCTGAATGAGGTAGTATCCATGGAAGAGTTAAACATTGACTCGGCTCCGTACCGACTGGTCGAGAAGCAGACTCTGTACCAGGTGAGTCTACATGAAAGAATGAAACATTTAGGGCAACATGACTGGGGATGATGGAGGGAGTACAGGTCAGAGAGGGCTAATTGAGTGCAAGTGAGAAGGGGTTGGGAGTTTAGATAGAGAGGGTTTAGTTAGTTAGTATAGGTAATAGGGAGTTTGTGAGTGCAGGTAATGGGGGTAGGGAATGTAGTTATAGAGGGTTTAGTTAGTTAGTATAAGTAAGAAGTAGTTTGTGAGTGAAGGTAATGGGGGGGTAGGGAATGTAGTTATAGTGGGTTTAGTTAGTTAGTATGGGTGAGAGGGGCCGAGCTAGTTATTTTGTACTACAAGTTATCTATCCCTCCACCGTAGTTATTTCTTCTTAGGGCACCTTTAACGTTTCCTCTCTGACTTCCCTACTTATTTCTCCCACCACTTGTAACGAACCTCATGTACCTCGTGTGGTATGTTCGTTTGCACTGTTCCGAACTCCTGGAAGGTTGTGTGATTTATAGCTCTTCGTCATTTGCATACTCAAACATCAGTCGAGACTTGATGAAGGGTACAACAGGAATGCTTTATTATGGCCAGATGGCCCACTTTTATACACAGACCCCCAGGTCTCCAGCAAAAATAAAGGTAAAACACGCCCAGGCGTCTCTGTGTCTGGGAGATAAGTGAATCTACTTTACTTAAACTAATTATCTCCCAGGCAATGAATAAAACATAAAACACCCCAAAACATACACAATATTATTAGGAACCCCCACAAGTCATATCCCCGAATAGCCTGGATCTGAGTGCCCAAAGTGTCCAAATAGCACTCAGATCCCACAAATACAGCAGAATCGCCACCAAGGTAAAGTTTTGAGCGCCTGACCAGATTAGTTGCAGAAGAAAAGGAGTAGCTGTCAGTCACCTTCGGAGTTCCAAAACGAGCAAAATACCCCTGTTCCCCTGGCTCATAGGTAGCAATTGTTCGTCTAGTTCGCTCATACCTTTCCACCGAATAGCGCTCTCCTCTTTTGTCAGGAACATAGGCAGGCGGTGGTACAGAGTTACCGGTGTTCGCGAGTTATAGTTTTCGGCTTTGAGTTCCAGACACTCGAAGACCAAGTTCTGTGTTCGAGGGACAAGATGGCTGCCGTTTTCCAGCACACGTGTTATTCGGTTATACGAACTGTGGCTGCCTAGAGAGAGCACTTAACTTTGCGGTTACTTTGAAGATAATGAGGTGGTCTGCGTTTGGTAAATAGAACTACAGAATCAAGGGGAAAATAACTTGGGCTTAGGAGAATCACAGGGTTTCAGGGTATTTTGTCACACCACCCCTGTTATTTTTCTTAATCTCCCCTAACAATGGGAAATAATAAGAAAACTCTACTTTACAGTCGTTACAGTGTCCAAATAAAATAAGCCAGTAGATTAGGAAAATGCTGGACAAGGAGATGAAAGATCAGAAGCCTGAGTTGAGTCTCATGTATCTTTGGATGTTATATAGTGTGGCCTTACTATACAGACCGCCATAAGATGTCCAGGTGTTCTTGTAGTTCACCTTATGCCATGAGTATTTACCATGCAGCCTGCAGTCAGATGCTGCTCACCCCCATGTGATCCAGCTTTAACATAGAAATTCTATGACGGAAACATCTAAAATCATACGGCCCAGTCTGAACACACCATACGGCCCAGTTTGAATGCAACATGAGGCCCAGTCTGAACGCACCATGTGGTGGAGTGCTAGTCCTGACAAGGACTTTTCCTCCGCTGGATCCGTGAAGACAGGAACTCAAGAACAAGGCACTGAAATGTGAATAGCTCTATTCCCCTAGTAACCGGACGACACACAGTTTTGGAAGTACTACGGATTTATTCAGTTAAAACACAGCCTTTTATGCACAGACCCCCAGCATGGCGTCTCCACACAAAATATACTCAAGCCCCTCCTAGGCGACCCATTGTCTAAGAGATAATAGAGTCAATCCCCTATCGATTATCTCTCAGTTACAGGAAAATACAGGAAACATACATAAACCGCCCAAAAACATATTCATATTTTACAGGAACCCCACAAGTTTTATATCCCCAAATAGCCCGTATCTGAGCACACAACATATCCAAATAGCGCTTAGATTGTTCGGTAGAACGGAATCACCATTCGGGTAAAGTTCTGACTGGCCAGCCATGAGGCGATGGCCCAAAACAGTTCCAGAGAATTGAGGACAACAGCCGGTCTTCTTTCAGGGGTTCCTTTGCGAAAACCGACAAATGCTCCCCCTGGCTTTTAGGGAGCGAATGCTCCCCTCAGTTGGTAGTTCCTATCTCCTGAACATTGTTTGTCTAGTTGGTCAGAAAGTTTAACGGGCAGCAGTACCATATTTGCCCAGGTTCGCAAGACCGCGTGACCGAAAATAGTTCCAGGCATTCAATGACCATGTACGGCTGCCTGTGTTTGGGAGACAATAGGCCACCATGCACTGGAACAGATGTGTTTGGTTATACGAATGGTGGATACCCAGGGAAAGCACTTGAGTTATTCACCTAATTTGTGGTTAACAGCCAGGGGAGGTCGATGTTCGGAGATGTACAAAAAGGGGAACCACACGCCGAACAAAAGGGAATGAGTCTGAGCACAACATGCGGCCCAGTCTGAATACACCATACATCCCAGTCTGATTACACCATATGGTCCAGCAGAAGTAGAGGACGTCATCCAAAAAGGCCTTCCGGTCTTGTAATAATTTTCAAAGGTGGACAACGTATGCCTGTCCGGAAGTCAGGTGGGGTCGGGTGTAGGAGATACACTTACTAGCTGAACACGAGTAGAGGGAAGTAAGGATATACAATAGAACATACATATCCCATCTGAAAATGGCAGAAATGATACACATACTTGTCCATCCCATGTTTGTCCATCGTCATAAGATGTGATTTTGTATATTTATATATTATGTGTCGACCCCCATCTCTCCTCAGGTTTATGACCTGTTTAACCTTCTTGGACTGCGCACGGCTTATGTCACCAGCACTGGCAGACTTATAGGAGTGGTATCTCTGAAAGAGGTAATGGAACTAGTGACATCATTACGATGCCATTCTGAAACTAGAAATATCACGTAACTAGAAATATGACAATGAGATAGGAGTAAAATCACATGATACAAATACTGACATCACACTGACAGGGATAATATGGAAACTGCATGGACAATTATTCATGTATGACTACTGAGTGAGGATATACATTTCATATTTATTTTTCATAACTAAAATCTAGAGAGATTATAGGCACATGGCATTTAAAGGGACAGCCTAGCCACCAAAACCACTTTAGCTTAATGAAGCAGTTTTGATGTATATATGGTACCCTGCAGTCTTATCTGCTCAATTCTCTGCCTTGTAGGAGTTAAATCACTTTGTTTATACAGCTGTAAAAACATTTGCACATTAACACAATGTCCTAAAAATTGCCATTTCACGTATTCACCATGACACAGTGGGCGCTTACTGTCACTAGAGACTTTGTCAAGACAAGTTATGGCTGATGCTGCCAGACCCCTCCATAATTAGCATCCTTTCCTTTCCTCAGATAAAGGATGCTGTACAAGGATCTGTGAAAGGAACATTCGCCCCACGAGCCAACAAAATACAGGATGGAAATGAGGAGACTATCTCCCTACATGCCCTCTCTACACCCCCGACACCAAGACCATCGTCCAGCTGACAACTCATCTCAAATGGAGTAACTATGATCTAACGAGACGTTTTCATGGAAATTACTGCTTAGATGGAGTAGGTTGGTTAAGATTGAGTAGTAGAAATGAGGTGTCTGTCATGGCCCTCATTGGGTTTCTTACCACCTACTCAAACACTTGGGCAGCCTCCGAGGTTTCAATAAATTATATCACTTCATTTTTATGGGGACTTTTCATAAATATATGTTTTTAGTAAATAAATATGTAAATATCCAAATTATTGTATTGTTTTGCTTTATTTTTACCATTTTACCAGTAAGTTGCCATTTATAATTTTCAGGCTGCCGTCGACTAACAAAATGATATCAAGTGTTAGAAGTGTCATTAATTACATCAATTGTAACATATTGAGAAGAATTGGCAATTATACGACATAATAAGTGAAGTGGAGAATTTTTCCAAGTTTTGGCCTAAAAATCTGCTGAATATGCTATGTCCTTATGTTTTCTACTTAAAAAAAATAACACTTTAAAGGCGTCTCAAAAGAACTCCATGTGATAATCTTTATGTTTGCATTTCCAGATCAATGTACAGGCTGTATAAATGCAGATTTATTTGAATTAACTGTTTCCCTTGGCGTTTACTGCCTCAGTAGGTGTAGTGCTTACCCAGCTAATGGTTGCTATGCATTGTGAAGACATCAGGATCACTATATACACTCACAGTGAGCTCCATAGAATGTGGTGCTAGCGTGAATCCCAACCGAGGATTAACTAGCTTAAAGGGACACTCTAGTCACCAGAACAATTACAGCGTAATGTAGTTGTTCTGGTGTCTATAGACAGTCTCTGCAGGCTTTTTGCAGTAAACTCTGTTTGTTTGACAAAGGCAGTGTTTACAGTACTCCCTAGGGACACCTCTAGTGGCTGTCACCCAGACAGCTAGGGTAGGGGAATGCTGACATTTACTGACATTTAGTATCTCTACGCTCTGCATGGAGATGCTGAACATCCCCCATAGAGATGCATCAATTCAATGCATCTCTATGAGGAGATGCTGATTAGCCAGGGCTGTGTTTTGCTCCATCCCCCACCCTTACTCCTTCGCTGAGATCATCAGAATTGACGATCTCAGGCATGGAGGCGGATCAGGGAGGTAGGCAAGGGTGGCCCAGGGACTAAATTTTTTTTTAACACTGTTCCTTACCCTATAGTGTTATCGTTTTGATGCCCAATGAGAGTCCCTGTGGCCCATCTACTCTTGCGTTAATGAGGAAACATTACCCTGAGCAGGAATGGGTGGCTGTGATTGGCTCATTGCTGATAGGAATCGTTATGGTTAGAACTAAGTGTGTAATCTCTGCCGGGGCCACGCCTCCAGCGGGGGCGGAATTGGGAGTGGCCAGGGACCTTTATTTAATGTATAAGAGCTTTTATGGGAAGCTCCCGCCCTACTTGAGCAGAATGTTCTCCCCCGCTGTTGCCACCTCCTATAACCTCCGATCCAGTAATAGCACTTTATTTAGTCTACCTCAGTACAAAAAGAAAGCGGCTCGATCCTCCTTTTCCTACAGAGCACCGCAATTATGGAACAACCTCCCGCACACTTTCAAATCTTCCCAAAGCCTAAAGTCCTTTAAGAGATCCCTCTCTACATACCTCAAAACAGAATGCACCTGTCATGGTTAATTATATATTGCCTACCTGTTCTATGTTACATTTTGTATATATTGTGTATTAATATTGTTTTTGTATTTTAATGTACCCTATTGTATCAATGCAATGTTTTGTGGACCCAGGACATATTTGAAAACGAGAGAAATCTCAATGTATCTTTCCAGTTAAAATATTTTATAAATTAAATAAATAAATGTTTAGCAATGAATGGAGGGACAATGCCAGGGGACTCCAAACACTACAACCACTTCAATGAGATGAAATGCCTAAACGTTATAATGCCTAAAATGTCAGATAATTGCAATCTTATTCTGCTCTTGGACATAGCAAAAAGCGGACGTGACTGTATATTCCTCTTATTTAGCAGCGACTTGTAGTGATCATGGGTTAGGGGTGCGTGGAGAACTTCCCTTGGGGCAGCAAGGAGAATAAATTTGGCCCTGCCTTCAGTTTCACATTTAGCCTGTGGATCCAGACCAGGTCATTCTCACTGCCACAACGTGGTTTGGTGAGCCATTACCTAGTCCTAACAGTGTCCCCATGGGACCAGGTCCCTCTCACTGCCACAACGTGGTTTGTTGAGCCATTACCTGGTCCTAACAGTGTCCCCATGGGACCAGGTCACTCTCACTGCCATAATGTGGTTTGGTGAGCCATTAACTGGTCCTAACAGTGTCCCCATGGGACCAGGTCCCTCTCACTGCCACAATGTGGTTTGGTGAGCCATTACCTGGTCCTAACAGTATCCCCATGGGACTAGGTCCCACTCACTGCCACAATGTGGTTTGGTGAGCCATTACCTGGTCCTAACAGTGTCCCCATGGGGCCGGTCCCTCTCACTGCCACAATGTGGTTTGGTGAGCCATTAACTGGTCCTAACAGTGTCCCCGTGGGGGTCCGTGATAAAGTCAGAGCTGGCTGTGACCTTCTCTCACATCCTCGCCAGCTGAGACATGTCGTCGCCTCAGGTTTATGGATATAGTGCTTAATAACAGGGAAGATCATCTACAAGGTCACTTGGCATTTTATTGCCAAAATTGAAGCCAAAGTCTATAAATACACTAAGTACGGACTTTGCCCCCTTTTAGACTCTTCGCAGTGGAGAAGACCTGTTTTACGGCTGTTTATGAGGCTGTTGTTTTATTGGAACGCTGTAAATAACACTTTCTGTGTTGATCTTTTTATCATTACAAGTTTAATATGTGGTGTTTGTCCATGAAGAGTAGGGGGTGTAATGGCTTTTATGCTCTGTTTTGGTCTCTATTATCAGGCAGTATCATACTAATAATGCACAACAGATGCAAATATAAATGCATTGGTTTAATACTGAGATTGAAGGAAGGGAGCATGTGTTTTATTCTGTTATATAGATCACAGGCAGAGGGGGAGTCCGTTACTGTCTTAACCAGAGATCAAAATAATGCAGAACGAAGCCGAGATTAACATCACTACACAACTCAAGCTCACACAAAGCCAACACAGAACAAATAAATATTAAGGCAGTACTAACACCACCCTCCCTGAAAAATGTGTATTTCATACAGATAGAATCTTTATAAAATATTGATTTTCACTGTGCTGAAATTTCACTGAACTTCGAACCCAGTCACGAGATATACAGAAATAAAGCAGGAACTACTTTGTCTCTGTGTGTCTCCTCTGCCTGACTCAGGGTGGAGTATAAGAGTCAGTCCCGACAGCCTTCACCAGTAAAGGATGCAGGGAATTGGCTGTATTGAGGTCCATAGACCTCAATGCTGCACTCTCGCGAATGCAAGAGAATACATCAGTGTCGTCTGCTCCTGTGGCACAGCTGAAGAGGAGCAGAACGAACAAGATGGCCTTTTCTTTGCCTTAGACTAATTCTCCTTTCTTCCAGTCTAAAAGCATAACCTTGTGTCCTATGTATAGTCCTGTTTGTGAATAGATTTCCACACAATAGTTTTGTGATGAACTGTGTGATGGACCGCCTGGCACCCAGACCAATGACATGTTTAAATGCATGACACTCCCATATACAAACATACAATCCCTTCCCTCTGCTTGAGTCATGTACTGTATTAACTCCATTATCTCCAGGCAGAAAAAAACACATATTTTTATAAAACCCCCTAATCTATACTTCTACTTACTTCTTTGTAGAATGCAATTTAGTTAGTTTGTCATGACCTAGGTTTCATAAAACCATGCTCATTTTTGCTGATAACAACGTTCTTCGCAATGAATTCCTAAATATTATCCCTTAATAGCCTTTCAAATACTCCCCCAGCCACAGAAGTTAAGCTCACAGGTCTATAATTTCCAGGCAAGGATTTTGAACCCTTTTTGAATATAGGAACCAATCTTACCTTCCTCCAATCCTCCAGTACAATTTCTGAAAGAAAATAATCTTGAAAGATCAAAAACAGAGGTTCACTTATTTCCACACTTAGTTCCTTAAGTACTCATGGATGAATACCATCAGGCCCTGGAGCTTTGTTTATATTAACTTTCTTTAGTTGCTGCAGCACCTTGAGTCATCCAATTACAATTTTTTTTTTTTTTTTTCAGCAGTTGCTTGCATATTTATAGCCATAGGTTCTTCCTTAATATATACTGAGGAGAAATAGTTATTTAAAATGTCTGCCTTTTCCTGGTCTAAATTAACAAACAGCCCCATCCTGGTTTTCAGTGTACCTACACTTTCATTTTTTGTTTTTTAGAATTTTTGTACTTAAAAACTGCTTTGGGGTTGGTTTTGCTCTCTTTGGCTATCACTTTCTCATTTTGTAGTTGCCTTTTTGCACCATGACTTCAGTCAGCCAGGGAAGGTGAGAAGATAGGAAAGGCTAACAGCACATTGTACTGCAGCACGTAGTACACTATAGGGATTATTTACAGGCAACATCAGGCAAACTCACTTTCTGGGAAAAACAAAAAAGATGTTATTAATACTTCTCTATAAATATTTCTTAGCACGATTCAAGTCTGTGGAATATCCTCTATGCTGTTACCATTCAATAGAATCCAGCCCCTTGTCTGAAAGTGTGAAATAACCAACACCATTTCTAATACTTTTTATCCCCTTGATATTTTTATAATAAAAGTGTGTACATAATTTTACTTTTTACTCATAAAAGATGAAAAATTTACAAGGGTATCCTCAAATAAATAGAGTATTTTTCTGGCGTAGAATTTTAGTGTAGATTGCAAATGGTTTCCTTTTCTTCCTAGTATAGTAAGATGGATGAGGGAGAATATGGATCTTGCAGTCGTGTAGCATCTTGGTAGAGATTCGGATGCTGAAGATGACAACGTTCTAGTGAAGGGATAGGCAACCTTCGGCACTCCAGATGTTATGGACTACATCCCCTATAGTGCTCTTACACCCATACTGCTGGCAAAGCATCATGGGATGTGTAGTCCAAAACATCTGGAGTGCCGAAGGTTGCCTATGCCTGTTCTAGTGTATTCTCAGTGGTTGATGGCTGGATACCCAGATGACGAAATAAATTCAGCATATATTCTTCTCAATTTAGTTTTTGTCACTGATTCTGGCATTCCTCTTAAACGCAGACCCTTCCGCCGCAATTCTGTCTTCTATGTCTGCTAGTTTAGATTCTAGGTCTAAAACTTTCTTTTTTAGCGTTTCCTGAGAATCAGCTGGTTGAAATTCCAGATCTTCAATTTTCTCCTCATTATACTTTACTTTCTTCTCCAACGATAAAAGTTCCATTGTGAATTCTTCTAGAGCTGTTTACATTTTTATTTTTTTCTAGTTGTCGGTAAAAACAGGCGTCTGGATGTTCATGCAGCTCTGTTTGAGGCTTTCCTTCTGAGGTCGGAATAGTTGAGACCGGCTTTAGTCTGGCAGTACTTGCCATTTCTGATACAGGTGAATATAGATCTAAGTCCTTTTGAGGATCTACGTCTTGTTACTATATATGAGGAATGAAAAATAACAATCTTTTTCCGTTTTATTGTCTGTTTGTTTTTTTCCCTTTCTTGGTGCCTACTTGTTATCATGTGATTTCTCTGAAGCTATATTAAAGGATCACTATAGGGTCAGGAACACAAACATGTATTCCTGACCCTGTAGTGAAACCCCACAATTTAGGTGGCTTGCCCTTCCCCCCTCCTCCTCCCCTTAGTCTCCTCAGAATGTTTTAAAACTCACATTACTTTCAGCTCTCCACGGCTCTGCCGGCGCTGGCCCCACCCCCTTGATGACATCATCAAAATTACAGATTTTTCGCCAATCCAATACTTTCCCATAGGGAAAGCATTGGATTGGCTAAAATCCATAAGGGGGCGGGCCAAATAGTTAAATCAATGCATCAATTGAATCAATGCATCTCTATGAGGAAAATTCGGCGTCTCCATGCAGAGTGTGGAGACGCTGAACGGCAGGGCTGCTTACTGTGCAGCACTGAGCCAGGAAGCACCTCCAGTGGCCATCTGAGGAGTGGCCATTTGGAGGTGTCCCTAGGGGCTTTTCTCTGAAAAGGCAGTGTTTACATGAAAATGCCTGAAGGGAGCTATTATACTCACCAACACAACTACATTAAGATGTATACTATACATTAAGCTGTAGTTGTCCCTTTAACCCCTTAAAGGCCAAACTTCTGGAATAAAAGGGAGTCATGACATGTCACACGTCATGTGTCCTTAAAGGGTTAAATAAAAAAAAACAATTATTTTTCTTCTGTTTTGTATTTTGCTGACGTGTTATTTTCTCTGTTTTTTTTGTTTATTTCTCTTGTTTGAAGGCCTATTGGCGTCTGCCTCAGCGTCTTTACTTCCGATGCCTTTTTTCTATCAGTTTCTGCCTCCGGGCTCCTTTTGTAACTTGTTTTCCCTTATATTATGGTACGTGTCTTTGCATATCTTATCATAAAAAATGACACAAAATGGCACAGAAGAAGAAATAAACATATGGATTCTGAGAGAAGCCTTAAGATGCAAAATTCTTAGATCTGAGACGGCTGGTGCCAGTGGCGTACACATGACCCATGGGGCCCCGGTGCGAAAATTGATCCGTGGCCCCGGGCGGAACACATGGCCGGTGGGCACCTGAGTCCAGGGGTTACAGGCTCGCGACCCTGCGACCAGCGGTATGCGCCAGTGCGTGCAGATGCACACACACTTAAAGGACCACTCTAGGCACCCAGACCACTTCAGCTTAATGAAGTGGTCTGGGTGCCAGGTCCAGCTAGGGTTAACCCATTTTTTCATAAACATAGCAGTTTCAGAGAAACTGCTATGTTTATGAATGGGTTAAGCCTTCCCCTATTCCCTCTAGTGGCTGTCTCATTGACAGCCACTAGAGGCGCTTGCGTGCTTCTCACTGTGATTTTCACAGTGAGAGCACGCCAGCGTCCATAGGAAAGCATTATGAATGCTTTCCTATGTGACCGGCTGAATGCGCGCCGACGGGGAGGAGAAGAGGAGGATCGGAGGAGGAGAGCTCTCCGCCCAGCGGTGGAAAAAGGTAAGTTTTACCCCTTTCCAGAGCCGGGCGGGAGGGGGTCCCTGAGGGTGGGGGCACCCTCAGGGCACTATAGTGCCAGGAAAACGAGTATGTTTTCCTGGCACTATAGTGGTCCTTTAAAGGACTACTACAGACACCCAGATCACATCAGCTCAATTAAGTTGTCTGGGTGTCAGGTCCCTCTAGTTTTAACCCTGCAGCTGAAAACATAGCAGTAACAGACACACACATTTACTGACAGAGATACAGTCAGCGCACGCGGCCACAGGTTCGACATCAATGCAGAGTAGGCACCTGCCTGCCCGAAACGGCAGGCGCCTACTCTGCTTCCGTGTTGGGAGGCAGGGGGAGGGATCTGTGATGCAGCTCCCCTGTCCTCCCGCGCGATGCTGTGTTGAGCGTTGCCGTGCGTTACCATGGCAACGCTCCACACAGCATTGCGCAGGAGGACAGGGGAGCTGCATCACAGATCCCTCCCCCTGCAGTGCTTACCACCACCGGACCACCAGGGATGGCTGTGTGTCCCCCCCCCCACTTCATTAAAGGTAAGAAGGAGGGAGGGGGGGTATACTGACACACAGCACCCTTACCCCCCCAGACGTACCCCTACCCCCCCAGCAGCACCCCTAACCCCCCAGCAGTAACCCCTACCCTCCCCAGCAGTAACCCCTAACCCCCCAGCAGTAACCCCTACCC
>OW240914.1:5099414-5116386 GCA_933207985.1 Pelobates cultripes | reverse complement strand
AGAAATTAGGAGGGGGGAAAGAGAAATTAGGAGGGGGAGAGAAATTGAAATTAGGAGGGGGGGGTAGAGAAATTAGGAGGGGGAAGAGATATTAGGAGGGGGGAAAGAGAAATTAGGAGGGGGGGTGAGAAAGAGAAATTGGGAGGAGGAGAAGGAAATTGGAGCGGGAGGAGAGATTGACATTCATCACATACACACAATGCACCCTTTGCACACAGAAAAACACACAATGCATTACACACACAGACACATGCACAAGCAATGCAACCGTTACACACAATGCATCCCTTACACACACAGAAACACACAATGCATTCATTACACACACTCAATGCACCCATTACACACATTCAATGCATCCCATACATACACAGAAACACACCTTGCAGCCCTTACACATACAAACACAATTTCACACAAAGCATTCCTTACACACATATCAGGACATCCCTTACACACTCCACCCCTGTGAACAAACTCCACAGGGAACATGAAGGTGGGACCCTGGGCCCAGACCTTGAGCTGCGCGACCCCAAAAATGGAGCTGCTTCCCGCTCTCCCAGAACATTACTTTGTGACCACAGAGAGCCTGTTCTGCACCAGACCAGTGGAGCCAGACTGCAGCTAGAGCCCATCATCATCCTCATCTGGTTGTAAGTAGCAATCTAGTAGTATTATTCGGCACTAAGCTCTTAATTCTACCTCACATTAAAGAACATTCATAGCCCCAGAACCACTTCAGCTTAATGTAGTGGTTCTGGTGTCTATAGCCTGTCCCTGCAGGCCTTTTAATGTAAACACAGCGGCACTGCAGCACTGGCGTTAGTTAACATGGCAAATCATATGGGTGGGGCATTGTGATGTCACATAGGGGGCGGCAAACTTTACTTTTGCCTAGGGCGGCAAAAATCCTTGCACCGGCCCTGGCTGGAGGGGGCTGTGTGAGCTGTAGCCGCACAGTGTCCCATGGTAGTTAGGGTGCCGTGCGGCCAGTACAGCTCACACAAGCAAACAGCTGATAAACTGGCCGCACGGAGGAAATGTGTATGTGTGACTGTCTGCCTGTGACTGTATGTGACTGTCTGCCTGTAACTGAGTGTGTGACTGTCTGTAACTGGGTGTGTGACTGTCTGCCTGTAAATGTGTGTGTGGGGCTGCAGGGATTTTGTAGAAGGGGGCGGGGGTTTTGTATTGGGACAGGAGTCTTTATAAGGGGGGATAAGCAGGGGATTTGTGGAAGTGGGTTGTAGGGGTTTTGTAGACGGGCAGTACAGGATTTGTAGAAGGGGCAGGACAGAGGTTTTGTAGGAGGGGCCGGGCAGGACAAGGGTTTTGTAGGAGGGGCTGACAGCGGTTTTGCAAAGTTTACAAATTGTAAAAAAAAAAAGAGAACCTTTAAAAAATTTTACAGGTTTTTTTTTGGGGGGGGATGCCAAGCACAGGATCCGCCCCGGGTGCCAAATGCTCTAGGTAGGCCCCTGCGTATACCATATTTTTCTATATTTTTCTATTGGTGGACAGTAAAGAAAGGGATATGCAATGCTCACCTCCGTGTCTAATAAAATCATGACTTTTCATCATGTAATTATATAATATTGCACTTCCTGTGAATTGAGCAGTCAAGTAATGATACAACAGTATCAACAATAACCATACCAGTTTTGGGGGCATGGCTTGGCAGCCGAAGAATATGGCAGCATAAACTTTCCCTCCGCTGCCCAAAGCAAGATCAAAGCAAGCCCCACAAACCGGGAAGACCCCAGATACCAAGAAGGGACAGCTCACCTCGTCCCTGTGCCAGTTCCTGGTGACCCTTGCGGACTTCACAACACAGCCGCATGGCGCCGACGGCTCAATGGTGTCTGAGGATTCCGCGGCTTCCTCTCCGGCATCCGACCTGCAAACGGGAGGCACTGAATGTCCCCCATGGCTAGATCTCCTGAGGGCCTTGCCTACAAAAAAAGACCTCCGCTCTGCCACCTCTGAGCTGGGAGTTACGATCTGGCAGGACATCCAAGCACTGAGAGCAGATATGCAGGGCCTGTCTGACCGTGTGAGCCACGTGGAGGCTGCTTGTGACAGCCTGAGAGCAACCCATACTACCTTAGCAGAAGATGCAAACACCTGCTCTGAACAGGTACGTGGCATGGCCCTACACATAGAGGATTTAGACAACAGGGGGCGCCGCAATAACATTAGGCTGCGTAGACTCCCTGAAACCGAAGACTCCCCTCTCCAACTGCGGGAAAGCCTCCTGGAAATTTTTAATGGGCTGCTGGGCCGTGATCTCCAGGTGCCAATAGACTTTGTGAGAGCACATAGAGCTCTCCGTCCAAAGGGCCCACCAGATAGCCAACCCAGCGATGTTATTTGCTGCTTGGCGAACTTTGCCTTAAAGGAGACCATCCTTAAACAAGCAAGGGAACAACATACGCTCACTTACCAGAACCAAGACCTGCAACTATTCCCGGACTTGTCGCCGGCTACCCTGACCTAGCGACGTGCCCTGAAAACGCTCACGAGAGTACTGGTTACTCAACAGATCCGGTACAGATGGCAGATGCCCACGGGATTGCTGGTTCCCACACCGAGAGGTCCATTCCTGGTCCGCACACACAGCGACTACATAGCGCTGGGCACGGAGCTCCAACTACCCGCTATCAACATGAGGTGGCCAGACCCATTGGACACCTACAACGCCGCAAGAAACCCCTGCCCAAGACTGGCTCTGATGCCAGGAGGCCACTAGACCCTCAGGTACTGCCCGCTAGTGGGCATGACCACCTCACCCCCGCACCAGGCTGGCCTTCTCTAGCGCAGGAAGTGCCTCAACCTGACATGGACACTGTCCCCACCCTCAGGTACAATTTTGGCCGACCGTCATATTGGACATCTCACACTTGCACCTAAAAAACAATATATATATATATATATATATATATATATATATATATATATATATATATATATATAGAGAGAGAGAGAGAGAGAGAGAGAGAGAAAAGAAGGAATAAGGGTGTGCCTAAAACAAGTGGAATAATAATATTAAAAATGTTAGAGAATACGAGCAGTGATACCTAATAGTCCGAACATAAATAGTCCAAATATGCAGGTGGTAATCCTAGTAGTACATAAAATGGTATGTAAAGTCCCAGATATATATCCGCAACTTCGAAATGGATATGTGGAAAAAAACAGAAGACAAAGGAAACTCCAATGGTATAGTATGAACGGTAATTAATATTGTGTATATAATAGTAGAACTACTCACAATATTCAGAGCTTAAATCCAGCTCTGGTATGAATGGCACGAAGTGGAATAATTCCCACTCAAGGATATATGGTGCTCCTCTTTTGTTCTTTGGTAGAATAAATTGGTGGAGTAGTCCAGCTCGGGATAAAAGGATAAAATATATAGTGCTCACTGTATAGTTGATAAAATGTTGAAACAGAATAAAATATACTCACAGTATATGGAGCAGAAGTACTGCTCTGTGGATGGCGTATGGGTGGTGTAATCCCCCCTTAGGATTCTTGGTACTCCAATATAGACAAAAAGGCAGTAGTAGTTAGGTCTGGATAAAATAAAATAAACTTGTAAACAATTGCTAAATATTGCTAAAAGAAGAAAATATAATATAATACTATAGTGGAAAGAGGAATGTGGCAACCAAATGTAGAATAGCCAAATATTCCTTTATTAACACTTGGATTATATAAAAAAGTTTCTATACGCATTTCGCCACAATAGGCTTCATCAAGTAGAAACTTATAAAAAAAAAAGAAGAAAAACAGACCTAACAAATAGCACTTATATAAGAAACATGAAAATTGCACAAATAAATTGAAATTCCTGCCAAAATGACGTCACCAGCATCATGGGAGGGGATACAGTTCAATAGATATGTGTAAAGTATAAAAAGTCATTTTGGGCATATTTAAGATATTATAAAATGAGAAATTATTTGTAATAAAATATTCGAAAACGAGGCTTTACAGTATCAAAAATTATTCTACAGCCACAACCCAGACGGGAAATCCAAGGGGGCAGCAATAGTCATGCATAAATCCATACCCTTTGTGGCTGACTACCATGACAGACCACGCGGGCTGATATGTATTCGTCAGGGGTCGAATCCTGGACGAAACCTATACGTTTGCCAACATTTACACTCCAAATACGCGACAGGACAAATTCCTGCGGAACGCACTCCGCGTGCTTCATGACTGGCTGTCTGGTACTAGGGGGGGGGACCTCAATATTGCCCTGCATCCGACAGTGGACGCATCCAGAGGCGACTCATCGACACCTCTTCCCACGTTGCACAAATTACGCAAACTCCTCCACCAGTACAGACTTACGAACTGCTGGAGGGCGACATCCGACAGACAGGGACTACACTTTCTATTTGGCCCCAAACAACTGTTACACACGCATAGACTATTTTTTCCTTCCATACTATTACCTACCCAGACTACGGGACTCTGCCATAGGGGGGACGATGTGGTCAGACCATGCACCACTCACGATACAACTAACATCACCACTATTCAAGCCTAAAACTACTACATGGCGGCTCCACGAAAACCTATCTAACCCGCAGGTGGCCCAAGACATCCAACAAACCTTGACAAACTACTTCCCCGTGAACCCACCACAAGACACATCACCCCTCCTGACATGGGAGGCTCACAAATGTGTGATCTGAGAGATCCTTATCTTGCACTCCTCTGCCCTGAAAAAGGCAGGGGAACACACGATCTGAGAACTAACCACCAAGATAGGGAACCTGACACAGGCACACAAACACTGGATGACACACTCCTAGGGGAACTCACAGTAGCACATGAAGAATTAGCACGGGTCCTGCGACAATCGTACACTAAGGCCCTTCAACACACCAAATCACTTTTCCACGCGGAGGGAGACAAATGTGTCAGGTTACTTGCTAGAATGAGCAACAAAGAGCGCTCCATGACATTGCCCGCATGCACGATACCTCGGGCCAGCTATGACACATGCCAGACCAAATAGCCACAGCACTAACACGCTTTTATACAGACCTATATGCACTCCCCTCACACACCCCCCGAGCTGACCTGAAATCGGGGTATCTCGCATAAGTTCATACCTTACTAAATACACAAAAGCCAAACTTTCCTCGGACGCAGCGGAAGCCCTGGAGGCACCACTCACTGAGGGGGAACTGGCCCTTGCCATCAAAACCTGAAAGATGGGCAAAAGCCCAGGCCCGGATGGCCTCCCTCTCAAATACTACAAAGCCTTTTCGGCAACCTTGTCCCCCCAATTTATCTCGGCCTTCAACTCCATACCAGAGGGAAATGCAATCCCTCAGCAGACATTGGCGGCCAACATCACCCGGTTACCAAAGGAGGGGGGAGATGCCGAATGGTGCACTGGCTATCGGCCCATCTCGTTGCTTAGTTGCGACCTACGCTTATTTGCCAAAATACTAGCAGCGAGGTTGGGTCTACACATACCAGACTTGATCTCCCCTGATCAGGTAGGATTCATCCCACACAGAGAAGCCAGGGAGAACACAGTACGAGCCCTGTCCCTGATACACCACGCACAACGCACCGATGAGGGCCTTCTCCTCTCCACCGATGCGGAGACGGTCTTCGACAGGGTAGCGTGGGACTACCTCTTCTCGGTCTTGGAGCACATTGGCCTGGGGAACCATATGCGTCAGTGGATAGTCTCTTTACTCATCTCCCGGCTAGGGTGTGCATAAACTGGGTCTATATGGACGCATTCCCGGTCAGAAACGGAACCAGGCAGGGCTGCCCCCTTTCACCACTCTTATTCATCCTGGCCCTCGAACCCATCCTACAAGCAGTTAGGGACAACCCAGAAATCCCAAACCTCATGGCAGAATTTAAGACATGGCCAAATCGCCAACCTTAAGATCAATTATGCGAAATCTTCTATCCTCAACATTGGCACCCTCCGGAGGAGGGCAGACCAGATCAGACGAAATTTCCCCTTTCAATGGCAGGATACCGCTATTAAATACTTGGGAGTGAGGCTCACGGCCGACCTGTCCAAACTATACCACACAAATTCTATCCCATTGCTGGGAGCTATACGGAAGAATGGGCCACACCCCACTTTTCCTGGCTCGGTAGGGTGGCCATTGCCAAAATGAACATCCTTCTACGGGTACTTTACCTGTTTCAAACCCTACCAATCCCACTCCCCACTGCCTTCTTCTCATCAATCCATACCCGCCTCATCAAATTTATCTGGAAAGGCACTAAACCCAGACTCAAATACACACAACTTACACTCCCCAAAACAGCAGGAGGCCTGGCCGTCCCTGACCTCAAACTGTATTACCAAGCATGCCACATGCAACGGGCCCTGGAATGGGCAAAGGAGGGGATATGCAAACCCTGGAAGGCCATCAAAGCCCATCACGTGGGCCGCCCTCTCAGCCCTCCTGTGGCTTGACCCCACCATTGGCAGACGGCTAGTCTCCCAACAACCGTCTACAGCCACTCTATATGGCACTCACAAGCAAGGAAACGGTCTCTCCTCCTTCCCATCCCCACTACTACCCCTGGCGTACAACCCTGATTTCGAACCAGGGATGAGACCAGGTAACCTCCGCTGCGTCCTCCCACAAGACATACCCAGACTCCGAGACATAACCACTAACAGGAAAATCCTGCCACTACAGACACTCACGGGCACATCCAATCACACCTTCATGACGGGCTTTAGATACACCCAAATTAAGAACTACATTGCCACTATACCCCAACGCCCTGACATCCATAGGGACCTCACGCCATTCGAACAACTGTGCCAGAATCTGGATTCTATGCCCCACAGCATCTCCTACCTCTACTCAATGCTACAACGACAACAGGGGCACCCCCACCCCCTTTCATGTCCAAATGGGAAACCGCCATAGGGGAAACACTCACGAGAACCAGTGGCACAAGATCTGTGATCTGGTACACCATTGCACAATTGCTAGCAAAACCCAGGAAACTGCCTATAAGGTTCTTACGCAATGGTACCGGACACCGGAACGCCTACAGAGAATGCACATAGACACGGATGGCCTCTGCTGGAGGTGCGGGATCCTTCCTCCACATTTGGTGGGAATGCCCACTCATAGTACCGTTCTGGGAAAAAATAGCCTCCATAGTGGCCCTGTTCACAGACAACACACCACCCTTTAAACCAGCCTCCTGCACCACACGACAACCCCTACACCACGATACAAATGCTCCCTGACCATTCGAATCCTGAATGTTGCAAAACACCTAATACCCCTGTACTGGAAAAAGGACACAATCCCAACGCTTTCCCTCTGGTTTACCAAAATGGAGGAATTGTGAGTTACAGAGGAGCTCTGGTACACAACCCAAGACCGAGCACAGACACACAGACACACGGACGCCCTGGCTAGTGCGAGTGGGCACAGAGGCGTTTCGGACCATGTATCTGACCATGGGGGGTGGGACTGTCAACCCCCAGCAGGGGACACAGGGAGACTAACTGGACGACCCATACCCGCTTCCAGTGTACGGCACCCCACCGCACCGCCCCACTCCGCCCTCTAACCCCCACCCCCCGACAGGTCCTGTGCGGAGCGTGTGCCGTGGAGCCCGGGGCGTGTCCCAGAAACTGACCCCACGGGGGCATATCGGGGTGCACAAGAGGCAGAGCGCATGCCCAGCCAGATTGCTGAGGTTACACCACTATACCAGTCAGGGTGTAGTCGTCTGCAACACCTAAAATGGCTTATGGCCAAATCCCTATGTTATCTTCATCAACACTGTACGTAGGGCAAAACAGATTCTGATAAAATCATTGTGGGGAGGCAACACCTCATTGCACCGTCACATAGGACACTAGGTACGATACCACCGGGGACCTGCGTGTGTAGAGGGGATCCTGAACAAATGGAGACCTGCAAGTCTCACTAACACTTAATGGTCCTGAAGTGGGTGCTGGAAAAGGGAAAAGAAAGGTACAGAAGTGAACCTTCGGGATCTAAAACCCAACCCAATGTAAACATGGTACCCATCAGACGTAAAAGAGTACTGCTTATATACGCCTATGTACCATTGTGCACGTTATACATCTCATAATGCGACCTGCGAGCCGCTACCGCATACCCATAGGATTGTACCTTACAGTGTATATGCGATTACAAGTAAACAAGGGGACCTGCGCATCCACGTTGAAATATTGTGTGTTGAAAAATATTCAATAAAAACATATTTACAAAAAAAAAAAAAAAACATTCCAGTTTTATACGTGTGACAAACTACCCTTCACCACTGGCTTTTGGAGGGACCCGATTACCAGCCTCCTGCCCTGTGATTATGGCCCTTTGTAATTTAGTGTCTGTGAAGAAATGACTCGGTTAATCAGGATTTCTACCTTTTGTTGTACAGTTAATTCACCAAAACCCAGCTGGAATTCGGCATATAGCTTTCATTTCTACCCTTCGGATGGATTCAGGCGAATTCCCTGTGTAAAATATAGATGGCCGCCATTTCGGCACTTTACACGTGGCCGCGGCCATTTTACGTGCGAACAGCGGTGTTTGCCCGTCGACGCGTGGAACTAAAATCGGATACGCAAACAGGCGAACACCGCTGAGACCTCCATACATCCAGAACTTCGCACGGGAACGACCGAATCACCGGCCGTTCGGTAGTTACATGCAACTTCGTATGGGGATTTCAACGATCACAAAGATGCGAATGGATGGCAGGGCTTTCGTCTCTTTTATTCGCCTAAACGGAGACCGACCGCAGGGCCAAAACTTATGGAACTATTTTCGGCTAGATGGTCCGTGCGGTCGGTCAAAACTTTAGTGTTCCATAACTCCCGAACCATTCATCCGAATGGACTGATTTTTTGATATGTTGTCCCCACAAATGAGAACTATCCAGCGGTACCCAATTTAAAGGTGTACCCCCTGTTTTTGGGGTACATCCAGAACTGTGGTAAAATAGTGCACGTTTTAATTAAGTTAACTGTTTATCAGAGGGGAGGGAGGGATGGGCTGTAACCTATACCTGATTGGTGATTTAATGCCTCCCCCTGGGTGTGTACTTCTTGTCTGTAACCTTAATAAAAAGCAGGCTGGAGATTCCAGACCTCAGATCTACTTGTATCCTGATTCTGGACTCTGACTGTTATTTGGGAATTCGTATGCTTTACCAAGGGGATTATCTTGGGAAGCTGTTATATTTCTTATGGACTTCATTGCTTAGAACTACCTTAGACGCTGGCATTGCAGGAGGAATTATCAAAGCGGTTCAGCTATACTTGATTTCCTTACAACTGGCGGCAAGCGGAGGGATTCGAATCCCAAATGGACATTTCAAAACAAGCAAAGGAATGAATGGCTCAGCAGTACCAGCTACTTAAAAGAACCTCGCTAAAGGACTTACTGGAAGCTCGAGGCAGAGTGGCAAGTAACAAAACAAAAGCCACGTTAATTGCGGAGCTAATGCAGAGCGATAATACCAGTAATATAGAGATGGATCAAGAGGAAGAAACCGTGATGCAAAAGGACATCCGATGGACACTCAGTTTATTGGGACCCAATCCATCCTCAGAGGCAATACTGCAGGTCGTAGCACAAGCCAGACAAGCGCAAAAAGAGCGAGATGACCGGGACAGATCGTCACAGGGGGATTTGCTACACTCCCCGAGAAGTATTGGGGAAATACCAAAGAAGGTAAATTATGCAGCGTTTAAATCATTTGTTGACAATGAAATGGAAATTGACAGTTACTTGCAAGACTTTGAACGTCAGTGTGCACTGGAGGGATTAGACTCCACCAAATGGGCTGCAGTCTTCAGCAGTAAATTGTCAGGTAGAGCAGCCGAGGCGCTGCGAGCAGTACCCGAGGGGGACATACATAATTATGAGAAAATAAAAGACATTTTGTTGGCCAGATATGCGGTAACTCCGGAGGCATACCGGAAAAAGTTTAGAGACCTGAGAAAGACTGGGAGAGATTCCCATACGGAATGGGCTTTTCGCTTGCAGCGGGCAGCCCGCAACTGGATGAAGGGCTGCCAGGCAACCACCCTAGAAGAAGCTTTGCAACTAGTGATACTGGAGCAATTTTTTAATCATACTGCAGAGGACATAAAAGACTGGGTAAAAGATAGGAAACCAAAAACTGTGGAGGAGGCCGCTAGGCTAGCGGACGAGTACCAGGATAACAGGAGGAAGGAGCAAGGGGCGAGCAGACCACCATTTAAGCCTCAGTACACAGCTCCAACAAACCCGACTCCACCTAGACCTGCCATAGGTAACCCCCCACCGAACCCAGCAAACACACCGCGACCTCCTGCAGTGTGTCACTACTGCAAGCAACCAGGACATTACAAGTATCAGTGCCCTCGCTTAAACCGGGGAAGCTGGGAACGGCCAGCCCCACAACAACCCAGGGCAGCTACTCACTGTGTGCAACAGGAACACACAGGCCCTGCCCTTAACCACGAAGAACAGTGGAGTGTATTACATGAGGTCAATCCAGTACAAGCTGGGGGGGACAACCGGGACCACCACCGCCAATGGATTACCGTCGATGGCGTGGGGGCCCGGGCGCTGAGAGACTCTGGGGCTACTTTGACTGTGGTACAGCCCCACATGGTCAGAGCACAAGCTCGCACCGGACGCACAGTCGCTGTAAGGGTGGCTGGGGGCGCTATTCACAAACTGCCCACCGCTAATATGCTTGTTGATTGGGGTTCCGGGTCTAAACAACTGGAGGTGGGGATTATGCAAGAACTGCCCGCCGAGGTTTTGTTGGGAAATGATGTGGGATGCCTAACCTCTCAACTAGCCCGAGACCCCCCTGCCAAGGCCTACCCGGTTACCACCCGAGCTCAAGCCAGACTGGAAGCTCCGCTGCACTCTGAGGAAAACCAGGTAAGATTCGAAATACCTCCCTTACCCGATCCCCCCGTACCCTTCTGGGATACCCCCCAGGGGTTTGAACAGGAACAGCGTACTGACCCCCCGCGGCCGCTACCCCCGAGAACAACCCGCACGAAAAATTTGAGTGGTATAAGGGGTTGCTATATAGGGTAACCGAGGGGGTGGGACAGGGGGCTACCCAGGTCATAAAAAGACAGTTAGTTGTGCCCCGTAAATTTCGGGCTGAGTTGTTAAAGCTCAGTCATGACATTCCCCTAGCGGGACATTTAGGGGTCAAAAAGACCAGAGACAGGTTAACGCAAACCTTCTTCTGGCCCAGAGCCACCCAGGACCTTAAGTACTATTGTAGGACCTGTGATGTATGCCAAAGGGTAGGGAAAAGGGGAGACCTTCGGAAGGCTAAGCTGCACCCCCTACCCATCATCGAACAGCCCTTCCACCGAGTAGCGGTGGATTTAATAGGACCCCTCAGTCGCCCCAGCCCGTCGGGCAAAAAGTTTATCCTAACGGTGGTCGACTACGCCACTAGATACCCGGAGGCAGTCGCCCTCACCAATATAGAGGCCGAGAACGTGGCAGAGCTGTGGAGTGCAACCCCTGTTCAGCGCCCCGTATCATCCCCAGACTAACGGGCTCTGTGAACGTTTCAATGGCACTCTAAAACAGATGCTAAAAACTTTTACAGAGTCCCACAAGAATTGGGAAAAATTCCTTCCCCACCTTCTGTTTGCCTACCGTGAGGTGCCCCAGGCCTCCACTGGGTTTTCCCCCTTCGAACTCCTGTACGGGAGAAAAGTTCGGGGCCCACTGGAGCTCGTACGGGAACACTGGGAGGGCAATACAGATGAGGGGGGAGTCCCTATCGTCCAGTATGTCCTGGAGTTCCGGGACCGTCTGCGGGCCCTCACCGAATCGGTTCGGGAGAACCTGCAGGCGGCCCAGGAGGACCAGAAAAAGTGGTACGATAGGAGGGCCCAGGATAGAGTGCTGGACTTAGGGCAGAAGGTACTGGCTCTGAGGCCAGTTAAAAAAGACAAGCTGCAAGCAGCCTGGCAGGGACCCTTTAAGGTAGTGGAACAGGTTAGCGAGACTACCTACATCGTGAGCAAATGCTCAGATGAAAGGCTGACCAAAGCCTTCCATGTGAACATGCTCAAACCCTATTTTGAAAGAACAGAGGAGGTGGGCGCCGTGTGCGCCCCCGCCACAGAGGATAGTGAAGGACTACCCCTTCCTGACTTACTGGATACCACCCCCTGTACTATTGACCAAGTAAGCTTGGGTCAAAATTTAGACCTCCTGGAGAAAGGGGAGGCTACTCAACTGCTGCAGGGATACCGAGAGATGTTTTCCGCTACCCCCGGCTATACCTCCGCTGTGGTACACCGTGTGGAAACCCAGGGAGAGACGCCCCTACGGCAACAGCCATATCGGATCCCAGAAGCAGTACGTGAGAGTATGCTCACCGAGTTAAGGGATATGTTACGGCTAGGGGTAATAGAACCCTCCCAAAGTCCTTGGGCCTCCCCGGTGGTACTAGTACCTTAGCACGACGGCACTACGCGCTTCTGTGTAGATTACCGGAGACTTAACGACCGTACCATAACCGATGCCTACCCCATGCCTAGAATAGATGAGCTCTTAGACCGTATGGCGGGGGGGAACTACTTGACTACCCTGGACCTGTGCAAGGGTTATTGGCAGATCCCCTTAGAGCCTGCGGCCATCCCCAAGTCGGCGTTCGTCACCCCTTTTGGGCTATACCAATTCAAGGTGATGCCCTTTGGGATGAAGAACGCCCCGGCTACGTTTCAGCGGATGGCGGATAGGCTCCTGGAGGGGTTTCAGGACTTCGCATGTGCGTATCTAGATGATATTGCCATCTATAGCCGCACATGGGGAGACCATCTAGGTCATGTGTCCAGGGTACTCGAACGAATCCACCTCGCAGGGCTCACTTTGAAACCCGACAAATGTCACGTAGGCCTAGCCGAGGTCCAGTATCTAGGCCACCGGGTCGGCTCCGGTAGACAACGCCCCGAGCCCGCTAAGGTAGAGGCTATAGCTAACTGGCCCCAACCCCGGACCAAAACCCAGGTACTGGCTTTCTTAGGGACGGCCGGGTATTATAGAAAGTTCGTCCCAGAATATAGCGCCCTGGCCAAGCCCCTCACGGACCTTACCAAAAAGGCTCTTCCCAAACAGGTCTCCTGGACCCCAGAGTGCACGGACGCTTTCCAGAAGCTCAAAGCGGCATTGAGTGAGGCCCCTGTGTTGGCAGCACCCGATTACACTAAACAATTTCTCGTCCACACAGATGCCTCCATGTTTGGGCTGGGAGCCGTGCTAAGCCAGGTGGGGCGGATGGCATGGAACACCCGGTGGCATACCTCAGCCGTAAACTTTTGCCCCGAGAAGTCAGCTATGCCACCGTAGAAAAAGAGTGCTTGGCCCTCGTGTGGGCCCTCAAGAAACTTCAGCCCTATCTGTATGGGCGAGCGTTTACCCTTATGACCGACCACAACCCCCTGGTATGGCTCAACCGGGTAGCTGGTGACAACCCCAGGCTACTCCGGTGGAGTTTAGCTCTCCAACCATACAATTTTACCATGCAGTACCGTCCGGGTAAACAAAATGGGAATGCGGATGGTCTGTCCCGCCAGACCGAACTGGACACCTAAAAAACGTACTTTCTTCGAACATCCCCAAGCCAACCCGACAGGGTCTAGGCGGGTATGCCGACCTATGGACTTATAGGGGAGCAGTGTGAAGAAATGACTCAGTTAATCAGGATTTCTACCTTTTGTTGTACAGTTAATTCACCAAAACCCAGCTGCAATTCGGCATATAGCTTTCATTTCTACCCTTCGGATGGATTCAGGCGAATTCCCTGTGTAAAATATAGATGGCCGCCATTTCGGCACTTTACACGTGGCCGCGGCCATTTTACGTGCGAACAGCGGTGTTTGCCCGTCAACGCGTGGAACTAAAATCGGATACGCAAACAGGCGAACACCGCTGAGACCTCCATACATCCAGAACTTCGCACGGGAACAGACCGAATCACCGGCCGTTCGGTAGTTACATGTAACTTCGTATGGGGATTTCAACGATCACAAAGATGCGAACGGATGGCAGGGCTTTCGTCTCTTTTATTCGCCTAAACGGAGACCGACCGCAGGGCCAAAACTTATGGAACTATTTTCGGCTAGATGGTCCGTGCGGTCGGTCAAAACTTTAGTGTTCCATAACTCCCGAACCATTCATCCGAATGGACTGATTTTTTGATATGTTGTCCCCACAAATGAGAACTATCCAGCGGTACCCAATTTAAAGGTGTACCCCCTGTTTTTGGGGTACATCCAGAACTGGGGTAAAATAGTGCACGTTTTAATTAAGTTAACTGTTTATCAGAGGGGAGGGAGGTATGGGCTGTAACCTATACCTGATTGGTGATTTAATGCCTCCCCCTGGGTGTGTACTTCTTGTCTGTAACCTTAATAAAAAGCAGGCTGGAGTTTCCAGACCTCAGATCTACTTGTATCCTGATTCTGGACTCTGACTGTTATTTGGGAATTCGTATGCTTTACCAAGGGGATTATCTTGGGAAGCTGTTATATTTCTTATGGACTTCATTGCTTAGAACTACCTTAGACGCTGACATTGCAGGAGGAATTATCAAAGCGGTTCAGCTATACTTGATTTCCTTACAGTGTCTTAAGGCACTTGGGAGAGAACCTTCTGTCCCTGGATTGCATCTTTTGTCTGCATTGCTTGGATTTTATATTCTCCCTTGTATATTCATGGATTGGTTCGGTGAACTAAACTGCTATTACAGCCAGGATAATAATATTCAAGCAGACGAACAAAATGCCGAACGACTGACAACCCTGCGTTGGAGTGTGCCGCTTGTTAACCACCCAGAAGCTGTGGTTAACCTCAGCTTAATTGACAAAGGCTGGTTGGTCATCGTTCATATGAACTCCTTATTTGAAGGAGAAGATAGACCGGCGCACAGCCTAAAATCTGTGGAACTATTTGGGGCATGAAAGCCATGCTTGCGGTCAAATGTGACTTCTATAGAATTCGTGAACCCCTGCTCTGATCCGATCTGGATGATTTTTGGATATGTTGTTTGTCCAGATCAGAGCTATACAGGGATGTATAATTTATGGGGATATGTTTAAGTTTTGGGGTGTTTCTGAACTCTGGGTGAAAATTTATATTTTCTGCCTGTTGATAATTAAGTTATTCCATTAGCTAGCTTAAATTATATCACAGGCAGAGGGGAGGGATTGCTGACTGTATGTGGGAGTGTTACTGTGTTAATTATTGTTCCCATTGGTTTGTGTCCCTTTTGTCCCTGTGTTCTATCAGGTCCAGGGGGTGTGCCTCTGGCCTGAAAATGTGTATAAAAGATATGCGTCTGTGCTCAATAAACCAGTTCTACTTGACCCTCAATTCGCAGCCTCGACTTGTGTTTTGGGGGGGGGGGGGGTACAGCTATAATCACTACAGGGATTGCTATGCACTTCATACTCCCTTGAATAATCACTAAGTTCTTGTAAGAGCTTGTTTCTGTTCCTGCTTCACTCTCTGGGGAAAGAAGTTCACCCACTGGAACCTGGAGCCTTGTCGTAGGCCCAGGCTGGGTAAGAGACGGCGAGAATCCCAACCAAGCTGCGGCAGTTCGTGGGGTCTGCGGTGCTTATGGTGTCTGGTGCGGTGCTGATGGTCCTTGGTGAGTGCTAGGAGCATCCATCTACAATCCAACCCTCAGCCAGCCTGGGGCAACCGTAACAATACGCAACCCCTTAAAGACCCCTTTCTCTGTCAGCTGAAGCAATGCGGAGCACTCTGCACCCTACAGATCAAACATGGGAGTCACACAAGCGGAAGCAAAACTTGTCAATTCATTAAGAGAGCACTCCAGGATACCCAACAGGGGGGTAAATCAGCCAAATAGAATAATCATTACACCCCTCTGGCTAACAAATGTAACCTATTCTGAAGATGGTAGTCCACCAGTGTTAAGGAACATGCCTAAGCTTCTTGGTCTGGGAACAAACTGTACTAGAATAATGGGTCCTCGCAATTACAAGAATGGACCTAGGATAGAATTTCAATCCAAACAGACCATGAATCCTAGTTCTCCAACCTCAAGAGATTAAATGGAGAGAAAACAAAAAAACCTACCTCTACTTTCATACATATGCTGTAAGCTCTTCTTTTCGGTTAATGGGAACAGCTGGTCCACTTCCAGATTATCTTGCACCTGTGGTGAAAAGAAGAGTGGGCTTGTGGCTGTGCCTAGTCTTCTGCCCAGAGATTAAGACCCTCATATGGACTTGATAACTGTCACTTCACAACTATTTTTAATATAACAATAATTTCATCACATTTTGAAAGGAAATATACTTTATTACAGAATCTATGTAAAAATAATCAGAAAATGTAATCCCTACGTTTACTATATGACAGCAATACGCATGCACCATGTGTAGGACAGTGTTTTAAAACTGACTATCTCTATTGTCTCCCCTGCACAGAGGTGGGTGTTTACTAACCCTTCAATTAAAACAATGACATATATCCAAAACTGCAATGGTTTACAATGAAGAGCTAAAATGAAAGCATCACTGCACCTGTTTAGAAGAGGAGGTCTGAGTGCACGGAATAAAAAAAAAAAATCCATCAATCTATGGTTTTCCAAGAACCAAACTGTAAAACCATATTAGTCACATTAAAACCAGGCTTAAAGCACACAAGGGGTAAAAACCGTTTAGGCGATCGTCCCCCTTTCCAGATGCACAGGCACAGCTACTGCAGAACACCAATCCGCCGAACAGGAAACCATACAAATGCTGTAAACAGCCGAATAGGAAAAACCATACGAATAGGTTTACACTCCTAGCAGTCAAACTGGAACAGCATACAATAAATCCCCCCAAGAACGAGACAAAGCTCCGTGTTGAGGGTCAAGCAGTGAATAGACAGAGCTGTGGGTTTATTGTTCTTAT
>OW240914.1:5051001-5077227 GCA_933207985.1 Pelobates cultripes | reverse complement strand
GACAGCTCCAGGCCTCATACAGCGAGAGAGAGACAGCTCCAGGCCTAAGAGAGGGAGAGACAGACACCTCCTGGTCTGAGCGAAAGCGGCAGCCTAGGCCTTAGACAAGGCAAGAGCGCTCCAGCCTGGGATACAGACGGAGACAGACCTCTAAGCATTGCTGGGCCGGAGAGACAGCTCCACAGGCTGAGTGACACGGACTGGTCTTGCAGTGACTGCTCCACATCTACAGGCCTGAGAGAGACTGCTTTATTCTGGCCTTAAACAGCTGTATCTTCTTACAGACCTGGGCGACAGCGAGACACACCTCCAAGCCACAAAGAGACAGACAAATGTAGAGGCCTTAAAGACTGCTTTACACGATCTGTTACTGCCTTGGGATTTACAGAGACTGCTATAGACAGGCCAGAGAGTGTCTCCATACTCAGCTATAGAGGGCCAGACCTGGCCAGCCAGCATATCAACACAAGACTCTGAAAGGGGAACAGCACACAGGTCAGGGGTGTATATTAGTCCTGGGCAGGTAACCGTAGACCATATATGCACAGAAATATATTAATACAGAATATTGAGTGACTGCTAAATCTGTACATGACGTTAGAGCAGCAATAGACCGGTTTTGGATCCCAGCACACCCTGGGAAAAAAAAGAATTCAACGTTTACAAGAATATGAAAACCGCCTACGTGTACGCATAGTGTCGGACATACAGATCCCGAGGAGACCTTGCCTGTATTTCATGGGGTGGTACATAGCAGGGCCTTAGTGACAATATAGAATTGCCTATAGTGTTCATGGACATTGTATATAAACATACGCACAAATCTACACGAGTAAATATAGAAACACAGTGTTTCTATCCTAAGAGACTTAAACCTGAACGATACATCTGTATCAACTAGGATCCACAAGAGGGACAGTTAAAGAAGACTGGGGGAAAGCCACAGTGACACCCAGTGAACTTGACAAGTGAGATACAGACCTCAGAGGTGAAAATCCTGGCAGCAAAGCCCTGAGTCTGCAGTATCCTAAGGGTCTGTTCCAGCGGATACCGTATTCTAGGAGGTCGCTTCATACTTAGAGGTGGCACACTTCCCTAGAAGGTAAATATTGGAAACCAGCCCTGTAAGGTCAATGTCCTAAAGTGAGTTTGTATACAGTGGGAATGCTTGCCTAATGTGTGGTGTTGTAGACATTCCTTTCTGAGGGCCACTGCTGGGTAGCCACACTTTAATTAATCAGAGATCCGTTGGATGTTACTAGGTGACTGGTCGACCTCTCATTAGTTGTGGTTTACACACACCCCAGCTGCACGGAGCAAGTTGTATTGGAAGGAAAACGTCTAAAAAATAAGTTCTATTCAGTTTATATTTCATTTCTAATGCTTTACATAATGTTTGGTTATACGCTGGCCCATGCATCGGACTGTATAATTATTGTCTTTTCATGGGGAAGATGTCTGGTTATTTTGTACACTGATCGGGCTGTTTGGTGAACAGATACGAAGTCCTGTATCATAGAGGATTTTCAGAAGTTGGTTAAATGTGAGGGAATGACTAATGAGATTTGTAGTAGGGAGCTATGAGAGAGAAGTATGGAAACCAAGGATGGCCCCAAGCTTATGGACATGGCTGATTCTAGCGGTTTCTTCTTGAAAAGTGAGAATCTAGTTGAGGAAGAAGTATTTTGATGAGACCAAGCTGGGCTTTAAGTACTCAGTGAAGAGGTAAATTTACAGGGGGAAAATATAGCTGATTGTGGGAGTTCTATGGCCTGATTACTGTATGGAAAAATTTGTCTTTAAAACCAACCTTTTCTGTGGTGCTGTACAAAGGGCGGACAAATATACCAGTAATTCCAACATGAAAAGTTTCACAAATGTGAACAATAGGTGCTAGGGAACCTGCCGGAGTAAATGGGGAGGAATTACATTAAAGGTGCTATCTGTTCTTTACAGATTAAGGATGGATTGCATGTTGTTTCAGTGGGTGGAAAATACCTTCTTTAAGAAACGGTTTAAGCTGTACACACTGTCTAAAGTATGCGTGAGTTCCAGGGAACGCTGCAAACCTAAAGAAGTTTTCGATTTGAGCATTAGTTGGGAGTACAGAGGGATCTGCTGGTATCAGAGGCATCTATTGGTTGTGAGGTCAGAGGGATCTGCTGGTATCAGAGGCATCTATTGGTTGTGAGGTCAGAGGGATCTGCTGGTATCAGAGTGATCTGTTTGTTGACTGCAGAGGGATCTGTTGGTTGTGACGGCAGAGGGATCTGTTGGTTGTGACGGCAGAGGGATCTGTTGGTTGTGACGGCAGAGGGATCTGTTGGTTGTGACGGCAGAGGGATCTGTTGGTTGTGACGGCAGAGGGATCTGTTGGTTGTGACGGCAGAGGGATCTGTTTGTTGTGACGGCAGAGGGATCTGTTTGTTGTGACGGCAGAGGGATCTGTTTGTTGTGACGGCAGAGGGATCTGTTTGTTGTGACGGCAGAGGGATCTGTTTGTTGTGAGGGCAGAGGGATCGGTTGGTTGTGAGGGCAGAGGGATCTGCTGGTATTAGAGGGATATATTTGTGAATGCAGAGGGATCTATTGTGAATGAAGAGGGATCTGGTATCAGGGATCTATTGGTTGTGAGGGCAAAGTGATCGAGATCAAACACAAAAATAGGGATGAACTTTTAATATACAAAACAAAAACTAATAATGAATCTATATCTCTCCCTATTACTTTTAACTACAATAATAAGAGCAGTGAAATGAAAAAAATTATTAAAAAACATTGGCACATTTTAAAACATGACGACAAACTTTGTAAAATTATTCCTGAAAAGCCAAATATAGTTTTTAGAGGAGCTCCCAATTTTATATCAATTTTAACCACGAATTTTACTAAAACAATTCCACATAAAAATCCAGCATCTTTCTTTCCCCAAGCTAAATGTAAAACATGTATTGTATGCAAGACCACCGATTCCACATCACCATCTAAGCTGAAGCAATTTACTTCAAATAGGACTAGAATAATGTACAATATTAAGGAGTTCATAAGTTGCAATACTAAAAATGTAATTTAAAAACAGAACAAGGAGTAAGCACTAAATAACAAATAGGCAGCAACCCTCTAAGGGAATCCCTCAAACACCCTTAAGAAATAACAAAGGTGAGAAAAATAAGGGCTGTGCCAGAGAAACTTAATATGGAATAAAAATAACAAATAGTCCAAATAAAGAAAAATTTAAAAAATAGTCTTATCTAAAATGCTTGTTCCAGAACAATTGTCCTTGCTGTTCTCCTCCGTATAGGTCCACTCATATGTAAGAGATAAAATAGAGAACCAAATAGTGCAATAGGTTTAATAATAAAAGGTATAAAACTCACATTTACAAGAGCTATAACTCGCTCTAGTATGACAGGCGTACAGCGGTACAATCCCCGCTTATGGGATATAGGGTAGACTTCCTCCGTCAGTGGTATATTCAACACTCGGATAAAAAGAGACAACCAATAGTGCTCCCCACCGATTCCACATCACCATCTAAGCTGAAGCAATTTACTTCAAATAGGACTAGAATAATGTACAATATTAAGGAGTTCATAAGTTGCAATACTAAAAATGTAATTTAAAAACAGAACAAGGAGTAAGCGCTAAATAACAAATAGGCAGCAACCCTTTAAGGGAATCCCTCAAACACCCTTAAGAAATAACAAAGGTGAGAAAAATAAGGGCTGCACCAGAGAAACTTATTATGGAATAAAAATAACAAATAGTCCAAATAAAGAAAAATTTAAAAAATAGTCTTATCTAAAATGCTTGTTCCAGAACAATTGTCCTTGCTGTTCTCCTCCGTATAGGTCCACTCATATGTAAGAGATAAAATAGAGAACCAAATAGTGCAATAGGTTTAATAATAAAAGGTATAAAACTCACATTTACAAGAGCTATAACTCGCTCTAGTATGACAGGCGTACAGCGGTACAATCCCCGCTTATGGGATATAGGGTAGACTTCCTCCGTCAGTGGTATATTCAACACTCGGATAAAAAGAGACAACCAATAGTGCTCCCCACCGATTCCACATCACCATCTAAGCTGAAGCAATTTACTTCAAATAGGACTAGAATAATGTACAATATTAAGGAGTTCATAAGTTGCAATACTAAAAATGTAATTTAAAAACAGAACAAGGAGTAAGCGCTAAATAACAAATAGGCAGCAACCCTTTAAGGGAATCCCTCAAACACCCTTAAGAAATAACAAAGGTGAGAAAAATAAGGGCTGCACCAGAGAAACTTATTATGGAATAAAAATAACAAATAGTCCAAATAAAGAAAAATTTAAAAAATAGTCTTATCTAAAATGCTTGTTCCAGAACAATTGTCCTTGCTGTTCTCCTCCGTATAGGTCCACTCATATGTAAGAGATAAAATAGAGAACCAAATAGTGCAATAGGTTTAATAATAAAAGGTATAAAACTCACATTTACAAGAGCTATAACTCGCTCTAGTATGACAGGCGTACAGCGGTACAATCCCCGCTTATGGGATATAGGGTAGACTTCCTCTGTCAGTGGTATATTCAACACTCAGATAAAAAGAGACAACCAATAGTGCTCACTGGGTAAAATACTGGAAATAAAATATATAAAATGGTACTCACAAGAAAGGAGCAGACCGACTGCTCCTTGAAGATAGCGCTGGTGGTATGATCCCCACCTAGGATTACTTGGAGTCCAGGATAAAAAAATGCCAGGTAAAAATCTAAGGTGTATCAAAAGATAAATGGCACAAATAAAGAGTGACCGAATAATCTTTAATATATAAAAATACACAATATAATATCCATAAACGCGTTTCGCCAATACGGCTTTATCAATATGGAATAAGAACCTGATACCTGGCAAGAAAGAGTTTAAATAGCAAATTCAGACCTTTGAAATTGGCGCCAAAATTGTGAACAGCCAAACAAAATTTTTGGTTAGAAACAATCAAGTTTTAAACAATGTAGAAACAAGAATTTCATAATAGGCATACAATATAATAAACTTTAAAAACCTTATTGTACTTTAAGATGTTACTATTTGGTTCTCTATTTTATCTCTTACATATTTAAAAATGGTCTGCTCGAATGCCCATGTGGCTTCCAGTATGTTAGAATGACCACAAGGTGCTTAAAAATTAGATTGAGCGAACATTGCAGAAACATCAAAAATGGATACTTAAATCACTCAGTATCCAAACATTTTATTAACCACAATAAAGACCTTAAAATGTATGGGGATAAAAAAATGCACTTTACCCTGGAGAGAGTGCGATATAAAAAATGTCCTAGGAAAAACTGAAATGGAATGGGTCTACAGGTTACAGACCCTCACACCTCATGGTTTAAATGCAGATTTTGATCTGTAACTTTTTATGAGTATGCATACTATTAATACTATATGTCACATTTTTGGTTATGGAACTGTTTGTTTCAATATTTTAATTATTTGAGCATTTTATAATATCTATTCAAAAATAGAACCCAATGTTTTATATTCAGATCAATATTTGTTTTTATTAATTGAAAATACGTTTCCCCATAATTATGTATATTATAATATACCTTTTTTTATATATATTTTATTTATTAAGACATCATATTGAAATAATTAGAGCAATAATTAGGGCAATAATTAGAGCCTTTAATTTTATATTAATTCACTTATTTATTTATTTTTCTATCGACAGCATGAATCTCTGTATTTCCGTCAGGTATTTTGGTCTCCTATGCCATCCTTACATAGTCTCCTCCCCTGTGGGAGCGGCTCACTACCATTACCAATAGTGAACCGCTCGCCGCCGCCTCCTCCGTGCGCACGCCGACCGACATGACATTTCCCATGGAGCTTTGCTCCAAATCATGCCGGTCCCGTGCTGCTTTGCGGGGAGTGGCTAAATATTAGTGGGCAGAGCGAGCTGCTTGTCGGGCGCCGCCCTCCCTAAAGTAACTACATTTCCCATGGAGCCTAGCTCCGGTCATGTGATTTTAGGGTTTTATAAAAATCATAAATAAGCCTTGTTTTTCACAAATAACTATATTATATAGTTCATACTAGCCTACCCTATATACATGTATATTCGTTATTTTGTTTTAAAAATGTTTTTTAATATGTTTGCAATTGGTTAATCTGTTTTTTGGTGCCAATTTTAATTATCACATACCCTTATAAATACTGTTTCTTGCCAGGTACAATGTTATACTACCATTTTGATAAAGCCTTAAAGGTGAAACGCGTTAATGGTTTTAAATTGTGTATTTTAAACAAGAAATGTTTTTTTGGTTACCTTTTTTATAGGACCAATCCTCATTTTATTGTATTTTATATGCACTTTTTATTTACTCTTCCTGGCATTTCTATTGTATCCTGATTCAAGAAATCCCAGGTGGGGATTATTCCACCAGTGCTGTGTTAATAGAGCAGTATCTTCTGCTCTATACGTGTAAGTTTTTAATAATTTTTTCAAACTGAGAGCACTGTACGGATTATTTTGCAACCCGGACGGATCAGCTCCTGAGGACTGTATACATATCCCATCCAGCTATATCAGTGAGACGTTTCATTTATTTATTTTTATCGAACATTTTTCCATTTGGAAGGACTCTTTTATTCGATTTTATAGAGACTTTTTTTATAGGCCTATTTTGGTGTTATCTATTCATTGAGACCATTTGGCCTGGTCTTTACTGTCATTAATTACTATATTTAAGTTCCTAGCGCAGCCTTTACCCACTTTTACCAGTTTGGTATAGTGCATTGTTCAAAGAAATCGGCTCGGCCAGTATAAGGGCCTTGGTTCTGTCTAAATGAACTTCTGTTTGTTTAGCTGGACAAAGGTGCCCAATTCTTTTATAAAGTTCTCCCCAAAGAGAACCTTTTGCCTGTGTTACCTGGCTCGTTCAGAGCCATAGATGCATGTTTGGGCTCAGTCTTGAGCAAGATCGATTTGCGGCGTTCTGTGACAACCGCATTGTTGGCGTTGCCAACTTAAATCACACTCTGGATCTAACCACTTAAGATGGCGCAATCTAATTCTAGATCATCCTCTACTGCTTCAAAGATCTTGGCTGCTGAGCCCAAGATGCCCAGGATTTTATCCTGACAATTTTGCAATGAAAATTTCTTACTCAGGAATTGAATGATCTTAGGATCGACTGATAGCGTTTTACATGAGTCATCAGGGACTGTTCGGCGTGGCAATTCAGCCCGCAATTTATTTCACTTTGCCTTCTCAAAAGGCTTGCGTACTCTGGATGCAATATACTTGGCTACATTGTCTGAGGAGACCACTGGATGACATAGGTCATCAGGTTCGAATAGGGGTTCACATTGAGTGTCCACGATCGTATCGGTGTCCCCGTAGTCCGCATAATGTACCTCAATCTTGGTAGGTGTAACGGAACTGCTGGCACCCCGCCCGGGTACCTTCCGCTGACGGATGCTTCCGAGGTCTCCCAAGCACTCCACCTGACACCATAACCATTGCACACCCCACGAACCGCCGCAGCTTGGTTGGGGTCTCGCCGTCTCCGCACACTCTGGACCCAAGACTAGGGTCCAGCTTCCAGTAGGTTGACCTCTCCAAATTCCAGAGAGCAGGAACAGGGACAAGCTCTTAGCAGAGCTTAGTGATCATACCCTAGGGAGTATAGTGATTATAGCAATCCCCAGAGTGTAGTTCTCCAATCCCCCAAACATGAGCCGAAACTTCATGAAGGTACAAGATGATCTGACTCCAATGAGCGTTTATTCCTCCTTATATACAAGTTTTCAGGCCAGAGGCACACCCCCTGGACCTGGTGGTAAACTGTGACAAAAGGGACACAAACCAATGGAAACACTAACAGAATAACACTCCCACATATACAATGAAATCCCTCCTCTCCATCCTGGACATAATTGGCTTAAAGCGGCACTGTCATGCCGAATCCAGCTTTTTTTTACCCCCCTCTTGCCTCCACTACATCTAACTAACACCCTAGTCACCCCCAAATGCCCCTAAGCCCTCCACATTACCTATTTTTTATTCCTTGTTTTCTGCCCCGATCTTTATTCAGGGCGCCGCCATCTTTGTATGGTAGATGAAGTCCCTGTGGGACACGTCATCAGCCCACACTAGCTAGACTGTGAGATTCCCGCACATGCCCAGTGAAACACCTGGACATGCGAACGGGAATTTCATCTATTCACTCATTCATCAGACAGACGAATGAATGAATGAATAGAAAGATCAGCCGAACAAACAAACACTGTGTATCAGTGTTCGTTTGTTCGTGCAGTTTATTACAAGGAGGGAGCTACCGGCACTCAGCTCCCTCCTTGTAATATGTAACTATAGAAGTGGCAGTCCTCCCTCACTCTGTGACATCTCCCCAATGCCCCTACTCGCTATACCGTGAGTAGGGGCATGTCCACTAAACAGTGAGCAGCCTGTGGCTGCTCACTGTAAAAAAAAAAAAAAAAAAAAAAAAACTATTGGCCTTGAAGATAATGGGGGGTGGGGACCTACTGTCCTGCCCCCAACCCTGGGCGGCGGGTGGGGGCCAAATGGATTTCAAGCCATCCAATCACAGTGCTCTGTCTCATTTTACACAGCGTGGGAAAATTCTTTTGAATTTTCCCATGCTGTGTAAAATGACAAAGAGCACTCTGGCTTAAACCCAGCAATCAGAGTGTTCTTAGCCTAATTTTTTTTTTTTTTTTTTGCGCTCAGGATTTTTATTTTCAATTCGACGGTTATGATTTTTTTATTTGGCCTTTTTTGGGGCTGAAAAATGACGATTTGAGAAAAAAGAAGTCGAATGGTAAGTTTAATTTTATTTTACAGGCTATTTATTTTATTCCCCCCTCACTATTTTTTAGGGTGAGGGGGGTAGGTAGGGACTTTTTATTTGGGTGGGGGGGTGGGTGACTAGGGGCTTGGGGACCCCTAGTCACCTTGGTGGGGAGGGGGGAAATTGACTTAGGGCCGGGGGGGGGGAGAACAGTAGGTCCCCCCCCTCATTATCTTTATGGCCTCCACCCGCCGCACAGGGGTGGGGGCCGGAGGGGGGTTGGACAGTAGGTTGTCCCCCCCCCCCATTATCTTCATGGCCCGCACCCGCTGCCCAGGGGTGGGGGCCGGAGGGGGGATGGACAGTAGGTCCCCCCCCATTATCTTTATGGCCCCAGCCGCCGCCCAGAGGAAAGGTAAGGATCATGGGAAAATTGCTCTGACCAGCGGAAATGAAGCACACTTTGCTCCTCCGCTGGTCAAGCGGAGGAATCCTCCATAAGGCAAAGAGTCCCTACTTTGTCTTATGATTTTAAAGAAAACTAAAGAAGAACAGATCCTGAGAGAGGGGGAGAAGAGGAAGAGATTGAGGAAAGGTAAGTTTGGCATGACCGTGCCGCTTTAAGGCACTGCAGTAAACTCAATTATATCCAGGTACAGAAAATAACTTTTACATTTTACAGCAAAAATACATAAAAATACATAATTCTTATATTACACAGAACCCCCACATTTAACCTATCCCCAGATAGCTCGGATCTGCGCGCCCAATATAGGTGATCAGATCCCACAAACAAAGTAAATTTGCCATGGGGTTAAAGTTTTTGGGAAGCCTCTTTTGACTGACCGCAAGCAGGATTTCCTGCCCAAAACAGTTCCACAGAGTTTGGCTGTGCGGCCGGTCTATTTCCAATGTTAAAATCTGTTCACATAGAGAAAACGACTAAGTCCCATTCGAATGTACGAACGGGCCCCAATGGAATAGGCTTCCAGCTGAGGTGGTAGAAGAACACAGTGAGGTAGTTTAAGCATGCGTGGGATAGGCATAAGGCTATCCTAACTATAATATAAGGCTAGGGACTAATGAAAGTATTTAGAAAATTGGGCAGACTAGATGGGCCGAATGGTTCTTATCTGCTGTCACATTCTATGTTTCTAATCCAAACTGGATTATAAAGAGGACATCCTGGGCTTTCCAGTGATGTGATGTGATGTGATAGGCTGGGAACTTCCTCTTACTTTTTCATCTAAAATGGATGGTATATTGGAAGACAAGTTTTTCGGTTCCCAGGAAAATGTTTGTGTAATGCTCCTATATGAATTTGCCAGTCAAGCCTTCCCTATTCAGGGACTTAACCAGTTAATGACTCAGTCTTTATTGCATAGACGCTACGCTGACCCTGTTTGCAGTAAAATATATATTACAGATATTAAAAGCCAGAACAAAGTTAGCTGACATTTATAAAGGGACTACAATTTTATTGATGTAACTAACACCTTGGAGACCATTGTCATTTGTCTCCCATAGGAAAGTCCAGTTAACATTAAATGATACGCATCATTGTGAAAACCGTCCTGTAATGGCATAAACTAGCGTTGGTCCCTAAGGGTTAAAGGTTCTACGTAACTGAACAAACCTGACTATTGGACTGGGCTGTGGAGGGCCTAGCTGGAATAAGCTGCTGCTTTGGCCTGTGATTCAGATGCAGTTGGCCGGGACTGGATGCAGTCACCAGGCTTAGACCTTTGAGGGTTACTGCTGTGTGTGCCTGCTTTGCAATGCTCGTTCTCCTGTCATTTTGTTTATATCGAATTCCCAGCAGCCAGTCCTTCGTTGCTTTTCTGTTAAATGTTTCCATGTCTCTCTTGATGAACACCAGAGCAGCGATTCCTCCGTTTTTGCTGGCACCCACCCTCACGCTGTATTTATAGTGTTAATGGAATCGTTTGCCTTCCTTTGTTATGAGCTGTTATAACTGAACTAAACCGCTTGTATGGTCTCAATGCTTTATAGAGATTTTTTTAATGTTTCTAGAAATTTAAACAGTATTAGTTCTTTGCATATCTGCCTCCATGATGAGGGACTACCATTTTAGGTGCTGTGCAAATATACCTTTGTGATGTGTTGTTACTGTTGCCCAATTAGTTTGTGTACACTTTATTTGGTATAATTTGAGGCTTCCTTGTTGCTGGCTAGGCCTCACCTCCTCCTGTATCATCACAATTATGGCGAGACCTAATTGGGGTACTGAAGTACCTGTATATTGTGGGGGTGTTCTAAAGTACCTGTACATTTGGGGTGGGGTGTACTAAAGTACCTGTACATTTGGGGAGAGGGGGGGTGGACTAAAGTACCTTTACATGTGGGGAGGACTAAAGTACCTGTACATTTGTGGGGCAGGGGGTGGACTAAAGTACCTGTAAATTTGGGGGGTGGACTAAACATTTAGTACCTGTACATTTAGGGGATGGGGTGTACTAAAGTACCTGTACATTTGGGGATGGGGGTGGACTAAAGTACCTGTACATTTGGGGGGGGTGGACTAAAGTACCTGTACATTGGGGGGGGGGGAGATTGCTACATGTGCATTTTATTGCTGTAAAATGTCACGCAGAACTAAGAAAATAACATTTCTTAATCTTTTACCTTTTTAGGTCTTATTCATATAAAATAGTTTGATATATAATTTATATATAATAAGTGTGGGTGCATTTAATATGACATGTAGGCAAATCCAAGGTTTTGTTTTGAATGTATACAGTTGCCAGTTGTCCTGTGGGGTTAATGAGTACGTCCTTTTTACCACTTGCCTTCATTTTTTTTATCTTTTCTTCCTTGTGCTGGATCTCAATACATGGGAGCTGCCATTTTGTTTTCCTTTGTCCGTGATGTCTGCCGTTTTCCTTCCGTGAGATTGATTGTACTGATGTATTGTGGGTTAATCTGATAACAGAAGCTTTGAGCTCCGCCAAGTGTCACATTTTGTCAGCCTGGCTGTTATAAATAAGGAAAAGTATAGTCTGTACAATTCTACAAAACTACAGGAATAAAAAAAAGATTGACACTGGTAGCTATTTAGAGAGAGTTTGAATATTTATTTTTTGTTTTCTATAGTGCCAGGTTAAATCCCATTCAGTCACTTTTCTGAATCCAGCGCCAATGTACCTCGGCGCTGGGTCAGGCTCCTCTCCGCCGAAAGTCAGCCGGCTGGAGAGAGACCTAATGCACACGCGCTGCAATGGCCGTGCATGCGTTAGACTTTCGTCATTGGAAAACATTCATCAATGCTTTCCCATGGGGAAAAATATGACACAACATGTAGAGCGTGAGGATGTCCAGTGTCAAATAACGGACCAAAGATCCATTTCGATTCTGGAAGCCCTCTAGCGGCTATTTGTTAGACACTGAGGGCAAACATAGAGCTACAATGTAAACATTGCAAGAGGGACACTTCACCCAGACTCCTTCAATTAGCTGAAGTGGTCTGGGTACCTACAGTGTCCCTTTAATTCAATAGTATTTTTGCCTGAAATAAAGTGGTACCCAAATGGTAGACCCCTACCCCTCCAATGTTTCTTTAAGATATTGCCGATAATACCTCCTAGGACCGCCAGGCCCATTACAAGCCCGGCAGTCCTGGGGGGGGGGCTTTTACACAGGACTGGAGGAGCTGCAAGAAAGGTAAGAAACAGCTTCCTGCAACCCCCCCAGTACTTAATAACCCACTGGACCATCAGGGAATACTATATCCCCCCCCTCCCTGCTAATAAGCTGGGAAGGGGGACTAAATAAAAAAAAAAAAATTACAATATTTAAAAAGGCCCCCCCATTTTACACAACTTACATCACTACACACACTACACACAGTGCATTATATACACACACACACTGCATTATATACACACACACTACACACACTTCATTATATACATGCTACACACACACACTGCATTATATACATGCTACACACACACACTGCATTATATACATGCTACACACACACACACTGCATTATATACATGCTACACACACACACACACACTGCATTATATACATGCTACACAAACACACACTGCATTACTCACTACACAAACACATTCTGCATTCACTATACACACACTACACAAACACACATTCTGCATTCACTATATATACACTACACACACACACACTGCATTCACTATATATACACACACTCTGCATTCACTATATATACACACACTCTGCATTCACTATATGCACACTACACACACTGCATTCACTATATATACACACACACTGCATTCACTATATATACACACACACTGCATTCACTATATATATACACACACACTGCATTCACTATATATACACACTACACACACACTGCATTCATTATATATACACACTACACACTACACACACACTGCATTCACTATACACACTACACAAACACACACAGTTTCCCTGTCTAAGCACACTTCATTCACTACATGTGGCATGTATATTTTGTGCATTTACCTTTAGAACTAGTTTATTTTTTTCAAAATATCGGCAAGTTATCGGCTATCGGCCTGAAAGTTCACAGATTATCGGTATCGGCTCTGGCCAGGTAACAAGCAGGGAAGGGGGACAAAAAAATAAATAAAACATAAACATTACAAATTTAAATAAAAAATGCATTCTCCCCCTTTTACACAAATCACATCCCTTCAGGAAAACACACACTCTGTATTATATACACACACTACACACTCTGTATATAATGTGGTGTGTGTGTGTGTGTATGTATGTGTGTGTATGTGTATGTATATATATATATATATATATATATACACACACTGCATTTGCTATACACACTGCACTCACTTTACGAACACTACACACACACCCCGCATTCCCTTTACACACCACACACTACATTCAGTATACACACACTACACAAACACACACTCTGCATTACTTATATACACAGTCACGCATTAACTATACACACACTACAGTCGCGCATTAACTATACACACACTACAGTCACTGCATTAACTATACACACTATACAAACACAGCCTGCATTCATTATATACACACTACACAAATACACACAGCTCCACTGTCTAAACACACTGCATCCACTGCATGTGGCTTGTATATTTTGTGCATTTACCCTTAGAAATAGTTTATTTTTTCAAAATGGTAAATGCTCAGAGTATCGGTATCTGCTCTAAAAAAAATCAATATTGGTCGATCCCTGACATATATTATCAAATTACACATATATTTTTTTATGTATTTACATATTTATTTTATATTATATATAAATATATATAATCAATATCATTCTATGTGTATTTTGATTATTTATTTATATATATATATATATATATATATATATATATATATATATATATATATATATATATTAAAATACACTTAGACTTGCACTCACGGTCTTGGTTTTCTTTAAAAGATTCCTTTATGTCATTTCTTTAAAATCCTATCAACGTTTCAGCCAACGTCCGTAGCTTTCATCAGGATCAATTCAGCACAAATACACTTATATAGCTAAATAAATCACTCACAATCTGTATTGCTATCACTCCTCCTTGGCGTCCCTCAAGCCCATCTGCGCATGCGCAAGCATTCCGCTACCCGGAAGCTGCGGAATGATGTCACCGTTCGTTGCCAGGGTTACCCGATGCCTCTACAGGCTCCCCGGCAACTGGGTAAACAAGTTCCCTCTGTGCACCGATCTAATAGCATACACAACCATTCAAGGAAAAAATTTAAAATATTTAAAGCATTACCCTTACGGTTTTTCTCAGAGGTCTTATAAGTTACAGATTCATCTAAACTTAATGGTACGTAACAAATAAACAATAAGCTATGTAGGTATACATTTCTGCTGGAAGTTCTAAAAGATTGTTTCTAATATATTTAAAGTGACATATCTTATTTATCATTAAGGTGCTGTACCCTATGTTGTATTGTGTTTTGATTTTGCAATAGTGCTTATAAATATTATCTATTTCCTATTCATAGAAATACTTTTTATATGCCATAAAGTGATACTCTTGCTATTATGTACATTAAAGTGCCCTGAAGTGATCTACCGTATATACTCTAGTATAAGCCGAGTTTTTCAGCACATTTTTTGTGCTGAAAAACCCCAACTCGGCTTATACTCGAGTCACTGTCTGTATTATGGCAATTTACATTGCCATAATACAGACTGGGGGCTGGTAGCGAGCGCTTACCTCTCCTGCAGCTCCTGTCAGCTCTCTCCTCCTCTGCGCCGGTCCGTGCAGCACCTCGGTCAGCTCCCAGTGTAAGTCTCGCGAGAGCCGCGGGGTCATAGTGCGGCTCTCGCGAGACTTACAGTGTGAGCTGACAGAAGAGCTGCATGGACCGGCGCGGAGTAGGAGGGAGCTGACAGGAGCTGCAGGAGAGGTAAGTAACAGCTCTGCCAGCCCCCCTCCTCCCCCCACTGAACTGCCAATGCCACTGGACCACCAAGGATTGAGAGCCCCCCTCCCTGCCATGTATCAAGCAAGGAGGGGGGACAACAAATAAATAAATATAATAATACATAAATATAAATAATAATAAAAAAAATAATTTAAAAAATAATATAACGAAAAAATTAAAATAATATTAATTAATAATATACAAATATAAATAATAATTAAAAATAATTAAAAAAAATAATATAACAAAAAATTAAAATATATATTTTTTTTTTTATAAAAAATGCCCACCCCCCACCAAGGCTCTGCATCACACACACACTGCATCACGCACACACACTGCATCACGCACACACACTGCATCACGCACACACACTGCGTTTATACACACACACTGCATTCATCATATACACACACTGTAAATAAATATTCAATTAATATAATTTTTTTAGGATCTAATTTTATTTAGAAATTTACCAGTAGCTGCTGCATTTTCCACCCTAGTCTTATACTCGAGTCAATACGTTTTCCCAGTTTTTTGGGGTAAAATTAGGGGCCTCGGCTTATATTCGGGTCGGCTTATACTCGAGTATATACGGTATATGTACAAGAAAGTGCTTTTTCATCTCTTAAAGTGACTCCCCCAGCTTTTAGACATATGTACATTAAAGTGCTTTTACTATCAAAGTGACACATTTGCTGTTTATGTATATGAAAGTGCTTAAAGTGAAAAAGTTAAAGGGATGCATGCGCCTTATCTACATTAAAGTGCTGAAAAGTGAATTATGTTTCTCTATACATTAAAGTGCATAACGTGATATGTCTCTATAATATATATTATACATTTAGGTTAAACAATCTTTACTATATCTATCTCTATACTTCATAGGTACTTATATTCATTCCATCTGTCGTTCTAAAAAATTTAACTTTCCTCTGAACTAATAACAGAATTTCTGGTAACTTTATCTATAACTCTGGGAGGTCAGTTCTTCCTCTTAAAGATGTTCATATAAATGAATGGTGCGATACCATTTCATTCAATCCTCTGGGTGCAACTCTGTCCAATTCTTGTATCCAAAATGTCTCTCGTCTCAATAATGCATTGCCTCTATCTCCACCCCTTCTGGACTGTGGCACATGATCTATTGGTAGTTAATGGATGTTTGTACTGAAATGTTTCGCCACCGGTTTATCAGTATGTCCATCTCTATACGCCGTCCTTATGTTAGATCTATGCCCTCTGATTCGGTCACATAGTTGTGTCTCGGTTTTCCCAATGTAGACCAAGCCACAAGGCCATGATATTTTATAGATAACAAAAGCTGTTCTACATGTTATGGTATATTGTAGATCTTGTTTTTATGTGGGTGGCTAAAATTTCATGATGAAACCATATGACCACACGTCACGCACCCTAAACACTTGTGTTTTGTTTTGTTCAGTGTAACTTTCTTCGGGGTCTGTTCTCATTACTATATCTTTCAAATTCCTGTTCCTTCGGTAACAAATCCTTGCTGGTTCCTTGAATTCCCTTGGTAGGGTATTATCCCATGCTAGCATATTCCAGTTACTCCTCACAATATCAGATATTTTCTGTGACTTATTGTGAAATGTCATGGGGAAGACTAATTTAGGGTTTGTAGTGGTGTCTTACCACGTGGTCGCATTTTTCTTAGCTTCTTCCAACACTCTATTTAAGACTCCTTCAGACTCCTTTCCAAAAATGTAATCTTCATCTCAAGTATTTGTTTCTGTTTCACTGTTTCTTTTGAGTTATTTTTCATAACCCTGAGGAATTGTGCTCGCGGTATGGAATTTTTCAAACTGGTTGGGTGGGAACTGGTGTGGTGTAATATTGTGTTGCTGTCCGTGGGCTTGGAGTAGAGACTATAGGCAATCCTACTGACAACTCCACGTCTAAAAATTGGACTTTTTCTGTGCTTACAACAGCCATCATCCATACCAGTCTTGGTAATTCATTGATGTATTTCACCATTTCATGAGCTTGTGCTATTCTACCTCCCCGTAAGATATCATCTATGAAACAAAAGTATTTTATGATGCTTTGTTGAAATGGCTTTATTATATGTTCCGTTTCAAAGATATACATTTACGCATTCGCGTACATTGACGCCATGGCTGCGCCCATAGACGTTCCTGATGTTTCGCATCATGAATATCCCCACGATAGGTAGAACAAAAGCCCAAGGTATGCCGGGATTGGATAGAAGTTCTAAACAAAATGTCACTAGATCTCATGTTGATCATAATACAGGATGTAAAAGCAGATGTGACAGGACTACAATTTCTGTCTGGACTTCTTTAACCATTGCATACCGTGGATATACAAATGAACCGACTTGCCTGTTTATGCGAACCACTATTGCCCAAGAAAACGAATCCAAACTACCGAACACAGGACCACCCTGAAGTAAAGTTAAGTGATACTTTACCTCCCAGACCAGCACAGCCGTTCGCATGGTTCAGCACGAATCCTTTGTGTAAAGTATAGGTGGCCGCCATTTCTGGACTTTGCACGTGTTCGCGGCCATTTTACGCACAAACAGCGGTGTTTTGCCATCAATCGTGTGGAACTAAAAACTGATACGCAAACAGGCGAACGGCCGGCCGTTCGGTAGAAAGATTAAACTATGCATGGGGATTCCGGCGAACGTCAAGATAACTGTGGATGGCAAGATTTTCGTGGGTTTTCAATGCACGAACGGGGACCGACCGCAAGGCCAAAACTTGGCGGGTGGTGGCCAAATGATAATGGGGAGGGGGAGACCTACTGCGTCCCCCCCCCCCGCCCCGACCGCTGGGCGGCGGGGGGGGCCAAATGATGAGGGGGGATGGATCTACTGTCCTACCCCCCCTGGCCCCCACCCCTGGGCGGCGTGTGGGGGCCATAATGATAATGAGGGGGGGGGACCTACTGTCCTTCCCCCCCCCGGCCCCCACCCCTCGCGGTATAGCGAGTAGGGGCATATTATTTACTAATACTAAGTAATCTTTAATTAGTATTGGTAAAGTTGGCTGAAAGACCAATTTAGGTCTTTCAGCCTTTTAGTAGATACCTTCCTAATTCCGGTATTCACGGTATTAGGGAGCTATATACTAAGCGGCTGCAAGATGCAGCCACAGCAATGAATAGGATCGGAGTTTCATTCATTCGAATGAAATACCGATCCGAATAAAATGCCGAATTGCGTTCTAAAAGAAACGAACAGACTGTTGTCATTCAGTAAGAACGCAATTCGGCAGTTTCGTGTAAAATGACAGGAAGCATCTCGGGAACACAGAGGGAAGGTAAGGATCATGGGAAAATTGCTCTGACCAGCGGAAATGAAGCACACTTTGCTCCTCCGCTGGTCAGAGCTGGTCAAGCGGAGGAATCCTCCATAAGGCAAAGAGTCCCTACTTTGTCTTATGATTTTAAAGAAAACTAAAGAAGAACAGATCCTGAGAGAGGGGGAGAAGAGGAAGAGATTGAGGAAAGGCAAGTTCGGCATGACAGTGCCGCTTTAACCCTGTAACTTTCCAAGACCCCATTAAACCTGTACATGGGAGGTACTGTTTTACTCGGAAGACTTCGGTGAATACAAATATTAGTGTTTCAAGACGGTAAAATGTATTACAACGATATTGTCAGAGAAAGTTATATTTTTTTGCATTTTTCACACACAAATGGCACTTAAACTGACAATATAGTTGATATGTTTTGCAACACAAATATTTGTGTTCAGCAATATCTCCCGAGTATAACAGTTTCTCCCCCCCCCCCCCATGTACAGGTTTTATGGTGTTTTTAAAAGTTAGCCAAATATAAGGCTTGCATTTCAGTTTTTTCACATTGATATTTGTCAGATTGGTTACGTTGCCTTTGAGACCGTATGGTAGCCCAGGAATGAAAATTAACCCCATGATGACGTACCATTTGCAACAGTAGATAACCCAATGTATTGCAAATGGGGTATGTCCAGTCTTTTTTAGTAGCCACTTAGTCACAAACACTGGCCGAAATTGGCGTTCAAATTATTTTTTTACATTTCACACACACAAAAAATATTAACACTAACTTTGGCCAGTGTTTGTGACCAAGTGGCTACCAATACCTTGGGTTGTCTACTATTGCAAATGGTATGCCATCATAGGGGTAATTCTCATTCTTGGGCTACCATACGGTCTCAAAGGCAACTTAACCAATCTGGCAAATTTCAGTGTGAAAAAACTGACAAATGTAACATGCTATATTTGACCCTGTAACTTCCCAAAACACCATAAAACCTGTACATAGGGGGTACTGTTTTACACATGAGACATCGCTGAACACAAATATGTATTTTAATGCAGTAAAAGCAAATAGTATTATGACATTCACAGTTAAAATGTCATATAGAACTAAAAAAATAATTTATTTTCTCCCAATTTATTTTATAGATATTAAATTGTTTCATAGCTAAATATTTGATGTTAAATGAAAGCCCTGTTTTCCCTGAATAAAATTATATATAAGTGTTGGTGTACTTAATATGAGAGGTGAATAACGGTTGGACAGATATCGCGCAAATTCCAGATTTTGTTTACGTTTTGTTTTGATCACAACTTTTACATTTTGCTCCGTTCTTAAGGGGTTAAATAAAAAAAATATGCGCTGTAAATACATACACTTACAAGATGAAGACGTATAATGCGCTCAAGGGTGCCTCCCCCGATGTTATTGGGGGAGGCTGTTGGTCCCTCCTTCTGGTTCGTATAGGTAGATATGAAACAGGACTCCAAATGGTAAAGGTATAAAAGGTCAGCAGCTTTTATTATAAAAACGGCGAATAATCACCCACAGGTAATAAAACAAAAATAGGTCCTACGTGTTTCATTCCAGGCTTGGAACTTCCTCAGGGACCATAAAATCAATACAGTTACAACTTATGACAAAGCAGCCTAATACCTCCCACCCGCAAGTCCCTTTAAATAGGGCTAGTCCCTATGTCCATTGGTGGATCCGTGGGTGTTCTCATCCATCTTCGGTCCTATTGGTGAGGTTGTAGCTCCTGTTCATCGGTTAATATTTAGCAATCCTTCTCCCTCATCACGGTTAAAATCAAAACATCTGTGAATAACAGACCTGGAAGTGCGTTCCATGTAGTACTAACGCGTTCCAAATGGCGAACATTTTGCATTGTTTAGGGGGTGCAATTCCTGTAAGGCCTGTGTCACTGCATCTATACGGAGGACCAGTGTATTCTCTAGTTTCACAACAGGCGACACGTATAAGATCAAATCAGAAATAGGATGCCACATGGACTTTGTGGTTTATTTACTGCAGTGTCCCTGTGGCAAACAATACATTGGACGCACTAAAATAATCCTTAAAGTTCGGATACTGGAACATCTTACTAACATAAGAAAAGGACTCATGACACATTCGGTCCCGGTTCACTGTAATGCCTGCCCCCTTTTTTCAATTAAAAATGTCAAATGTAAGGGTATTGAAAGAGTTCTACCATACTGGCGAGGAGGTGACAGGATGAAAAAATGAGCTCCACACGAAACAATTGGATCCATAAACGCCAGACGCTAGAACCAAAGGGACTCAATGTGGACATAGACTTGGTCTGATTTTTGTAACTAAGGGAATGTTTTAATTTTCCTCTTCTTAACTTTGGGTTTCTCTCTTTATATTTTGGTCTCTTGCTTTTTTTGTGGCTTATATATATATTTTGTTATTTTTTATAATATACTCTTTCCAAGAAGAATATTTGATGCATCCTAATAGTGAAGCATTTGATACTATATTATTGGTGTTTGTATATATTAACATCGTACATTTTTTAGAGAGAGGGATTTGTGCTTTTCTAATCACATAATATAATCTTTCTTTAATGGTCATAAGGACATAATACATTCATAAAATTATAATTATGGCTAAGGGTTGACCGATTATCGGTCTGGCCAATATTCTGAATTTTCTGCAACAAAAGTATCGGCCAATACCAATATTGCCGGTAATGCAGACCAGGACCGCCATCAGGGTCCTGGAGGACTCACGGCATCCTGGGGGGCCCAGCAAGCTCTTAGCTCCCTTCCGTTTTACCCTTTGTAAATCTTGCGAGTCCCGCAGCCGTCAGTGTTGAAACAGGTTACCATGGCAACGCTCTGCACGGCACGCTGGCCGCGAGAGTTAGACGGGGAACTGAAGGAGTTGCTGGGCCCCCCTGGACTGCCGTGGGTCCTCCAGGAAATACCATATCCACTCTCCCTGGCCAAGTAAGAAGATGGGAGTGGAGACTAAAACATTATAAAAAAAAAAAAAAAAAAATTAAAAAAAACAATGCCCCACCACCCCCATTTTACACACTTAACATAACTACACAAACACTCTGAATTAATTATGTTACGGTTGCCCCGGGCTTGCTGGGGATATCCTTGTTCCCGAATCCAGAGAGACGAACGCAGCTTCATTCGGCGAAATCCTGCAAGTGTAGAATCATCCCACTAGCTATAGCATAGCTAGGATACCCTTTCCCCTACAAAATGAGTCGAGGCTGCGATTTGAGGGTAACACGAACTGCTTTACTGGTACTCTTGCACGGCAATTTATGCAACTTTGAGGCCAAAGGACAGCCCCCTCTGGACCTGATGGAATAAAGGACAATGACATATTCCAACCAATGAAAACAGTGTATTATTTGAAAATGTTCCCGCCTAGCTTGGAGATAATTGGGTACAATAACCTAATTATCTCCAAGCGCATTAAAAAACCCCATTTTTATACATACAGTAAAACAGCATAAAAATACATAACTTTGGTATTTTAATACAAAAAACGTTCATGCGACCATTCGCCAGATAGCTCAGATCTGAGCGCACAAGTAACACGAATTGCGTTCAGATCTCCCGAACGGTGTGCCAGAATTCTGTTTTAAAAGTCTGTGCGGCAGTCTCTTGCTTTTTGGGTGAAACGCCAGGCCCTTAAGCGGGATTCGTGCTGTTCAGTCGCCGTTTAGAGTTCCAGAGAGTTTGTCTCCATGTCGTGCTGAGCTTGCGATGAAACAAAGATGGCCGCTGCCTCGTGTTGGGCATACGAACGGCGACCACCATGGCTCAGGTACTTAACTTGGCGGCACACGACAGGGTCTAGGTGGCCGTCGTTCGGTAGATAGTTCGTTCATTGGTCGGTAGTCCGTTCGGGCCATAGTATGCGAACTGGGGCCACCCTGACGGCACGCAATTAAGTGGAGGTTAACCTCAGACCGCAATCTCACGTCAGTTAATTGTTGGCACACGTCTGCATGGAGGTGGTCGATGGTTCGTGTGTTTATCCGGTAGACCCGAGGTCAAAACTGTTTAATTGGCGGCACACGCCAAGGGCCGGGTGGTCGATCGTTCGTATTTACGAACGGCTGGCAAGTGAAGTTCGTGGGGAAAGCAAAGTAATGAAAGGGATTAAAACAAAGTATCTGTATATGTCCAACAGAGGAGATACATAAACACACTACACAAACACACACACACTCTGTGTATGCAGTGTGTATATAATGAATGCGTAGTGTGTTTGTGTAGTGTGTTTGTGCAGTGTCTATAATGAATGCAAACACACACACTCTCTGCATTCATTATAGACACACACTCCTTGCACAAACACACACACTGTATTCATTATGTGCACACACTACACAAACAAATTGATTCATTATATACACACTACACAAACATTCACGGCACAAACACACACACTGTGCAGTGTGTTTGTGTAGTGTGTGTGTGTATATAATGAATGCGCACACACTCTGCATTCATCCTATATACACACACTCTGCATTCATTCTATATACACACTCTGCATTCATTCTATATACACACACTCTGCATTCATTCTATATACACACACACTGCATTCATTCTATATACACACACTCTGCATTCATTCTATATACACACACTCTGCATTCATCCTATATACACACACTCTGCATTCATCCTATATACACACACTCTGCATTCATTCTATATACACACTCTGCATTCATCCTATATACACACACTCTGCATTCATCCTATATACACACACTCTGCATTCATCCTATATACACACACTCTGCATTCATCCTATATACACACACTCTGCATTCATCCTATATACACACACTCTGCATTCATCCTATATACACACACTCTGCATTCATCCTATATACACACACTCTGCATTCATTCTATATACACACTCTGCATTCATCCTATATACACACACTCTGCATTCATCCTATATACACACACTCTGCATTCATCCTATATACACACACTCTGCATTCATTCTATATACACACACACTGCATTCATCCTATATACACACACTCTGCATTCATCCTATATACACACACTCTGCATTCATCCTATATACACACACTCTGCATTCATTCTATATACACACTCTGCATTCATCCTATATACACACACTCTGCATTCATCCTATATACACACATTCATCCTATATACACACACTCTGCATTCATCCTATATACACACACTCTGCATTCATCCTATATACACACACTCTGCATTCATCCTATATACACACACTCTGCATTCATTCTATATACACACTCTGCATTCATCCTATATACACACACTCTGCATTCATCCTATATACACACACTCTGCATTCATCCTATATACACACACTCTGCATTCATTCTATATACACACACACTGCATTCATTCACACACTCTGCATTCATCCTATATACACACACTCTGCATTCATCCTATATACACACACTCTGCATTCATCCACACTATATACACACACTCTGCATTCATCCTATATACACACACTCTGCATTCATCCTATATACACACACTCTGCATTCATCCTATATACACACACTCTGCATTCATCCTATATACACACACTCTGCATTCATCCTATATACACACACTCTGCATTCATCCTATATACACACACTCTGCATTCATCCTATATACACACACTCTGCATTCATTCACACACTATATACACACACATTCATTCTATATACACACACACTGCATTCATTCCATATACACACACACTGCATTCATTCTATATACACACACTGCATTCATTCTATATACACACACTCTGCATTCATTCTATATACACACACTCTGCATTCATTCTATATACACACACTCTGCATTCATTCTATATACACACACTCTGCATTCATTCTATATACACACACTCTGCATTCATTCTATATACACACACTCTGCATTCATTCTATATACACACTCTGTGCCGTGAGTGTTTGTGTAGTGTCTATATAATGAATGCAGACAAACTACATATACACACACTCTGCATCCACTAATCAATTACTGCATACACTACACATATATTCTTGAAAACAAAAAAAAAATCACATGTATATTTTGTGCATTTACCTTAATACATTTTTTTTTAGCAAATTAAATAAAATAAACATGTTCAGTTAGCAATAGATTTGTGTAGAAATAGTAAAAAGAAATGGTAAATGTACAGAATATCAGTAAGTTATCGGGTATTGGCTCTAAAAAAAATCAGTATCAGTCGAAACCTATTTATGGCCATCTTGCAGTTGTCACTCAGATAAAATTTTTGGGGTTTATTTTTAATATTGAGATTATAATCAAATATAGGGCGACTACATCCACTCAGTGTTAAATTGTTGGTTATATCCTCTTGATGAAATATGCACATTATGTTCTGTTTTTAATGTATATTACACAATATTAATATTTTTCTCTAGCAGATATGTAGTTTTTTTTTTTTCCTCTGTTCATTAACGCATGTAATGTAATACATCTGGCGACCACTAGAGGGACATATATACGTCTTATCTCTTCCATGGTGGAACGCAGAAGTATTACATGGAACGCACTTCCAGTTCTGGTATTCACAGATGTTTTGATTTTAACCGTGATGAGGGAGAAGGATTGCTGAATTTTAACCGATGAACAGGAGCTACAACCTCACCAATAGGACAGAGGATGAATGAGAACACCCACGGATCCATAGGGACTAGCCCTATTTAAAGGGACTTGCGGGTGGGAGGTATTAGGCTGCTTTGTCATAAGTTGTAACTGTATTGATTTTATGGTCCCTGAGGAAGTTCCAAGCCTGGAATGAAACGCGTAGGACCTATTTTTTTATTACCTGAATAATCACTGTTTTTATAATAAAAGCTGCTGACCTTTTATACCTTCACCATTTGGAGTCCTGTTTCATATTTACCTATACAGACCAGAAGGAGGGACCAACAGCCTCCCCCAATAACATCGGAGGCACCATTGAGCGCATTATACGTCTTCATTTTGTGAGTGTATTCATTTACAGCGCACATTTTTTTATTTAAGTTGTACACTATATATTGTTTGTTCCTTATTTAAATTTATACAGCCGTATCCCATACATCATGTTTTTCTTTATATGCATTTAATGAATTTTTTTTCATTGGGTTATATATAAAATCTGCAGTTTTCTTGTCTGCTGCCTTTGCAAGCTCTCCCTTTCTAACCCCACCCAGACTTTATGTGGCTGTCCAATATCAGATTTCCCAATGCAGCTCAATGAGAAGTCCTTGCAAGACAGGTGCTCTGAGCAATTGCTGCCTCTTGAGGTCAGCTGCATTGAGCTAACGAAACCAGGAATTAACAGGGTTATTGTCTGCTTGAATGCCAAGGGGGTGTAACCAGATTCATTTATAAAAGTCAATTTCTATTGAAATCTGCACTTTTTTTCAAAATGGGAAAAAAAAGATAACGTTACTTAAGGGTCTATAGTGACCCTTAACGACCACATGACTGTCTATGCCATCGTGTGGTGCAGCACTTTTAACAAATGTGGACAGCATAAGACCGTCATGCATTGAAAGCACTAACCCCTCTATCAGCTGGGGCCACAGTTAGTGTATACAGCGTGTCTGTTTCCATGGCTGGATTGTAGTGA
>OW240914.1:4998501-5046001 GCA_933207985.1 Pelobates cultripes | reverse complement strand
GTGTGTGAGGGGAGGCTGGCACTGCTGCTGTCTGTGCTTTGTATACATGGTGTAGTAGTGTGTGAGGGGAGGCTGGCACTGCTGATGTCTGTGCTGTGTATACATGGTGGTGTAGTGTGTGAGGGAAGGCTGGCACTGCCGCTGTGTATACATGGTGTAGTAGTGTTTGAGGGGAGGTTGGCACTGCCGCTGTTTGTGCTTTGTATACATGGTGTAGTAGTGTGTGAGGGGGAGGCTGGCACTGCCGCTGTCTGTGCTGTGTATACATGGTGTAGTAGTGTGTGAGGGGAGCTGGCACTGCCGCTGTCTGTGCTGTGTATACATGGCATGGTGTAGTAGTGTGTGTGATTGAGGTTCCTCCTTGTATTAATAATAAACCTTTTTTAGGTACCTGAAGAAGATTGATTCATGGCTGCAGAAACCCTAAACTTTGGGCCTGAATGGTGAGTTGCTTTGTATGTTGGCTATTTACAGCATATGGAGTACTATGAGTAGTTATACGGAGTAATAGGGGATACGGGCTGGGTTATATGGAGTAATAAAGGATACAGGCTGGGTTATACAGAGTAATAGGGGATACAGGCTGGGTTATACCGGGTAATAGGGAATACAGGCTGGGTTATACGGAGTAATAGGGGATACAGGCTGGGTTATACAGAGTAATAGGGGATACAGGCTGGGTTATACAGAGTAATAGGGGATACACGCTGGGTTATACCGGGTACCGTGTTTCTCCGAAAATAAGACCGGGTCTTATATTAATTTTAGTCACAAAAAACACACTAGGGCTTATTTTCAGGGTAGGGCTTAGAGCCAGTCTGTCAGCCGGTGTCCGCGCTGTGTAACAACCCCCCCCCAGAGACCCTCACCTCCCCCTCCCTGTAATATTCTCCCCTCCCCTCCCTCCCTGTAATATTATCTCCCTCCCTCCCTGTAATAATTCTCCCCCCCTCCCTCCCTGTAATACTCCCCCTCCCTCCCTGTATGCTCTCCCCCCCTCCCTCACACCAAATATTATCCACCTCCCTGTAACCCGTGTGCACTTCCTGTCAGTCCGGTGAGGGTCCGGACCGGGAGGAGGAGGCTTCGGCCGCGCTACAGGGGAGGGAGGTGGTACTGTGGCGGCAGGTCACAGGGTGCTCTCTATAGGCTCAGGGGCTGGTGGGGCTTGAGGCACTGTGGCAGCCGTCTGAGTGCTCTCTATAGAGCGCTCAGGCGGCTGAGGCATTTTAAGGGCTCGGCAGGTACCGGCCCTGCCTAGGTCTTATTTTCGGGGTAGGGCTTATATTGCAGCCCACCCCGATAATCCAGCTAGGGCTTATTTTTGGGGTAAGTCTTATTTTCGGGGAAACACGGTAATAGGGAATACAGGCTGGGTTATACAGAGTAATAGGGGATACAGGCTGGGTTATACGGAGTAATAGGGGATACAGGCTGGGTTATACGGAGTAATAGGGGATACAGGCTGGGTTATACGGAGTAATAGGGGATACACGCTGGGTTATACGGAGTAATAGGGAATACAGGCTGGGTTATACGGAGTAACAGGGGATACAGGCTGGGTTATACAGAGTAATAGGGGATACACGCTGGGGTTTATAATGGAGTAATAGGGAGCTGGGTTGAGTAATGGGGACTGGGTGGTATATACGAGTAGGGGATACAGGCTGGGTTATATGGAGTAATAGGGGATACAGGCTGGGTTATACGGAGTAATAGGGGATACAGGCTGGGTTATACGGAGTAATAGGGGATACAGGCTGGGTTATACGGAGTAATAGGGGATACAGGCTGGGTTATACGGAGTAATAGGGGATACAGGCTGGGTTATATGGAGTAATACAGTAGGCATTGAAGTGTGAACATGTATAAAAAAAATAGAAGTTCCCAAAGAGTATCAAGGAGCGTGTAGAGGAACTTGTGGAGAAGGAAGTGGTGAAAACGATAGTAATAATGTTCCTGCTCTCTCTTTCTAGGCTCCGAGCACTATCCAGCGGGGGTTCTATCTCATCCCCCCCTCCATCACCTGCTATGCCAAAGTATAAACTTGCTGAGTATCGCTATGGGCGAGAGGAGATGTTAGCACTTTATATAAAGGAGATCAAGGTGGGTGAAAGAATCTGTGGGCAGTTACTTTTTTGTCATATTTATAGTGACATACACAGTATAAAATCTTAGTGACCGGGGCAAGCTGCTGTTCCCCCGAGATGTTGGGATGTACCAGGTGGACGTATAGCTGGGGAGTCTCCATTATTTCAAGATATGTGAGGTGTTTCAGCTTTCAGATAAGCTCTAAATTAACTCCAATTCTGTGCTCAGTAGCCTGGATTCAAACATGTTAATTGGCGACTTGACTTGTGTGATATATTCCTAAAATATTCTAAGTTACCTGAAGTACTCTTTAGGCCCATTTCCATTAGTTTAAATTCAGCACTAGGGAGGGTGTTCTGTAGCAATCTCTGTCTGTCAGGTTGTCTTTGCTGCTGGTAATCTTGTAGAAAGGATCCCTAGTAGTAATGTGTGCATGAAATCTGCAAATCTATTCTGATTAATGTATTTTATAAACTGATACAAAGTAATAACCCCTTACCATACTGTGCTATACAAAGGTTCCAGAGGAGATGCAAGATAAGGAATTTGCTGTGATTTTAAATGAGGAGCCCCTGCAGCCACTCGCCCTTCTCCCACTCACTGAAGAGGAGCAAGTAAGTGATTCAAAGACTGGCTTCGTTGGTGCTATTAAACTACTGCGGGTGTATCACACGCAAACTTTACCAATCTATGTCTCTCCCTCTCCCTCTAGAGAAACTTTTCCTTGTCTGTGAACAGTGTTCCAGTCCTGAGACTGATGGGGAAGGGAGCAGCAGCCCCTCCTGGTGGTGTAGCGAGAGGCAGGGGCACTGCCCGTGGACGGGGTAATGTATTTTAAGCTCTCTAAGACTTCCACTATTTCCTGATGTGTACCTTAAAGGGACAATATAGTCACCTAAAAAAACTTTAGCTTAACCCCTTAAAGGACCACTAAAGGTACCCAGACCACTTCAGCTCAATGAAGTGGTCTGGGTGCCAGGTCCCTCTAGTTTTAACCCTGCAGCTGAAAACATAGCAGTTTCAGAGAAACTGCTATGTTTACATTGAGGGTTAATCCAGCCTCTAGTGGCTGTCTCACTGACAGCCGCTAGAGATGCTTCCGCGATTCTCACTGTGAAAATCAGTGTGAAGACGCTGGAGTTCCATAGGAAAGCACTGAGCAATGCTTTCCTATGGGCGGTTTGAATGCGCGCGTGGCTCTTGCTTCGCATGCGCATTCAGATCTGACGTCGGCAGAGGGAGGAGAGTTCCCCAGCGCCGAGTGAGCTTTGCCAGGTATATGTGGACATTGAAGGGGCACATTTCCGACACCGCCATTGCAGTTTTTTTCAATCTTTGAATTTTTTTACGCTGTGTTGTGACCCCCCTTTTTTTTTTTTTTTTTTTAGCAGGCTACATAGTCCAACAACACCAAAAAGCATACTATTTCTTAAAGAAGACATCCCAGATTAATTCAAAAGGCATATTTTGAACCTTAACCTGAAATATTTCCGCTAGCTTGTACCAAGTATAGTGGTAATAAGCATTTTTCTGCATTATTGACACACACAGTGAGTTTGTACTGTATGTTTTGCAAACCTTATGTGTGCTTCGGCTCTATAATACTTCATATGTTTCTCAGCTATGTTGTCGGAGTACAGCAATACCCCTTATGTTCCTTTGCCAGGTATATCCGGACATTGAAGGGGCACATTTCAGACACAGCCATTTAAGTTTTTTCAAACTTGGACTTTTTACGCTGGGTCCATACCCCACTTTGGAGTTTTTTTTAAGTAGGTTAATTATTCCCACTACCCCATAAAGGCATACCATTTCCTAAAGAAGACACCCTAGGGTATTTTAAAAATACAGATTTTGGACCTTAGCCTGAAATCATTTTCACGCTAGCTTGTAGTGTAGTGGTAATAAGCATTTTTCACACACACAATGAGTATGTAATATATATTTTGCAAACCTTATGTGTGCTACAGCAGTATAATACGTCATATGTTGCTCACCTATGTCATCTGAGTACAGCAATACCCCCGTATGTACCTTTACCAGATATATGGCAAGGTTGAAAGGCATATTTGAGAAGCCATTTGAGTTTGAATTTTTACGCTGGGTCCATGCCCCACTTTGGAATTTTTTTAATAGGTTGTGTTTTCCAATTACTTCACAAAGGCATACCATTTCCTAAAGAAGACACCTCAAGGTGTTTCAAAAGACATATTTTAAACCTTGGCGTGGTATCATTTCGCTAGCTTGTACCAAGTGCAGAGGTAATACACATTTTTCCCTTTTTTAAATTTTGTAAAAGTGTTTTTTTTTTTTTTTTACTGTTAGCCCCTAACTAGCCTAACAGTAAAAACCCCAATTTCCCCACTAACTTCTACCCACCCTAGCTAAATATTTTACAAATATTTAACTAAATAAATGTAACCCCTAAGGATTAAAAAAAAAAAGTTAACCCTCGGGGGTTAAAAGAAAAAATGAGATCACAGTGAAATACTGTTATCTGTATTTTGATCACTGCAGACAGTTATCAAAGGGCAGGGCAGGGGTTACACTTTATTTGAAAGAGGTGAGGGGGGGAGGGGGGGGGGTAGGATTTTATAACCAACAGGTTTTGTTTTGTTTTTTTACAGCAAGAGACAGATCAGCATCATTCTGTCTCTCTGCACTTCACAACTCACACTGAGCTGCAGGGACGGGTCGGATTTCACTGCAGCAGTGTGATCGCGGACTCCCAGTCAGAGCGATCACATGGGCTGAATCGGTGAAACTGCTTGCTGTAGTGTTCCTCTAACACAGACACACTACAAGAACATTAACCCCATAATTGCCACAATTGTGGCAATCTGGGGTTCATTTTCGTATTGGATGGAAATTTTTCGTCCTGCGTCCTTAAGGGGAGTACTGCAATGACAGAAAACTTCCGTCCAGCATCCTTAAGGGGTTAATGAAGCAGTGTATGGATCATGCCTCTGAAGTTTTACTGCTCAATTAACTGCCATTTAGGAGTAAAATCACTTTGTTTCTGTTTATGCAGCCCTAGCCACACCTCCCCGGGCTCTGACTGACACAGCCTGCATGAAAAAAAAACTGGTTTCACTTTCAAACAGATGTAATTTACCTTAAACAATTTTATCTCTTGCTCTGTAAATTGAACTTTAAGCACATACAGGAGGCTATTCAGGGGATAAGAAAATCTTAAAGGGACACTATAGTCACCTGAACAACTTTAGCTTAATGAAGCAGTTTTGGTATATAGAACATGCCCCTGCAGCCTCACTGCTCAATCCTCTGCCATTTAGGAGTTAAATCCCTTTGTTTATGAACCCTAGTCACACCTCCCTGCATGTGACTTGCACAGCCTTCCATAAACACTTCCTGTAAAGAGAGCCCTATTTAGGCTTTCTTTATTGCATGTTCTGTTTAATTAAGATTTTCTTATCCCCTGCTATGTTAATAGCTTGCTAGACCCTGCAAGAGCCTCCTGTATGTGATTAAAGTTCAATTTAGAGATTGAGATACAATTATTTAAGGTAAATTACATCTGTTTGAAAGTGAAACCAGTTTTTTCATGCAGGCTCTGTCAATCATAGCATGTGGCTAGGGCTGCATAAACAGAAACAAAGTGATTTAACTCCTAAATGACAGTGAATTGAGCAGTGAAATTGCAGGGGAATGATCTATACACTAAAACTGCTTTATTTAGCTAAAGTAATTTAGGTGACTATAGTGTTCCTTTAATTAAACAGAACTTGCAATAAAGGAAGGATAAACATGACTCTTTACATGAAGTGTTTATGAAGGCTGTGCAAGTCACATGCAGGGAGGTGTGACTAGGGTTTATAAACAAAGTGCTTTAACTCCTAATTTGCAGAAAATTGAGCATTGAGACTGTAGGGGCATGATCTATACACCAAAACGGTTTAATTAGGCTAAAGTTGTTTTGGTTGCTATAGTGTCCTTTTAAGCTGTCGTCCTCTCTGCTTCTCTCCTCAGGCCGTGGTCGTGGTGAAGCTGCTATATACACAAGAGCAATTGAGGAAGGAGAGCCTGGATTTGGCCGTGGGAACCGAGAGATTCACAGGAGCCAAAGCTGGGATGACAGGTTAAAGCCGTTTCTGTACATCTAACTGTAAACTAATCATTTGGTTTTCTTCCCAGTCACATTGTAAACTCCACATATAACTTCTGTGTGGGTTTATATAGCACAAGAGGGGAAACACTGCTTCTATACCAAAACTCAGAGTTTTTTCATTTTACAGGGGGGAGAGGAGATTTGAGAAGCCAATTCGCAGAGAAGCAGGTATGTATTGCTACATCCATTTCTTTTCTCTATAATCCTTGCTGGGACTGATTGTTTGATAGTTGTATATTGATTTTTGAGTGAAGCCCCTTGTGTTCAGGTGCTTAGACACTGCCTGCTTGGCAGTATTGTTTCTATTGGCACCTCTAAGTGATTTGTTTTTTGTCCATATTGTTCTGCAGTATTAAAATGACCCTCCATACCCCCAAAGCATTGTAAATAATGTTTTTTTTGTTTGTTTGTTTTTTACAAAAGTCTAGATTTTAAGATATTGTCACTTTTATAAGTAAACCCTGTACCCCCTGAATCCATCCCTCCCCTCTCTCCTGCTGCCAGTCTGACACGCGGTCCTGTTACTTCCTGGTTGTTTAGCTCAGTGGAACAAAACCCAAGAGGCAGCGATTGCCAAGAACATGTGCTTTGCATTGTTTTGATTGAGCTACATTGGGAAGTCTGTGATTGAACAGCCACAGAAAGTCTGGCTTAGGTTGGAAGGGGAAGGACTTGCAAAGTCTGCAGACAAAATATCTGCACCTTTTGCAAGTTGTTTTTAGCAATACTTTTGCTAAAGAAAAATGTATAATTAAATGTGTTTTGTTTGTTTTTTTGGAGGGGAGGTATTTTTTAGAGATATGTTGATAAACAGTGACTTGCATCTTTTTTTTTTTTTTTCTCTCCAAAGTGTTCCTTTAAATGATAACATGTCTATTTGAATAGGTACCTTTGTCTGATATCTGAGATATACTTTACTGCACCTCAGACATAACTTGTTCCTACTCATGGGTTCTTTTTGTTGGGTTACCCTCTTCACAGTTCGTGTTGGATTTGAAGAAACCTCGGGTCCATCTCGGAAGGAATTTGCCCGCTCAGACAGTGACAATTGGCGGACACTGAGGGATGGACAAGAGGAAGATGAGGATGGCAACTGGAGGCTGGCAGTAACTCGAAGGGATGAGCGTTGGAGGTCCACTAGTCCTGGAGCTAGCACTGGAGGTATATGAACTCCAGTCTTATTCCATTCATCTTTTCCTTTGCAAACATTCATTTTCATATTAAAATTCAAGTTAACGTTGACTTTTTGTATTTGCATTGTATCACTCAGAGATGCCACGGTCAGCTGGTTGGAGGGATCATGCAGAACGTCGTAGAAAGTTTGATTTTGATATTGGACGGGAAGATAGCGGAGCCACTCCTCGTGGGCGAGGAGATGGCAATCATGATGATGAAAGGGATGGCTTGCCTGAGTGGTGCATGGAAGATGAAGATGATGAAATGGGGACCTTTGACTCTTCAGGGGCTTTTCTTTCATTCAAGGTAGCATTATTCAAATATTTTGAGTTACATGTGATTGCCAGCTTTGTGGTCAGTGTAGTAGCCTGTTTGAGCAGTGCCCCACCCCCATTAGTGCTTTATTCCTCCCTCCCCCATCCAATGCTTCTTATAGACTGTTGGGCACAAAGTCTAGAGGAAAATCCATCTTCCTGTCTGTGCAGCCCAGAAGCTTTATAAAAGAACACGTTTCTCTATTAACCCCTTCAACACTTCAGTAAGCTGAAGGAGTTAGCGGTTTAGCGTTTTCCTTTCATTGTTTCGGTAATCCAAGGAAATTTGTTGGACATCTTTGGACTCGGTGTTAGTATTCAAAAACTAAAATAGTGCTTTTTTTAAAAACCTCTTTCTATCTAACCAAATAGAAGCGTTTTTACTTACATGGATTTTGCGGAATGCAATCTTTCCTGTAGAGCCTCACTCACCCTCATTTATACTTCCATTATGATTACCAGCCTGTATAGATATGAGAGGTCATTGGTATGATGCTTGAACATTTACTGAAAATGTACAGGAAGTTAGTCTGAATGGGTCACACCATTCCTTCAGTTGTGCATGGCAGAGGAGTGAATGGACTCTACCATTGCACTATTGGCATTTCATTATCAATCTAGAGATAAATGATTGCTATAGGAGTTTTAAATAACTTTATTTTAGAAATATAAGACACGTATGTGGGCATTATGCCCAAGATTTACAGTCTGTGATCATTTTCAGTAAGCTGTACTGCTGTATTTGACAATTTTAATTTATTTTTGTCACACCTGTATGGTATAAAAATTTGTTATATGCTAGTTATGCACCGCTTCAAAAGTTTGTCTTACCCTTAAGGACACAGGCCATTTTTTGCTGTTTGTGTTCTAACGCAATTTGCATCTCTCATTTATTGCAACAACACATAACTTGTCTCCATTTTTTCACCAGTTTATGTCAATGTTTGTGGTGGGGGGGGGGAAATTGCATTTTTACATATATGTTGCATTTTTGCTGAGTATTTCTTGCATTTATGTACCACTGTCATAAAAATCCACAAATTATGCTCAGTTACATCTTCTGACTAAAACAATATGCCCAATGTATGACCTAGACACTATTTTGTGAAGTTACAGTGCTGTAAAAGAGACGTGACAAATTCAGGTTTTTAAGTGTGAATTTTCATGGAGGGTTTTGATGCGTCCGTGTCCCACTTTGGAGCACTTGAGCAGGCTACATATTACAATTACACCATAAAGGTATACCATTTCTTAAAGAAGACATCCCAGGGCAATTCAAAAGGCATATTTTGAACCTTAGCGTGATATAATATTTCCGCTAGCTTGTACCAAGTGTAGTGGTAATAAGTATTTTTTCTGCCTTTTTGACACACACAGTGAGTTTGCACAGTATGTTTTGCAAACCTTATGTGTGATATGACTGTATAATACTACATATGTTGCTCAGCTATGTCGGCTGAGTACAGCAATACCCCCACATGTACCTTTGCCAGGTATATGTGGACATGGAAGGGGCACATTTGAGACACAGCCATTCCAGTTTTTTTTGTGTTTTTTGAATTTTTACGCTGTGTCCATGTCCCATTTTATCTACCGGGTTATATAATCCAATTACCCCATAAAGGTATACCATTTCTTAAAGAAGACCTCACAGGGCAATTCAAAAGGCATATTTTGAACTTTAGCGTGGGATCATTTTTCCTTAAAGGGCAATACATCCCAGGGCCATAGTCGAAGGGCAGGAGGCTGGCAAACAGGCCAGTGGCGCGGTTACTTTCGCCACACCGTGCATGTAGTGAAGGGGTTAAAAACAAGGGTTTAGTTTAGGATCCTTTAAACAAACACAATAGCGCTAGGAATATAAATGTGTATTCCTAACGCTATAGTGCTCTGTTGGTTGTGTAGTTGGTCGTCCTTTTCTCCTTCACAGCTCCGATCTCTGCAGAGAAATGCTGCTTCCTTGGCTGAGGTAATATAAATCAATGATCTTGGCCAATCTTTCCGATAGGGAAGCATTCAGATGGAGAGCTACAAGGTGTGCGCGGCGATATGGGGTTAGCCTTAGTAAATGACGGAAATTTTCTGTTAACGCTCCTTAACTGAAGGACAAGGTTGATGGAAAATTTCCGGCTCCGGTCTGGATGGAGTGATATCTATATCTTATGCTTATATTGTTTGAAACCGTGCATGTAGTGAAGGGGTTAAAAACAAGGGTTTAGTTTAGGATCCTTTAAATAAACACTATAGTGCTAGGAATTCAGATGGGGAGTTACAAGGTGTATTAGCACAGAATTCAGATGGGGAGTTACAAGGTGTATTAGCACAGAATTCAGATGGGGAGTTACAAGGTGTATTAGCACAGAATTCAGATGGGGAGTTACAAGGTGTATTAGCACAGAATTCAGATGGGGAGTTACAAGGTGTATTAGCACAGAATTCAGATGGGGAGTTACAAGGTGTATTAGCACAGAATTCAGATGGGGAGTTACAAGGTGTATTAGCACAGAATTCAGATGGGGAGTTACAAGGTGTATTAGCACAGAATTCAGATGGAGTTACAAGGTGTATTATCACAGAATTCAGATGGAGAGTTACAAGGTGTATTAGCACAGAATTCAGATGGAGAGTTACAAGGTGTATTAGCACAGAATTCAGATGAAGGGCTATAGGTGGAAATATCTGTAGCTTATTGCCGATTTAAGGCCAATAATAGCTTTTACTTTATAGATTTGTTGTCTAGTGTACAAACTATGGTTTATTTTGTAATTATAGGATGGGACTGATAAGATTGAACCATACGAATGTTGAGAATAGGACTTCGGGTTACACTGGTAATCTGTGGATTGCTTCACCTTTTAGATATTTTTTTCTTAATATTTCAGAAATGTTCTAAAGAAACTATTCTCGAGGAACAAGAGCTAGAGTTCCAAGGAGTGGAGGACGAGGAGGAGGAAAAAGCAGGCGATACTGCCGAACGGACTCATAGTAAGTCCCAGTCAGTCCAGCTGTCTCACTTACACAATACCGAATACATAAGTTTGCTTTCTGCAGAAACTGCTAAAAATACACCATATATTACTTTCCTTCCTCATCGCTACTGGAGGAATATCCCAGATGTGGGTATATGTAGAAATTGATTTAATCAAAATGTACGGCATGAGTTTGTTCCATTAATTTGTTGAAAGTACTGGATGTTGGGCCTTGAAGAGAGGCCAGATGAACGTCTTAGCTGGTGCACAAAGGCTAAGATTCGGCTTCCTTCTGTCTGAACCACAGTTTTAGTTTGAACTTCTATCTATTCAACATAGGATTCTTCTTTGTATTCTATGTGGAATTCTAGAAGATAAAATAAGGATTGGCAGATTTGGTTATAGCTGTAATTTAAGATGTATGAATGCATGAAGAAGAACTTTGTGTTCCTATTTAGAGATGATCGAACCCTTATACCAAAATGTTATTTTACTATTCTGATCAGGGCTGAACATTTTGAAGTCCTATGCTATTAGCCAGGCCTTAGAAGTTACTTGCCACTGGAAGTCGTGGTATTCTCACCAGAGGTGAATTTCTACTCGCCAGAACTACATTTTCATTTGCCAAAGCTCTAATAAAATGTGTTTTTTTTGCAGATAATGGGATCTCTCTTGCAGCTGAAGATATCAGCCATGAACCAAGCTCCATATCCCCTGATCCTGCTAATTCCCTCTGGACAACAGGGATTTATGCAGACATGGAGGGAGAGAGGTGCCCTGAAATCTCCTCCACAGATGGGGAGGATGGTGCTTTAGGGGAGCAACAGCAGGGCTCTGGAGAAGAAGGTATAATAATTGAAAAGTAATTTTTAGGTTTGGTCTGGAAACAGATCTAAAGGAGTTTGAAAGTTTTATTACAGTGAAGTTTCGCTAATAGTTTTCCCATTGCCCACAGGTGACCCTGGACATTTTTCCTCTTCTCTTTCCCCTCTTTCCTCCCTTTCTTCTCTTCCACCACCCTCCTCTTCCCCCCCAGTCGCTGCTACTGAATTCTCTGTGGGGGATCCAGAGGAGGATGAAGGCATGAAGCATCTACAGCAGGTGAGAACAAACATTTAATGTAATGGATGGGATGGTTCCCCAGCACAGCCACTACGGGAATGTGACATGTTCTCCTCTTTCCTTTTATAGGAAGCTGAGAAGCTTGTGGCCTCTCTACAGGACTCTTCTCTTGAGGAAGATGGTTTCTCCTCTACCCGTTCTCACAGTGCTGCTGCCCTTCCCCTCTCACATGAGGCGGCCATGAAATGGTTTTACAAGGATCCTCAGGGGGAGATCCAGGGTTGGTATTTCAGTATCCCACAGTAACTGGTTTATTTCTGTTTTTTCTCATGTTTTCGTTTATGTTTTTATGCCATTCTCTTTTCACATGGAGTTCATGTTTTCATTGTCGTCCTGTCTCCTACCTCTGCATTGTTTTCTCATTCCTTCTTACCCATCTTCCCACTTCCTATCCATATTGCTGCCCGTTGCTCCACATTTTCCACCCATTATGGCAGTTTATGTACTATACAAACCCCAACAGTAGATGGTGTCCATTCTTGTATTATGTCTTAAGGTATCTCTGTCCCCTGTCTTCTGTGGTGTCAGCTCCTTTCCATCATATACCCCCTTCTCTTGCCTAGCTTATCCTCTTTTTCATTGTACCTCCTCCAGCATCTCAGTGCTCCTAACATCCCCTCTATCCACCCAATCTAGTGTCAGATGTCCCCGGTAATTGCGGTCTGTCCATTTCCTGTTATTTCTAATTCATAGTTTTGTCATTTAAGCCTTACCTGATTGATAACCTTTGTTCCTCCTTAGGTCCGTTCAGTACCCAGGAGATGGCAGAGTGGTGCCAAGCTGGATACTTTACCATGTCTCTCTTGGTAAAGCGAGGGTGTGACGAGGGTTTCCAGCCACTGGGGGAAGTAATTAAAATGTGGGGGAGAGTTCCCTTTGCCCCTGGCCCTTCCCCTCCTCCCCTGCTGGTGAGATATTATTGCGTGTTATGTAAAGTGAATATGTATAAAGTGTAAAGTTTCTAAGTGGTATTTGGTTAGCAGTTCTGGCTGGTAGAGCTGATCTTTAGATATTTTAGTTAAATGTGAGTGCAACATATAGTTCTGTTACATTTGGGGAGTGGTTCTATGGGTCTGTTACGTTTGGGGAGTGGTTCTATGGGTCTGTTACGTTTGGGGAGTGGTTCTATGGGTCTGTTACGTGTGGGGAGTGGTTCTATGGGTCTGTTACGTGTGGGGAGTGGTTCTATGGGTCTGTTACGTGTGGGGAGTGCTTCTATGGGTCTGTTACGTGTGGGGAGTGCTTCTATGGGTCTGTTTCGTGTGGGAAGTGCTTCTATGGGTCTGTTTCGTGTGGGAAGTGCTTCTATGGGTCTGTTTCGTGTGGGAAGTGCTTCTATGGGTCTGTTTCGTGTGGGGAGTGGTTCTATGGGTCTGTTTCGTGTGGGGAGTGCTTCTACGGATCTGTTTCGTGTGGGGAGTGCTTCTATGGGTCTGTTTCGTGTGGGGAGTGGTTCTATGGGTCTGTTTCGTGTGGGGAGTGCTTCTATGGGTCTGTTTCGTGTGGGGAGTGCTTCTATGGGTCTGTTTCGTGTGGGGAGTGGTTCTATGGGTCTGTTTCGTGTGGGGAGTGCTTCTACGGATCTTTCGTGTGGGGAGTGCTTCTACGGGTCTGTTTCTATTTCGTGGCTTCTAGTGGTATGGGTCTGTTTCGTGGGGAGTGCTTCGGATCTTTCGTGTGCTTCTTGGTCTGTTTCGTGTGGGGAGTGCTTCTACGGGTCTGTTTCGTGTGGGGAGTGCTTCTACGGGTCTGTTTCGTGTGGGGAGTGCTTCTACGGGTCTGTTTCATGTGGGGAGTGCTTCTACGGGTCTGTTTCGTGTGGGGAGTGCTTCTACGGGTCTCTTTCGTGTGGGGAGTGGTTCTATGGGTCTTTTTCGTGTGGGGAGTGCTTCTATGGGTCCGTTGCTTGTTGGGAGTGGTTCTATGGGTCCGTTGCTTGTTGGGAGTGGTTCTATGGGTCCGTTGCTTGTTGGGAGTGGTTCTATGGGTCTGTTGCGTGTGGGGAATTGTTGGTTTGACGATTGTGATGAATTTGTTTTTGTAATGCAAATACAGGTGGTCCTTACTTTGCAACCTACCTATTTTGCGACTGCTCGCACTTACGACCAGCTCTCTAGCATGGGGATTCAAGGGATTCCCCACGTTAGAGAGCTGGTCTATGTTTGGGCAATTTTTCCCCAAACATAGATTAGAGGGATTTCCTGATCTGTGCGTATGGAAATTTTCTCCGTAACCAGAGCAGGGAATCCCTCTAATATATGTTCGGGGAACGTTCCTCGAACATAGATTTGAGGGATTCCCTGCTCTGCTGCACTTGTCTGTGTTCGGAGAAATTTCCCGAACATAGAGCTGCACTGCTGCGCATGTGCCTCACTAACCGACCAATTTGTTTTACAACCGGGTCGTAAGAATGGAACCCAGTCGGTAAGTGAGGAGTATCTGTATACAAAAATCAGTCCTGAGCTAAAACCCCCACTACTCCTGGGCAGCAGCAATTACTAGTCAGCCCCAATACATGTAATCAAAATGCACTATCAAAAATCTTTATGCACAAATAACTGGGGGTTGTTTAGCTTCAGGTAAAAAAATCCAAATATGAGACAGGAGGGGTGATTTTCTTCTAAACCCCTACATGCTTATTAACCCTTAATGGGTAACTATAGTGCCCCTTCCCTTGCAGCCACTAGAGATGAAGTTAATCCTCCAGTGCAATTATTGCAGTAATTATCATTGCAGGGTTAAGGGACCTGGATGCCTATAATGTCCCTTTAATAGGGAACACATGGGGTGGGTGGAATCATTGTTTTGGAATATTGGTGACAAACCAATAAATAAACCAATGGTAGTTTTTATTGTTCCATTACAGAGAACACAGCAATCTCCAGTACTAACATCAGGTTATTGTTACTTTTATATGCAGTCTGTTTAGCTTGTGGGATTTATTTATTTTTTTAACCTACAGGGAAATATAGATCAGCAGTGTTTGAAAAAACAGCAGGAATTAGCTCTGTATCAGCAGCTGCAGCATCAGTACCTGCTCCAACTCCTCAATAAGTAAGTATCGGCCTGCCCAGCTATTCACTCACTCTGCCTCTCGTTATTGGCTAGTAATGACCCAACCACTAACCCTATTATTTATTTGCTGCCACCTGAATCTTCTGCCCTCATTCTTGGTCAATTATAACATAGAAACATAGAATGTGACGGCCGATAAGAACCATTCGGCCCATCTAGTCTGCCTAATTTTCTAAATACTTTCATTAGACCCTGGCCTTATCTTATAGTTAGGATAGCCTTATGCCTATCCCACGCATGCTTAAACTCCTTTACTGTGTTAACCTCTACCACTTCAGCTGGAAGGCTATTCCATGCATCCACTACCCTCTCAGTAAAGTAATACTTCCGGTTATTATTTTTAAACCTTTGTCTCTCTAATTTAACTCTGCTCTTGTTGTGGTAGTTTTTCTTCTTTTAACCTGGTTATCCGCTACAGGCCACAGTACTCCCCCCAGCAGAAATCTGGAGAGTTGACTCCTCAGCAGCAGCAACAGCTGACTTTGTTCCTGCAGCAGTTGAACCCTTCAAAATCCAGGTGATTATGTGATGTCTATATATAATAGAATACAGAGGCATTTTTAGTTTTCGTTAGGATTCCCAAATTCCTCTTAATGTGATCTTATCTTCCTCCCCCTTAGAGGGCCTGATGCCTCCTCACTCCTTCCTGCTATGAACAGATCTCTCTCTGTGCCAGACACTGGATCCCTGTGGGATCTGCATACCTCAGCTACGCAGACAGCAGGTGAGCTATTCTCCATGCAGAGGGTGCTGCTCTGTGAATAGTGTTTTATTCTTTTATACCTGTTGGCTTAGGCAGCCCTGCTAGTGCATTCGTTGAATCTATTCTTTTACTCGTAGGTGGGGACTCTGCAATATGGGACCTGCCTGCTGCATCTCAGGGGCCAATATTGGAACAGCTGCAACTGCAACAGAAGGTACAGTATGTCCACAGCTGGCTGTACTCTGAAATGGCGAGGCAGCTGGAGATGATTAAAATGCTCATCAGCAAATCAGAGCTATGAATAGTAACAGTGCCTCCTGGTGTTTATTTTGTGCCTGTCTGTATGAAATAACTATTTCATTGAAATGTGGGTGGGTGGTATTTTCTTCTAAAGTGCAGTTTTAACAGAATAGCATACAGGACCCTTTGAACTGGTGGAATTGCAATGGTGTATGTAGATGCAAGCAGTGATAAAACCGTTCAAGAGAAAAAGTATATGGACACACAGAAAGGAAGGGATTACTGGTAAAACGGTGAAGGAGTAGTGCAACCATAGCTAATCTTTGTGCCTGCTCAGCTGCAGGAACGCAGAGATGCAGAACTCAGGGCTAAGAGGGAAGAAGAGGAAAGGAAAAGGCGTGAAGAGAAAAGACGCCAGGAAGAACTGAAACGGCGAGACCAGGAAGAAGAGCTCTACAGACGCAAACAGGTTTGTTTCCTTTATGCGTTCCCATCTCCTAGTCTCTGCATATGGCCAGCTGTGTCTTGCACCACTCTCACCAGTAAGACCGGCGGTCAAGCAGTACAGTGTGCTTACATGGCACGTTGTACATTTTACATACATCAGTTCCTTGCTCTAACACATGCGCAAGACCTCAGCTTTTTTTGTCTCCATTTCTTGTACACATTCAGTGCCGCCAACAGCAGGAACTGCTGCTTAAGCTTATCCAGCAGAGTGGACAGCCCTCGCCTCCACCACATGGTTGGGGATCGCACTCCAAGGGGCTGACATTGAAAGCCATGCTCGAGATGCAAGAAAGAGAAGGACAACTTCTCAAGCAGAGAGGACAGTCATCGAGGAATGCGGTGAGAATGCAGAGCATTCAGGGCAGTTTGTCATTCTTTTTGGTAACTACATGGACCAATTGAGTTTAATCTGGTGACATAATCTCTGCTCTGCAGACAAAGCATGGCAGCATAATTTCCAGAACTGAGCAGGATTTTGTGACATTCGTTAATTCTTTGTCTTCAGCATGGAGGTCTTGGAATGTCAGGAGCTGCCATACTCCCTTCCCAGTGGGGCTCCGACTCTGGGTCTCTGTGGGGCAGTCTAGACAAGAGCCCATGGGAGGACAGTTTAAAGAGCGGAGTGAGCACACGAGGGCTAAGAAACAGCCGAAGCAGCCCTTCACTCACGTAAGTCAATGTTCAGCTTATTAAGTTCTAGTCTTATGGATGTCTGTACCTTCCCTCTTCTTTTAGACTGGATTTAAAGTGTCTTGTGTCTCTTTTATTGCCTGTCATTGCTTGTTTGTCCAAACGCTCCTTTCTTCCTAAGTCAATCATTTCCAGCGATTACCTTTCCGTCTTTTTTTCTCTCCTGTCTGTGCTTGTTCTGTAGCTCACAATAACTCTTATTCTTTCTCTCACCAGTGATGCGTACTCTGCTCGCCGTAAGAAGACCGAGGAGGAAGAGAAGCTTCTAAAACTCCTGCAGGGAATTAAACCATCAGATGGCTTTACTCAGTGGTGCGAACAAATGTTACACATTCTCAATACATCCAACAATCTGGACGGTAAGATGCATAGATGGCACATTCTCTTTCTAGTATACCACTGTCTGCTTAATGTATCTGATGCGTGCTAATCTGTCACTGTCCATTCCCTGCGTGCTAGTTGGTCCCTGTCCATCTCCTGTGTGCTAATATATCACTGACTGTCCATTCCCTGCGTGCTAATCTGTCCCTGTCTATCCCCTGCGTGCTAATCTGTCCCTGTCTATCCCCGCGTGCTAATCATTCCCTGTCTATCCCCACGTGCTGTTCATTCCCTGTCTATCCCCGCGTGCTGATCATTCCCTGTCTATCCCCGCGTGCTGATCATTCCCTGTCTATCCCCGCGTGCTGATCATTCCCTGTCTATCCCCGCGTGCTGATCATTCCCTGTCTATCCCCGCGTGCTGATCATTCCCTGTCTATCCCCGCGTGCTGTTCATTCCCTGTCTATCCCCGCGTGCCAATCTGTCATGGTGCTGATCATTCCCTGTCTATCCCCGCGTGCTGATCATTCCCTGTCTATCCCCGCGTGCTTTCTGTCTATCAGTCTATCCCCGCGTGCCAATCTGTCATGGTGCATCCGTTAGCTGTTAGCTTGTTTTCTTACAGGCCATGCAGTTTGCTCATTCTATTTGTGTCCACTTGTGGGCTAGGTAGATCACCCTTTTTTTGTCCATATCAGTACCGATATTTAGTCTGGTTTGAGTAATTGTTCTGTTCTCTTTAGTCCCCACATTGGTGGCCTTCCTGAAGGAGTTGGAGTCACCCTATGATGTTCATGATTATATCCGCTCCTGTTTGGGAGAAACTCTTGAAGCCAAAGAATTTGCAAAACAGTTCCTAGAACGAAGAGCAAAGTACAAAGCCAGCCAGAGACAGCAGGTACTGAACATGGTTCTCCTCTCTGTACACCATCTGTCCACTACACTGCGTTATTATACATTGCTTGTCATACTACTGTATAATATTCTCCATTGTTACACAGGAAAGCACCTGGTTGACTCCATCCATGTTCCCAACATCCCAAAATCTGAAGCAAAGTGGATTTGATGCACAGAGCAACAAGATGAAAAGGAGGATTCATATGTTACACTCAGATCCCAGCATTTTGGGTATATAAACTGTCTGTGTCTTGTATTAGAATGTAATGAATTCATGGCTTGTTAGCCTCCAGTCCCCAAGTTTAAATATTACCTACCTCGGCATTTAGCCCATCTCGTGCCTTCTCAGTGTCTCTCAAGATTTAACATATGATGTGCCGTGGATGATTGTCCACGGAGTCAAGATACAGGAAAAGATCAGGGAGGTGGCCACAGTGAGACGTGTCTATGTGGGATGCTCTAGTGGGAGTAAATTTCCATTTGTTGGTTGTTACAGGCTTCACACAGTGGGTTCCTTTACACAATGTACACAACAAAGGCTGCACGAACTACTGTATGTTTTATGCCCTCACATACATTGTACAAATAACCACACTTGGCGAGATAAGAGACAACTAATATGTGAGCAGAAAGTGTGCAGACACTAGGTAGATCTTAAAGGAACACTCTGAATATCACCATATGGTGCTAGTAGTTCCTTGGCAGCCTCCCATGGTAAGTAGTCAAGCCGCCAGGGTATCGTATACCTGTGCCATACTAGAAGCAGTTACCTGTGCTTTTGGGCTTTTCTTGCTGGGGGCTCTGTTTAGTTCTGCAGAGCTCATCAAAGCCACACAAGGCTACACTCATTGACTGAGGGCATCAGCAGAGCACTTTCAGCTAAAAAGCACGGCCCTGGATCATCTGTGCTTTCAATGTGACATTGGGTGTCTCCTGCAGTAGGAGCTGCTGCAGAGCGTGAGCTTTGGGGAACTTGGAAACTACTTACAGTGGGATGGCTTCATGGAACCATAACCACTACAGCAAACTGGAGCAATAAAGGTTTTTAAAGTGTTCCTTTAAGGAAATTCCTATCCAATTAATCCTGAACTTGCATATTAGAAGTATCTAATGACTGCTCTCTGCCTACCCTGAATGTTTATTAAAGGAACACAATAGCCTTAAAGGATCACTATAGGGTCAGGAACACAAACATGTATTCCCTATAGTGTTAACACCACTATCTAGCCCCTCATGCCTCCACAAATATAGAAATCTTACTGTATTCAAGCCTGAAGCTGTAACTCTGCATGCTGTTTGCCTCAAAAAAACAAGCAGTCTGCTGACATCATCAGAAGTGGTAGCCTGATCCAATCACAGTGCTTCCCCATAGGATTGTCTGAGACTGACAAAGAGGCAAATCAGGAGCAGAGCCAGCATGATTCAAACAGCTCTGCCCAATCAGCATCTCCCCATAGAGATGAATTGAATCAATGAATCTCTATGAGGAAAGTTCAGTGTCTGCATGCAGAGGGAGGAGATACTGAATGTTTGGATGCATTTTAGGCAGCCATGACCCAGGAAGGATCTCTAACAGCCACCTGAGGAGTGGCCAGTGAAGTTATCACTAGGCTGTAATGTAAACACTGCATTTTCTCTGAAAAGACTGTGTTTACAGCAAAAAGCTTGAAGGTAATGATTCTACTCACCAGAACAAATTCAATAAGCTGTAGTTGTTCTGGTGACTATAGTGTCCCTTTAATACAAGCATGACAATTAAAAAATAAGTAAATAATAATAATTTTATTGGTATCCATGTTACTGTCCTACCTTCTTGACTGAGATCATCAATTTTGATGATCTCAGCTAATCCGGTACTTCACTAGGGATGCTTTATGAGGCTAGCGCGCATGTGCAGCAATTCACTGACACAATCATAATATCCTCACGTAGATGCACTGAAACAATACATCTCTATCGGGAGTGTTCAGGGGCTCCAGGCAGAGTGCAAACATTGCAAGACCTCCAAGGTGACACTATATGCAGCAAGACCACTTCATGTCATTAAAGTGCTCTGGGTGCAATGTCACCTTAACCCCGCTATTGAAAACTGGTTGCCGTTTTAATTGCAATGTTAAGACAGCCAGTAGAGGCGCTTCCTGACATTTCGTAGTTTGACTCCGTGAAACAACGCTGGACATCCTCGCGCTTCTTCTAAGTCCCCAATATTAAGGCATTGAATCAAGGGACGGGAAGGCCTTATGCGTGCATGGTGTTTGCGGTGCATGCGCAGTTAGTTCCCCCTTTGTGGTGGTGGCGATGAAGCCTGTGCCCAGAGACTTTGGCGCTGCAATTAGGTAAGTAGTTAAAGGGTTGCAGGAGGGGGTGGCAGAGCAACACTGTAGTGTTAGGGATACAGCTTTGTATAGTGTTTCTTCAACTATGAAGGCGCTCTCTTGGCGGTCGTTTACTCATAAAAAGCAACATATACAATGTTCTGCAAGCAGGGACAGGCTGTTTGCCCCACAGCCACTACAATGATCTGTCTCTTTAACTCCGCGTTTGTTAGGATGTTATTCATAGAGTTCAATGAGTTGTCGTTTATTTTTTTATTTATTTTTTTGCATGACTGGTTCACACTTCCTAATGTGTATATGTGGGTATACACAATATATTCTGTTTGATATTGTGTTATTTAGGAATTTTCATAACTATAAAATATACATTTTCACAATGTTTTCTCTCCTTTCCCTCACCCCATCCCAATTTCTATCCCTTCTGTGCAGGATACTCCCTCCACGGCTCCTCCGGTGAAATGGAAGCCATTGATGACTACTGAGGCGCGTTTTTTACTTCAACGCCATCTTTAATTCACCTGTCGCACTATTTGCGGCAATAATGCACTGCAAACTTTGCCCCTCCCTTTGCATGATGTGTCTGGGGAAGGGACAAGGACTGGGAGACGAGGGGTGACAGTTACCCTAACCAGAGCCAGGGAGGAGGGGGTGGAGCTAGAGAGGGGATTCCCTCAATCCCCCCCCCCCACTCCCCAAAACTTTGATGCACTCATTTTAAAGCACCTTAAATAATGCACTTTACAGAAACTGATCAAAAATCTGAATTATTCCTGTTTTTGACCCTTTTTTTTTTTATCAAAAAAGAAAAAAAAACATTAAAAATGGAGGGGAGAACTGGATTTACCGACGTTTGACTGTTTTGTTTTTTTTTGTTTAACATTTTGTGTTTAGACGTGTTTTTTTTTTTTGTTGTTGTTTTTTTATGGGGTTTTTGGTTTTGTCTTTCTTTTTTTTTTGACAGTTTCTGACTTTTTTTTTTTATGTATCAACAAGTGAAGTTTTTGGCAACAAATATATAAAAATATTTTGGAAAAAAACAGCCAAAAACTTATTTTATTTTTTTGTTATAAGTTTTTTTTTTTGTGCAAAATCTATATATATATATATATATTTTTTTTTTTAACAAAATGAAGAAAAAAATAGAAAAAAAAATAAATAAAAATGAAAAAAAGAGGGGGGGGGGAACATTTTTGTAAGCTTTTTGCAAAATGAAAGGGTTTCCTTTGATATTCCCTGTTATGTTTGGGAGGGGAGAGCAAGTGATTAATCCATGAAAACTTGAAGAATGCACTTATCTAGCAATTTGGGTGGAGGAGATTAAAACTGTATTTTCAAATGTTATTTTTTTTATTTTTTTTTTGCACAGATACAATTTTTTTTTTATAAAAAAAAAGTGTAAAAAAAGCAAACAAAAAAAAGCAACCCTCCACCCACCCTGTAATTTTTTTATTTTTCTTTACCCCTTCATCTCTTCACACTAGTTTTTTTAGTGGCTTACAATCTCTGGTTTGAAATCCTTAAACCTGTGAAGGATATAATACTGCAGGGGTCAGGATCCCAAGCATTACCGAACGCCAGGACTGTCTGACACCACTTACCAATTCCTGCTCCAATGACAGGAAGAGCTGTGCGTATTTTTGTTTTAGTTATGGGATTTCGAACCTTTTTTTCCCTTTTTAAAAGGACTAGTCCAAGGTACCTGTACTCTTATCCTGCTATCCCGGAACAGTTATTTGTGTGTTTAATTTTGAATCCTGCTTTTGTTTACAATTGTCCTCATGGGGGACATGTCGCTAATGAACCTGGGCAAAGGAATTCTTTTGACTTGTGGTGGGGAGAATAAATGGAGCTTTGCCAGAAGTGTGCTCACAACCTACCCACTTGGGTATTTTGTTGGCTGTGATGGTGTATGGTGCAGTTGCCTTAATGTTGACTTCAGAGCACTACATCACCCACACCACAAAAGTCCTTGGACAGTGTGGGACTATGTCATAGGTTTCTGCCCACTTATACCGTTTGGGACAGTCGCTGTATTCCTCACTCTTCAAGAGCTTTCTCAGCACTTGATTAGGAGAACTATCCTAAAAAACAAGCCACAGACCAGCTTATCTGAAGAAAGTGATCTCACAATTTGTGGGCTCCGTCTGAAATCTTTGGTCTGTCAAAGGACTTGGACGTCACAGTTGAACATGATTAATTTGAAGCCTGAGACTGACGTCCCCAAGAGTAGCAGTGTTTAATGGTCCTCCATAGGGCCAAAGAGACTTGTGTTGTGGATCCATGCAGAAAACCTCACCATCTCCTTCAAATGATGTGTGATCTATGAACATTGTTATGTGTAAATACAAATGCAACAGGAAAAACTCTAACTCGCAAAAATGGGGCTGTTTCATGCCTACAAAAGCTTGTTCTAAATTTGTTTAGTTTTTTACTTTATTTTACTCTTTTGCTGTGGGTTTGAGTTTCTTCTCCGCACGAATGTATTAGGGCAGGAGCTGGCATCCAGCATTTAAACTGCCCCCCAAAGCCCAGTGTATGTCTGCACAGAGCCCCATGTCACTTGGGTGTAGGGTGTTTATATGGGGCTGCCAGGAACAATGAATCCCTGCACTCACTGTGTGTAAATAATGGGGTGTGTACTTAGTATGGCTTACAGGTGTATTGTGTTGAATGTAACGCAAGCATACCCCCATGCTGTCTGCTGAGCTCTATCTGTATATAAATATATATATATAGTGTGTGTGTGTGTGTGTATAGCTATCGCCATGTAGAGAGATACACTCACTTAACTGGAAGTGTACAATAGTCAGTAGTAAAATACTCTCAAGCACAGCTTACTCCATTACAATTGCCTTGAACCCTTACCAGCCTCAACAGCAGAAGGGGGTGGCAGAGATTTTTGGGAGTTGTAGTCCTGTAACCACTGGGGTGTGCATTTGATGGTGGCTGCTATGAGGCTTGGAACAGACAGGTAAAAGGTTTTGCTTTTTTTAGCATACACAAGTCATGCTAGGTCAGTCTGCGGTAAGCTTGCACTGTCTGGAATGAACGCTTTGTCCTGCAGTTCGGGATGTATGTATGCAGATACATGGATATGTACCCATGTATGTACTGACACACTAGGTAACTGTATACATGAGCTGATCCGCACACGCCTACATAGAACTATACAAACATGCCTCTGTCAACTGTGGGTATTTGTGCATACCAAGGTTTCTGGCCGTAAAGTCTATACACACGTACAAAAGGTGCCCAAACTAAATCTAATGTGATCCACATCAATTCTCACCAGTTATATTGGGTGAAAAGGCCTGCATGTTTGTATATACAGATACATACACATTTACATCAGTCTGTGTGTATTTACACACATTTATATAATTTGTTCGGCTGTGTATACATGTACTCGCATACCATTGGGTATGTTCCATCAGTGTGTGTCTATAGACCTACACATGTTAACATGCCTTTTTTTTTGCCTGTTATTTTCTCTATTTTGTGATAATTTTGCCTTATTTTTCAGTATTAAAAAATTGAAGTGAACTAAATCTGAGAATTTTTATCTATCCATTTAGGTTTAATCTGCAACAGATTTAGCAATAAGAGTGAATAATGCAGATTTTGTCAATTCCTGTTCTGGAGAGTGTAATTATAGAATGCAGAAGTTTTAGGACCTATTCAAGGAATATAAATGTTCGTAGTATCATTGCTGTAAACACTGCCGTCCTGCCTTCTGTCCTACAGGACGTAGAGCTCCCACTGGGAGCTTCTGATAAAACCCAGCAGCCAATCAGATCCTTTCTGTCCTGGGAGCTTAACAGCAGCTTCTTGTTGCAATTTGATTATTTTCTTAATATTCCTTGATGTATTGTATAACTTTCAAAAAGGTTTTTTTGTTTCCTTTACACTTTAGTTGGACAGCTGCCATTTGTGTCGGCTTAGTTCTCTTTTCAAATAACCTTATCCTTGTTGGGTTAGAGCAATGACCATTTGTTCTTGTATTACACTTTCTTCAAATTACTGTTTCCCACCAAGTTTGTTTGATTCCCAAAGGTATTTGAATATTTGTAATATCAATCACCCTTGCCTACTATAAATAAAAACTCTGGTCTATCTGCTTTGTAAAAAGAAATTATATGAATTAACTTGTTAGTTGTGTTTTTGTTTTTTTGTTTTGTTAAATATAAATTGCAAGATCTATCCAATCAGAAGAGGCGTCTTGACCCTATATCTTACAGAAATCCCAGTGTGAAATGGTCTTATCCCACGAGAGGGGGCATCAATGATCCTATAACTTATAGGAATCCCTGTGTGTGAGACGCTCTCTTATCCCATCAGAGGGGGCGACACTGACCCTATAACTTATAGGAATCCCTGTGTGTGAGACGCTCTCTTATCCCATCAGACGGGGCGTCACTGACCCTATAACTTATAGGAATCCCTGTGTGTGAGACGCTCTCTTATCCCATCAGAGGGGGCGTCACTGACCCTATAACTTATAGGAATCCCTGTGTGTGAGACGCTCTCTTATCCCATCAGAGGGGGCGTCACTGACCCTATAACTTATAGGAATCCCTGTGTGTGAGACGCTCTCTTATCCCATCAGAGGGGGCGTCACTGACCCTATAACTTATAGGAATCCCTGTGTGTGAGACGCTCTCTTATCCCATCAGAGGGGGCGTCACTGACCCTATAACTTATAGGAATCCCTGTGTGTGAGACGCTCTCTTATCCCATCAGAGGGAGCGTCACTTATAGGAATCCCTGTGTGTGAGACGCTCTCTTATCCCATCAGAGGGAGCGTCACTGACCCTATAACTTATAGGAAACCCTGTGTGTGAGACACTCACTTATCCCATCAGAGGGAGCGTCACTGACCCTATAACATATTAGAATCCCTATCCAAGTGAAAGCAGGTTGCAGTTACTAGCTTGTCAGGATGCATATTACTCCCAGAAATAGCCTGTTAAAATATTTACAAAGAAAATCCATATGTACACATGGGAATTTCTAAGCATAATCCTGACAGTTTGTGGTAGTTTAAAAATATAAATAGCTTTTCTTTCAGGAGCTTATGTTTAGTACTATGACCATATATATATAGAGAGAGAGGGGGGGGGTTAGACTGTACTGTGTTTAAATGTCACACTTGCTCCCTATCTTGTTTGATACTGTTGGGTATAAATTGTATTTCTAGTTTGTATTTTAGAAGCACTTGGCGCTATATATTTTTAGTTAGAAGTAACAAATAGCTCATTGTTTCTAGTAAACCATGAGCTTTGCTCCAATAAGCAAAATGTAAGTCAGGTGTAACATGTCAGGAGGGTTTCCAGATGGGAGAATTCAGAAAAAAGTAAAGCGTATAAGTAACTGTAATGTGACAGAAATGGTGTTTTAGCTCTGGTTACTTTGAATGGGATCCACGACTGTTTTGAGACCAGATCTTTTTTATGATTGCTTTCAGAACCTTCTCAATCCGATTGAAAAACAATAATACAGAGTAACTGTAACACTGCAAAATGTCACCTTTTGGAAAAACTGCACTGAGCTCTGTCCTAACTAGGAAGTAACTCAGTTCATCATCATGCTCCTTTATATTCTTATAGCAATGTCCATTATATCCTGCATGCAGTGCTTTCTACTGTATCAAACCGCTAAAATAAGATTATCAGAATTCTCGAATGATCTTAGTATATACACACCCAGTATAACTAACTGTAACTTAACCTACACAGTGCACCCAACGTGTGTGAGAGCCTGAAGTGTCCCTTTAATAATATAAACCCACCCAGTATAACTAACCTAGCCTACATATTGCGCCTAACGTGTGGGAGCCTTGAGTTTCCCTTTAATAATATAAACCCACCCAGTATAACTAACTGTAACGTAACTACAGAGTGCATCTAATGTGTGTGGGAACCTGGAGTGTCCCTTTATTAATATAAACCCACCCAGTATAACTGTAGCCTAACCTACACCGTGCATCTAATGTTTGTGGGAGCCTGGAGTGTTCCTTTAATAATATAAACGTAGCAGGCTTGCCGACAATCCGACCGGTTGTCCTTGCTCAGCCACGTCTTGTCCCTGGAAGGGAATCGGCTATAACACAGAGAGAACCATTCTCCCACTCAGTAACCGAACGACATAGTCCTGGGGGGGGGTACAACTCAACTTTATTGGCCACACTCTGCAAGGGGTGGACCACACACAACAGCAATGTCTCCTCCTGGGGGCTGCATTACAGAACTGGAACCCCAATCCCTTTGTCCCCAGTTCCCGTCACCTATCCTCAGGGTTTCCCACCTCCGGTGACCAGAGGATTTTTATCCCATGAGTCCCAGCGCGGCAAAACTTTCGCCTCTGCAACTCCCAGCTACAGAAAGCCCACCAACCGTCACTGACCCTATAACCAACCTCAGGGACCCCCAGAACAGTAACTGCCTCTGCTCGTGGGGTACCTGGGTGAAACCAGGCCAGGGATGTGTCTCCTTCCGGGACACGAATGCTCCCCCTGGCTGCCATTCGTCTATACTAACGGCATCCGCCCAAGGAAGCACTCTTTAATTACTTCCCTTGCGGTTTTGTCACATATGTTGCAAGTTGCCAATGTTCTAATTGGTGTGAACACTCCAAGGGGCACTAGGGAGCTCCTTGTTCGGGAACCAAACAAGGTGGGAAGCAATCCACGAATGCTTGGGGATGTCCGGGGAGTGCTCCTGGATCACTTCTACAGGGCTGTCTGTCTTGATAACCCGTCAGCATTGCCGTTTTGCTTACCGGGTCTATAGTGGATGGTAAAGTGGTATGGCTGTAGCACCAAGCTCCATCGTAACAGCCTGGCATTGTCCTTCAGATGAGGTTAAGCCATACCAGCGGGTTTTGATCTGTGAGCAGGGTGAATTGCTGTCCATAGAGGTAGGGCTGTAGTTTTTTGAGGGCCCAAACCACCACTAGGCACTCCTTTTTGACAGCGGCATAGCTTACCTCCCTGGGTAGTAACTTCCTGCAGAGGTAAGCCATGGGATAATCACCGCTGACCTTGTTCAGTACCGCTCCTTACCCAAACATGGAGGCATCTGTATGAACGAGAAAACATTTTCTAGGATTAGTATCAGCCAGACCAGGGGCATTCACCAAGACGTTTTTGAGAGCTTGGAACGCCTGCTCACGCTCTGGAGCCCAGTCTACCTGTCCGAGTAAGGTCTTTTTGGGTCAAGTTGGTGAGGGGCTTAGCTAAGGCGCTGTAGTTGGGGACAAGTTTCCTGTAATAACCCGCAGTACTAGGAAGGTCATCACTTGGACCTTGTTGCTTGGGTGGGGCCAGTTAGCTACGCCCTCTATCTTGGCTAGTTCGAGCTTCTGGAACCCACACCCAACTCGGTGTCCTAGGTACTGCACCTTTGCCATTCCTAGGTGGCACTTGCTTGGCTTGAGGGTCAACCCTGCCTCCTTAATCCTGTCTAGTACAGCTACCATGTGTACTAGGTTCCCTTCCCAAGTGTCGCTGTAAATGGCAATGTCATCCAGGTATGCACAAGCATACTCCTGGAGGCCATCCAGCAGCCTCTGGAAGGTGGCTGGGGCATTCTACAGCCCAAATGGCATCAACTTAAATTGGTACATATCACACTGGGGATTGCTATGCTCTGTATGCTCCCCTGAGCTTGATTCACTAAGCTCTTTTAAGAGCTTGTTCCTGACACGCTCTCCTTGGAGGGGGGGGTCTTCCCCGCACAGTCCTGGATGCTGGAGGTTCATACAGGGTGGAAGGAAGAAGTCTTTCCCACACGATCCTGGAGGGCAGAAGCTGATCCAGGGTGGAAGGAAGCGAGACTCCAGTCAAGCTACAGCGGTTGCGGAGTCTGCGGAGGTTGTGGTGTCCGGTGCGGTGCTTGTGGTCCTCGGCGCAAGCTAGGAAGCGTCCATCAACGGAGGGTACTCAGTTGGAGTACGGGGAGCTCCGTTACAGACCCTGCCTGAGCTACCTCTAGGAGGGTCGGGCAGGGAAAGATTGTCAAAATCTTCCGAGGCTGGAGCACACATGGCGGCTACATCCTCAGTCCGCTCGTGGTAGGGCTTCAGCATGTTGACATGCAACAGGCGTCGGACTCCGGTACCTGAACATGGGCCGATCACATAGGTAGTGTAACATTTCTGCTCCACTACCCAGTATGGGCCCTGATGGGCTTCAGAATTAAAACCTTCTGCCAGACTTGAAAGCTACGGCTCCTGGCACCCCGATCATACCATGTGCGCTGGCGCCTCTGGACCGCCTGGATGTTCTTCCGCACCAGGTGGGTGAGTTCCTCCAGCTGATACCTGAACTCCAGCACATAAGGGACGATGGGGGTCCATTCCTGATCTCCAGTTCCCTCTCAGTGCTTTCGGACAAGGTCTAGGGGGCCACTCACTCTCCCCACAAGATCAGCTCGAATGGGGAGAAACCTGTAGATTCCTGGAGCACCTCCCGATATGCAAACTGGAGATGTGGCAGGAATCTTTCCCAATACTTGCGTGTTGCTGCAAAGGTACAGAGCATTTGCTTCAATGTGCCATTAAAGCGCTCGCACAGGCCAATTTTCTTGGGGTGGTAAGGGGAGCTCAGGATCGGTTTAATGCCGCATAACCTCCACAGTTAGGCATCTCGGCAGTAAACCCATTCGGGAGAACACTCGCATCAGGGCTTTAGCCACAGTCTCTGCCTGAATTTTGCTCGGGGCGACTGCCTCAGGGTATTGAGTCGGGTAGTACACAATGGTCAGAATGTATTTCTTCCCTGAGGGACTAGGTTTAGCCAGGGGGCCGATGATATCGACAGCTACTCTGCCGAAGGGGTCTTCGATGATGGGCAGGTGAAGGAGCTTGGGCTTGTGCAGGTCGACCGCTTCCCCACTCGCTGGCAGACATCACAGGTCTGGTAATACTGCCTCAGTTCCTTAGAGATGCCTGACCAGAAAAAGCTTTGGATGAGCTGGCTCCGGCCCAAATGCCCTGCCAGGGGAATATCGTAAGTGTATTAAGGCTGTCCTTAGGAATTCGTATTGAAAATGTATTCGGGTAATTGTTTTCCTGTATGTCTGTAAAGTGTATGTAGTTTTCGTATGATCGGTAGTTTCATACAAATGAAACTACCGAACCATCAGACCACCCCCGTGAGAAGTGTGCGCCTCGTTAAGCGTTCACACTCTGCAAACCGCAGCTTAATTGATACATTGCATGTGCCTGTGTGGTCGCCGTTCGGCATACGAACCACGTGCGGCGGCCATCTTACGCATGAAAATCTCAGCGGTATTTGGCTGTCGAGTGTCTGGAACTCAAATCGGACACAAACAACCGAACACCGCTGAGACCTCCAGAGTTCCATAACTCACGAACGGAGGGACTAGTCAGCCCTCCGTTCGGTAAAATCAATGTCCCGAACAAGGGGATTGATGCGAATGGAAGATTAGCTGTGGATGGCAGATATTTCTATGTCTTCTAACTCCCGAACAGAGACTGACCGCAAGGCCAAAACACACAGAGCCTTTTTCGGATACCACCTCGTGTGCGGTCGGTCAAATTACACCCGCCACTTAACTACCAAACCCCTGGTCCGATCTGGGTGAATTTTGGATATGTTAGTCACCCAGATCAGGGCTAGCAGGGGGTACCCCAAGTATTATTCTAACTGCTTGTTTTGTGGTACATCCAGAACTCGGGGAAAACTACAGCATGATTAATGGGATTATGTGTCACACTGAGGGGAGGAGATGTGTGGGAGGTAACTGTTACACTATTGGATACTGTACTGATTAATGTGAATCCCTCCCTTGCATGGGAGAATGCTTTATAAGGAGGTTGTGTGGATTAAAAGTCAGTTCTGCTCCTGATGCTCTGTCGTCCAGTCATTGGGATCTGTATGGGAATATTCGTGGATTACCTTGCTTGCTTGGATTATTATTATTCTATGGTGTTTGTATTACTTGTTCCTGAGCCTCCCTGGGATCTTTAGTGTAGTTTACCTGTGAAATACCAGCTCTCCGCTACAGTAAGCTATCTTCAGCAGCTCATGTAGATACTTCCTTGGTGCCACCAACTGCTTGGTGATAGTAGGAGCTGTACCTGACTACTTGTTCTCCGCTTTGCGGTACAGTCGTCACCGCTCCCCCTCCTTCCCTACCCGTGTCTGCCCTGTCTCTACATGCCTGGAGAGTCAGGTCGGGCTCTACCTCCCTCTCAAACTTACAGTGGAATAACGCAGAGCAATTCATGAAGAGGCACAATAATCCCATCCAGTATAACTGTAACCTAACTACAGTGCATCTAATGTTTGTGGGAGCCTGTGTCGTATTTAAAAAGTAATAAATTGATAAGGTCCGTAAATAACCTGGAGGATCCCAGTGTTGGATGACAATGTTTTCAGTCTAGGAGATCTTCAGAAGACATTCCACAGTGTAGCCATGGAAGTGTCCAGAAATACCAACTACACCCGAACAACCAAGGTTAAGACCGCAGGTAAGTCTCAAGAATCGAATGGCAGGTACACTTACTTAAATAAAACTTTCTGCTCATAACAACACACTTTTTATCTAAAATTCAATGATGGAGAATAAAAAAAAGAAGCTTGTCATCCAACTATGATTTAGATCATCATTTACTTATCATTTAGGCTGATGTTAATAGCAACTGGATGGTGAAATATTTTTGCGTTTGGTCTTATGCAGCTTTAGTAAGTAGACGTTCATCAGACCTCATTCACCAAATGGTGGCCAAAACAATTCTCATCTTTTTAATTCATCCAGTATCTGTATTGAATACAGATTATGAACCTTTTGTTTAAAATGCCACAACAGCAGCTCTTTTTGCCTTATGTATGTTTTCTCTCTGAATAGGCACTTTCACTTTATGGATTGTCTTCATCTAATATGTGTTCGTAATGTAGCGTATATCTCAAAATGAAAAAGTAGTTCAACCCAATGGTAGAAAAGGAGCAAAGAATTTAGGGGGAATTAATGCCTAGCACAGGGTTTTAACTATAAATGAGAATTGTATGTAACTGTAATTTTATTTTTCTTGTCAACGTCCTTGACTGCTTTATTCTTGAGTTGGCTCCTCTCAGTTCAGGACATGAATTAGAACAGATTTAATTGAATAAACATTAGCTCATTCTTACCATTGCACTTTGTCAATCTGTCACCGGATACATAGGGAATGCCGCCAGACTGATTTTCCTCTCTAGTCGGTCCTTTTACACCTCACCCCTCTGCCAGTCTTTACATTGGCTCCCTGTATCCTATAGGAGTCAATTCAAAGAGCTAACCCATACCTATAAAGCACTGAATAATCTTAGCCCCTCATATCTCCTCACAGATCCATAGGTATGCCCGTTCTCGGTCTCTCTGCTCCGCCCGTGACCACCTGTCCGCTGCTCTGACCCGTACAGCCAACTCGCGCTTGCAGGACTTCTCGTGGGCGGCTCCCTTCCTATGGAATAGTCTGCCTACCGCCATCAGACTCTCCCCTAGTCTTCAATCGTTTAAGAAGTGCCTTAAAACCCATTTCTTTAGGAAAGCTTATGGCCTCTCAGACTACCCTCTACCTCACATACCTGTCTCTTGCTCTCTCCTAAAGGGCAGCACTCTACTCTCTCCTCCAGCTCTGCTTCACTCCCACCTAATTTGACTGCAATTTCCTGTCCTAATGTGTTTTATACCCCACCTCCTATTGACTGTAAGCTCATTTCAGCAGGGCCCTCTTCAACCTATCGTTTCTGTAAGTTTTCTTGTAATTGTCCTATTTGTAGTTAAATCCCCCCTCTAATACACCCTGTTCCAAATTATTATGCAAATTATGGTTTTCTCATTACCTAAATAATTGATGGAAATAAGTCAGCATAATTCTCATGTTATTAACTATTGAGTACAATTCAAATTTTATTGAACAAACCTAATAACAGTATTTTTTTTAAGCATAAACTTACAATGCCCTGTTCCAAATTATTACGCACAGTAAGTTTCAAATCACTTTATAGGTTGTAAAGAACTGAAAATTGTCATTTGTTGTGTTTGCAGCATATTTACTGAAATCAAAAACTATTTCAATCAAACTTATAACAATATATTAACTTTTTAAACATTTTAACATAGGACCCCTTATTTGATAGCAGCTTCACAAGTCTTGCATCCATTGAACTTGAGTTTTTGGACAGTTTCTGCTTGAATTGGTTTGTAAGATGTCAGAATAGCCTCCCAGAGCTGCTGTTTGGATGTAAACTGCCTCCCATCCTCATAGATCTTTTGCTTGAGGATGCTCCAAAGGATCTCAATAGGATTGAGGTCAGGGGAGTATGGAGGCCACACCATGACTTTCTCTCCTTTTATAGCAGCCATTGATGCAGAGGTATTCTTTGCAGCATGAGATGGTGCATTGTCATACATGAAGATGGTTTTATTACGGAAAGCATAGTTCGTCCTTCTGTACCAGGGAAGAAAGTGGTTAGTCATAAGCACCACATACTTTGCAGAGGTCATCTTTACACCTTCGGGGACCCTAAAGGGGCCGACCAGCTCTCTTCCCATGATTCCGGCCCAAAACATGACTCCTCCACCACCTTGCTGACATCGCAGCCTTGTTGGAACAGGGTGGCTGTCCACCAACCATCCATCTGGACCATCCAGGGTAGCATGGCACTCATCAGTGAACAGGACTGTTTGAAAATTAGTCTTCATGTATTTTTCTGCCCAATGCAGCCATTTCTGCTTGTGAGCATTGGTTAGTGGTGGCCGAATAGAAGGTTTATGCACAGTTGCAAGACTCTGGAGGACTCTACACCTTGATGTCCGTGGGACTCCAGAGGCACCAACAGCTTCAAATATCTGTTTGCTGCTATGTAATGGTATATTAGCAGCTGCTCTCTTGATCCGATGCATGGATCTGGCAGAAATCTTCCTCAATGTGCCTTTATCTGCACGAACCCGTCTGTGCTCTGAATCAGCCACAAATCTCTTAATAGTGCGATGATCACGCTTAAGTTTTCGTGAAATATCGAATGTTTTCATACCTCGTCCAAGGCATTGAACTATTCCACTCTTTTCAGCAGCAGAGAGATCCTTTTTCTTCCCCATGTTGCATGAAAATGGTGCTCTGCTTGATAATGTGGAACACCCTCCTTTAGTAGTTTTTCTTTCATTTGGGCTCACCTGGCAATCTAATTATCACAGGTGTCCGAGATTGTTTTCAGTTATCAAAAGAGCCCTGAGACACAATGCCATCAATGAGTTAAACTGAAAAACAAAATATTTAGTCTTTGTGACACTTAAATAGAATTTGCATAATAATTTGGAACAGGATGTAATATTGTAAAGCGCTACGGAATCTGTTGGCACTATATAAATGGCAATAATAATATATTGTGCCCAAATTATATTAAATATGACACCCAAAATATGACAGGGAGGGAAAAAATTAAGCAGTTCGGGCAAATTAATTCTCTGAATCAAAAGCTACATCTAAATGTATTTTCTGTGCACAATAAGTTGGCATATTGTACACCTCATCCATTTACTTTAAAGGGACATTATAGTTACCCAGACCACTTCAGCTCAATGAAGTGGTCTGGGTGCTAGGTCCCTCAGGTTTTAACTCTTCAGATGCAAACATAGCAGTTTCAGAGAAAGTGCTATGTTTACATTTAGGGTTAAGCCAGCCTCTAGAGGCTGTCTTCCACTTTTTCTTGACACTATAGTGATCCTTTAAGTAGCAATAGAGGATGCATAATCTTTTCTTTAACAGAACATTCTGTATCAGTGGTATCGCCAATGGGACTTAAATACCCTTTTTAGAATTGGAAATCACAGCCTTCTTGGCCAATGAATTAGAACTATTACCGTCACATTCTTATGATTTTCTTCCAAGACTCTCGCCATTAGGTGAACTGGTGTGAAAACTTAACAATGCTTAAAATTTCACTTCCTTGGCAAACCTCCCTTCCTACTGTATTATTGGTTGGTATACTTTAGAAGAAAAGGACCTGCATGTTCTTCGTGGCAATCAAGTCTACCGGTCGTGGTCAGTGCATACACTTGTTTGAAGATATTGGAATTTAAGTGCCATACTCCCAGCTCCAGCTTGCTTTTGCTTAGGAGATCTGCTATTGTATTCTCCTTCCCTAACCACTACATGGCTTGAAGTCCCTGATAATGTGGTTGCATCCAAAAGAGGATTCCAATTTCTACATTTTTGTTTCACCTTGTCTGTTTATACATTGACATATTGTTTAACCCCTTAAGGACACATGACATGTGTGACATGTCATGATTCCCTTTTATTCCAGAAGTTTGGTCCTTAAGGGGTTAAAAAAAAAAAAAAAAAAACTTTCCTGAAATTCACTCTGTTCCAGGACATCTAATTAAATAATCTGATTCCAATGAGGAAATTTACCTTGGGCTGTCACGTTCTGGGAGTAGGCTTTGTGACGAGACCAATCTCGCCACATTGCATTGAAGAAGCCTGGTTGCCTGTTGCCTTTGGATTATGGCCCCATGTTAAAAGGCTTGATTTTCCCCTGCAAAGACAAGAAAGCCGGGTCATTTGGTGCTTGCCCTGTTTGAGCAGTGATACCCCAGATAGCTATGCCATGGAGCTCATTCGTATAATGAAAGACTATGGGAAAGACTTTGGCTCCATGGCAATTGAACTGTATGTGTGTCGTCTGAGCGCCATTCAGTAATAATGTGCGCTTAGACCTAAGCTATCTGGGCATATGTTGCATGTCTGTATTTTATGTCATAAATGTAACATTGTGTATTTTATTGTATTTTACTGTCTTTTTGCTGCCATGTGTTCAGTGGAGTTTTGCCTCTGTCTTTGGAGATAATTGGATTACTTCTAATTATCTCCAGGATAGAAGACTCTGTGGAACTGGTTTTGGGCAGAAAAGCCATGCTTCCTGTGGTCACAAAGGACTACGATCTATCTTTTGAACCACTGGACCAATTTGTATGATTTTGACGTATGTTTGTATTTGGAGTATGCTGATTCTGAAAATGTATGTGAATGTGATGCATACTTTTCAAGTTATGAATAATGTGGAAAAATTTATTTTTCTGCTTGTGCTAAATTACATTACCCATTGTGTAAGGTAATTGAATCACATGCAGAGGGGAGGAATTTGTGTGGGAGTGTCTGAGTGTATTGTATGTGTTTATTGGTTGTGTTCCAAAACCCTGTGGGTGGTACTAATGTGTAAGAATGTGTACATAAGCACAATAAACCCACAGCTCTGTCTGTTCACTGCTTGACCCTCAACACGGAGCTTTGTCTCGTTCTTGGGGGGATTTATTGTATGCTGTTCCAGTTTGACTGCTAGGAGTGTAAACCTATTCGTATGGTTTTTCCTATTCGGCTGTTTACAGCATTTGTATGGTTTCCTGTTCGGCGGATTGGTGTTCTGCAGTAGCTGTGCCTGTGCATCTGGAAAGGGGGACGATCGCCTAAACGGTTTTTACCCCTTGTGTGCTTTAAGCCTGGTTTTAATGTGACTAATATGGTTTTACAGTTTGGTTCTTGGAAAACCATAGATTGATGGATTTTTTTTTTTTATTCCGTGCACTCAGACCTCCTCTTCTAAACAGGTGCAGTGATGCTTTCATTTTAGCTCTTCATTGTAAACCATTGCAGTTTTGGATATATGTCATTGTTTTAATTGAAGGGTTAGTAAACACCCACCTCTGTGCAGGGGAGACAATAGAGATAGTCAGTTTTAAAACACTGTCCTACACATGGTGCATGCGTATTGCTGTCATATAGTAAACGTAGGGATTACATTTTCTGATTATTTTTACATAGATTCTGTAATAAAGTATATTTCCTTTCAAAATGTGATGAAATTATTGTTATATTAAAAATAGTTGTGAAGTGACAGTTATCAAGTCCATATGAGGGTCTTAATCTCTGGGCAGAAGACTAGGCACAGCCACAAGCCCACTCTTCTTTTCACCACAGGTGCAAGATAATCTGGAAGTGGACCAGCTGTTCCCATTAACCGAAAAGAAGAGCTTACAGCATATGTATGAAAGTAGAGGTAGGTTTTTTTGTTTTCTCTCCATTTAATCTCTTGAGGTTGGAGAACTAGGATTCATGGTCTGTTTGGATTGAAATTCTATCCTAGGTCCATTCTTGTAATTGCGAGGACCCATTATTCTAGTACAGTTTGTTCCCAGACCAAGAAGCTTAGGCATGTTCCTTAACACTGGTGGACTACCATCTTCAGAATAGGTTACATTTGTTAGCCAGAGGGGTGTAATGATTATTCTATTTGGCTGATTTACCCCCCTGTTGGGTATCCTGGAGTGCTCTCTTAATGAATTGACAAGTTTTGCTTCCGCTTGTGTGACTCCCATGTTTGATCTGTAGGGTGCAGAGTGCTCCGCATTGCTTCAGCTGACAGAGAAAGGGGTCTTTAAGGGGTTGCGTATTGTTACGGTTGCCCCAGGCTGGCTGAGGGTTGGATTGTAGATGGATGCTCCTAGCACTCACCAAGGACCATCAGCACCGCACCAGACACCATAAGCACCGCAGACCCCACGAACTGCCGCAGCTTGGTTGGGATTCTCGCCGTCTCTTACCCAGCCTGGGCCTACGACAAGGCTCCAGGTTCCAGTGGGTGAACTTCTTTCCCCAGAGAGTGAAGCAGGAACAGAAACAAGCTCTTACAAGAACTTAGTGATTATTCAAGGGAGTATGAAGTGCATAGCAATCCCTGTAGTGATTATAGCTGTACCCCCCCCCCCCCCAAAACACAAGTCGAGGCTGCGAATTGAGGGTCAAGTAGAACTGGTTTATTGAGCACAGACGCATATCTTTTATACACATTTTCAGGCCAGAGGCACACCCCCTGGACCTGATAGAACACAGGGACAAAAGGGACACAAACCAATGGGAACAATAATTAACACAGTAACACTCCCACATACAGTCAGCAATCCCTCCCCTCTGCCTGTGATATAATTTAAGCTAGCTAATGGAATAACTTAATTATCAACAGGCAGAAAATATAAATTTTCACCCAGAGTTCAGAAACACCCCAAAACTTAAACATATCCCCATAAATTATACATCCCTGTATAGCTCTGATCTGGACAAACAACATATCCAAAAATCATCCAGATCGGATCAGAGCAGGGGTTCACGAATTCTATAGAAGTCACATTTGACCGCAAGCATGGCTTTCATGCCCCAAATAGTTCCACAGATTTTAGGCTGTGCGCCGGTCTATCTTCTCCTTCAAATAAGGAGTTCATATGAACGATGACCAACCAGCCTTTGTCAATTAAGCTGAGGTTAACCACAGCTTCTGGGTGGTTAACAAGCGGCACACTCCAACGCAGGGTTGTCAGTCGTTCGGCATTTTGTTCGTCTGCTTGAATATTATTATCCTGGCTGTAATAGCAGTTTAGTTCACCGAACCAATCCATGAATATACAAGGGAGAATATAAAATCCAAGCAATGCAGACAAAAGATGCAATCCAGGGACAGAAGGTTCTCTCCCAAGTGCCTTAAGACACTGTAAGGAAATCAAGTATAGCTGAACCGCTTTGATAATTCCTCCTGCAATGTCAGCGTCTAAGGTAGTTCTAAGCAATGAAGTCCATAAGAAATATAACAGCTTCCCAAGATAATCCCCTTGGTAAAGCATACGAATTCCCAAATAACAGTCAGAGTCCAGAATCAGGATACAAGTAGATCTGAGGTCTGGAATCTCCAGCCTGCTTTTTATTAAGGTTACAGACAAGAAGTACACACCCAGGGGGAGGCATTAAATCACCAATCAGGTATAGGTTACAGCCCATACCTCCCTCCCCTCTGATAAACAGTTAACTTAATTAAAACGTGCACTATTTTACCCCAGTTCTGGATGTACCCCAAAAACAGGGACCGCTGGATAGTTCTCATTTGTGGGGACAACATATCAAAAAATCAGTCCATTCGGATGAATGGTTCGGGAGTTATGGAACACTAAAGTTTTGACCGACCGCACGGACCATCTAGCCGAAAATAGTTCCATAAGTTTTGGCCCTGCGGTCGGTCTCCGTTTAGGCGAATAAAAGAGACGAAAACCCTGCCATCCATTCGCATCTTTGTGATCGTTGAAATCCCCATACGAAGTTGCATGTAACTACCGAACGGCCGGTGATTCGGTCGTTCCCGTGCGAAGTTCTGGATGTATGGAGGTCTCAGCGGTGTTCGCCTGTTTGCGTATCCGATTTTAGTTCCACGCGTTGACGGGCAAACACCGCTGTTCGCACGTAAAATGGCCGCGGCCACGTGTAAAGTGCCGAAATGGCGGCCATCTATATTTTACACAGGGAATTCGCCTGAATCCATCCGAAGGGTAGAAATGAAAGCTATATGCCGAATTGCAGCTGGGTTTTGGTGAATTAACTGTACAACAAAAGGTAGAAATCCTGATTAACTGAGTCATTTCTTCACACTGCTCCCCTATAAGTCCATAGGTCGGCATACCCGCCTAGACCCTGTCGGGTTGGCTTGGGGATGTTCGAAGAAAGTACGTTTTTTAGGTGTCCAGTTCGGTCTGGCGGGACAGACCATCCGCATTCCCATTTTGTTTACCCGGACGGTACTGCATGGTAAAATTGTATGGTTGGAGAGCTAAACTCCACCGGAGTAGCCTGGGGTTGTCACCAGCTACCCGGTTGAGCCATACCAGGGGGTTGTGGTCGGTCATAAGGGTAAACGCTCGCCCATACAGATAGGGCTGAAGTTTCTTGAGGGCCCACACGAGGGCCAAGCACTCTTTTTCTACGGTGGCATAGCTGACTTCTCGGGGCAAAAGTTTACGGCTGAGGTATGCCACCGGGTGTTCCATGCCATCCGCCCCCACCTGGCTTAGCACGGCTCCCAGCCCAAACATGGAGGCATCTGTGTGGACGAGAAATTGTTTAGTGTAATCGGGTGCTGCCAACACAGGGGCCTCACTCAATGCCGCTTTGAGCTTCTGGAAAGCGTCCGTGCACTCTGGGGTCCAGGAGACCTGTTTGGGAAGAGCCTTTTTGGTAAGGTCCGTGAGGGGCTTGGCCAGGGCGCTATATTCTGGGACGAACTTTCTATAATACCCGGCCGTCCCTAAGAAAGCCAGTACCTGGGTTTTGGTCCGGGGTTGGGGCCAGTTAGCTATGGCCTCTACCTTAGCGGGCTCTGGGCGTTGTCTACCGGAGCCGACCCGGTGGCCTAGATACTGGACCTCGGCTAGGCCTACGTGACATTTGTCGGGTTTCAAAGTGAGCCCTGCGAGGTGGATTCGTTCGAGTACCCTGGACACATGACCTAGATGGTCTCCCCATGTGCGGCTATAGATGGCAATATCATCTAGATACGCACATGCGAAGTCCTGAAACCCCTCCAGGAGCCTATCCGCCATCCGCTGAAACGTAGCCGGGGCGTTCTTCATCCCAAAGGGCATCACCTTGAATTGGTATAGCCCAAAAGGGGTGACGAACGCCGACTTGGGGATGGCCGCAGGCTCTAAGGGGATCTGCCAATAACCCTTGCACAGGTCCAGGGTAGTCAAGTAGTTCCCCCCCGCCATACGGTCTAAGAGCTCATCTATTCTAGGCATGGGGTAGGCATCGGTTATGGTACGGTCGTTAAGTCTCCGGTAATCTACACAGAAGCGCGTAGTGCCGTCGTGCTAAGGTACTAGTACCACCGGGGAGGCCCAAGGACTTTGGGAGGGTTCTATTACCCCTAGCCGTAACATATCCCTTAACTCGGTGAGCATACTCTCACGTACTGCTTCTGGGATCCGATATGGCTGTTGCCGTAGGGGCGTCTCTCCCTGGGTTTCCACACGGTGTACCACAGCGGAGGTATAGCCGGGGGTAGCGGAAAACATCTCTCGGTATCCCTGCAGCAGTTGAGTAGCCTCCCCTTTCTCCAGGAGGTCTAAATTTTGACCCAAGCTTACTTGGTCAATAGTACAGGGGGTGGTATCCAGTAAGTCAGGAAGGGGTAGTCCTTCACTATCCTCTGTGGCGGGGGCGCACACGGCGCCCACCTCCTCTGTTCTTTCAAAATAGGGTTTGAGCATGTTCACATGGAAGGCTTTGGTCAGCCTTTCATCTGAGCATTTGCTCACGATGTAGGTAGTCTCGCTAACCTGTTCCACTACCTTAAAGGGTCCCTGCCAGGCTGCTTGCAGCTTGTCTTTTTTAACTGGCCTCAGAGCCAGTACCTTCTGCCCTAAGTCCAGCACTCTATCCTGGGCCCTCCTATCGTACCACTTTTTCTGGTCCTCCTGGGCCGCCTGCAGGTTCTCCCGAACTGATTCGGTGAGGGCCCGCAGACGGTCCCGGAACTCCAGGACATACTGGACGATAGGGACTCCCCCCTCATCTGTATTGCCCTCCCAGTGTTCCCGTACGAGCTCCAGTGGGCCCCGAACTTTTCTCCCGTACAGGAGTTCGAAGGGGGAAAACCCAGTGGAGGCCTGGGGCACCTCACGGTAGGCAAACAGAAGGTGGGGAAGGAATTTTTCCCAATTCTTGTGGGACTCTGTAAAAGTTTTTAGCATCTGTTTTAGAGTGCCATTGAAACGTTCACAGAGCCCGTTAGTCTGGGGATGATACGGGGCGCTGAACAGGGGTTGCACTCCACAGCTCTGCCACGTTCTCGGCCTCTATATTGGTGAGGGCGACTGCCTCCGGGTATCTAGTGGCGTAGTCGACCACCGTTAGGATAAACTTTTTGCCCGACGGGCTGGGGCGACTGAGGGGTCCTATTAAATCCACCGCTACTCGGTGGAAGGGCTGTTCGATGATGGGTAGGGGGTGCAGCTTAGCCTTCCGAAGGTCTCCCCTTTTCCCTACCCTTTGGCATACATCACAGGTCCTACAATAGTACTTAAGGTCCTGGGTGGCTCTGGGCCAGAAGAAGGTTTGCGTTAACCTGTCTCTGGTCTTTTTGACCCCTAAATGTCCCGCTAGGGGAATGTCATGACTGAGCTTTAACAACTCAGCCCGAAATTTACGGGGCACAACTAACTGTCTTTTTATGACCTGGGTAGCCCCCTGTCCCACCCCCTCGGTTACCCTATATAGCAACCCCTTATACCACTCAAATTTTTCGTGCGGGTTGTTCTCGGGGGTAGCGGCCGCGGCCTTCCTATAGCCTTCTAATGTGGGGTCAGTACGCTGTTCCTGTTCAAACCCCTGGGGGGTATCCCAGAAGGGTACGGGGGGATCGGGTAAAGGGGGTATTTCGACTCTTACCTGGTTCTCCTCAGAGTGCAGCGGAGCTTTCAGTCTGGCTTGAGCTCGGGTGGTAACCGGGTAGGCCTCGGCAGGGGGGTCTCGGGCTAGTTGAGAGGTTAGGCATCCCACATCATTTCCCAACAAAACCTCGGCGGGCAGTTCTTGCATAATCCCCACCTCCAGTTGTTTAGACCCGGAACCCCAATCAACAAACATATTAGCGGTGGGCAGTTTGTGAATAGCGCCCCCAGCCACCCTTACAGCGACTGTGCGTCCGGTGCGAGCTTGTGCTCTGACCATGTGGGGCTGTACCACAGTCAAAGTAGCCCCAGAGTCTCTCAGCGCCCGGGCCCCCACGCCATCGACGGTAATCCATTGGCGGTGGTGGTCCCGGTTGTCCCCCCCAGCTTGTACTGGATTGACCTCATGTAATACACTCCACTGTTCTTCGTGGTTAAGGGCAGGGCCTGTGTGTTCCTGTTGCCCACAGTGAGCAGCTGCCCTGGGTTGTTGTGGGGCTGGCCGTTCCCAGCTTCCCCGGTTTAAGCGAGGGCACTGATACTTGTAATGTCCTGGTTGCTTGCAGTAGTGACACACTGCAGGAGGTCGAGGTGTGTTTGCTGGGTTCGGTGGGGGGTTACCTATGGCAGGTCTAGGTGGAGTCGGGTTTGTTGGAGCTGTGTACTGAGGCTTAAATGGTGGTCTGCTCGCCCCTGGCTCCTTCTTCCTGTTATCCTGGTACTCGTCCGCTAGCCTAGCGGCCTCCTCCACGGTTTTTGGTTTCCTATCTTTTACCCAGTCTTTTATGTCCTCTGCAGTATGATTAAAAAATTGCTCCAGTATCACTAGTTGCAAAGCTTCTTCTAGGGTGGTTGCCTGGCAGCCCTTCATCCAATTGCAGGCTGCCCGCTGCAGGCGAAAAGCCCATTCCGTATGGGAATCTCTCCCAGTCTTTCTCAGGTCTCTAAACTTTTTCCGGTATGCCTCCGGAGTTACCGCATATCTGGCCAACAAAATGTCTTTTATTTTCTCATAATTATGTATGTCCCCCTCAGGTACTGTTTGCAGCGCCTCGGCTGCTCTACCTGACAATTTACTGCTGAAGACTGCAGCCCATTTGGTGGAGTCTAATCCCTCCAGTGCACACTGACGTTCAAAGTCTTGCAAGTAACTGTCAATTTCCATTTCATTGTCAACAAATGATTTAAACGCTGCATAATTTACCTTCTTTGGTATTTCCCCAATACTTCTCGGGGAGTGTAGCAAATCCCCCTGTGATGATCTGTCCCGGTCATCTCGCTCTTTTTGCGCTTGTCTGGCTTGTGCTACGACCTGCAGTATTGCCTCTGAGGATGGATTGGGTCCCAATAAACTGAGTGTCCATCGGATGTCCTTTTGCATCACGGTTTCTTCCTCTTGATCCATCTCTATATTACTGGTATTATCGCTCTGCATTAACTCCGCAATTATCGTGGCTTTTGTTTTGTTACTTGCCACTCTGCCTCGAGCTTCCAGTAAGTCCTTTAGCGTGGTTCTTTTAAGTAGCTGGTACTGCTGAGCCATTCATTCCTTTTGCTTGTTTTGAAATGTCCATTTGGGATTCGAATCCCACCTCTGCCACCAGTTGTAAGGAAATCAAGTATAGCTGAACCGCTTTGATAATTCCTCCTGCAATGCCAGCGTCTAAGGTAGTTCTAAGCAATGAAGTCCATAAGAAATATAACAGCTTCCCAAGATAATCCCCTTGGTAAAGCATACGAATTCCCAAATAACAGTCAGAGTCCAGAATCAGGATACAAGTAGATCTGAGGTCTGGAATCTCCAGCCTGCTTTTTATTAAGGTTACAGACAAGAAGTACACACCCAGGGGGAGGCATTAAATCACCAATCAGGTATAGGTTACAGCCCATCCCTCCCTCCCCTCTGATAAACAGTTAACTTAATTAAAACGTGCACTATTTTACCCCAGTTCTGGATGTACCCCAAAAACAGGGGGTACACCTTTAAATTGGGCACCGCTGGATAGTGCTCACTGGTGGGGACAATATGTCAAAAAATCAGTCCATTCGGATGAATGGTTCGGGAGTTATGGAGCACTAAAGTTTTGACCGACCGCACGGATCATCTAGCCGAAAATAGTTCCATAAGTTTTGGCCCTGCGGTCGGTCTCCGTTTAGGCGAATAAAAAAGACGAAAGTCCTGCCATCCGTTCGCATCTTCGTGGTCGTTGAAATCCCCATACGAAGTTGCATGTAATTACCGAACGGCCGGTCATTCGGTTTTTTCCGTGCGAAGTTCTGGATGTATGGAGGTCTCAGCGGTGTTCGCCTGTTTGTGTATCCGATTTTAGTTCCACGCGTTTGACGGGCAAACACCGCTGTTCGCACGTAAAATGGCCGCGACCATGTGTAAAGTGCCGAAATGGCGGCCACCTAGAGTTTACACGGGGAATTCGCCTGAATCCATTCGAATGGTAGAAATTATAGCTATATGCCGAATTCCAGCTGAATTGGGTGAATTAACTTGTGCAACAAAGGTAGAAATCCTGATGAACGGAGTCATTTCTTCACAATACACCCACACAGACTGCTGAATACACACACAGAGACTGCTGAGTACACACATACAGTACATTGAATACACACAAAAAACACACATAGAGACTGCTGAATATATACACACACACAATGCTGAATACACACACAATGCTGAATACATATACATACTGCTGAATGCACACAGGCTGCTAAATACACACACACACAGACGGCTGAATACATACATAAGGCTGAATACATACACACACACACACTGCTGAACACACACAGAGAGACTGCTGAATGTACACAGACTGCTGAACACACACACACACACACTGCTGAATGCACACAGGCTGCTTTATACACACACACACACACACTGCTGAATACACACAGACTACTGAATGCACACAGACTGCAGTGAGGGGTGCAGTGTATGTGTTTGTGTGTAGGTGTGCTGTGTTTGTAGGGATGCTGTGTGTGAGGGGTGCAGTGTGTGACAGATGCTATGTGTGTGTGTGAGGGGAGCTGTGTGTGTGAGGGGTGCTGTGTGTGAGGGGTGCTGTGTATGTGTGAGGGGTGCTTTGTGTCAGGTGTAGTGTGTGTTGAGGTTGTGTGTGTATGTGAGGGGTGCTGTGTGTGTGTGAGGGGTGCTTTGTGTCAGGGGTATAGTGTGTGTGTTAGGGGTGCTTTGTGTCAGGGGTGTAGTGTGTGTGTTAGGGGTGGTGTGTGTATGTGAGGGGTACTGTGTGTGAGTGGTGCTGTGCATGTGTGTCAGAGGTGCTGTGTGTGTTAGAGTTTCTCTCCCCAGCCCCCAGCATCTCCCTTTTGCCCCCAGCACCTCTCTCCAGTCCCCAGCACCTCTCCCCAGCCCCAGCATCTCTCTATGGCCCCCAGCACCTCTCCCCAGCCCCAGCATCTCTCTATGGCCCCCAGCACCTCTCCCCAGCCCCCAGCACCTCTCCCCAGCCCCCAGCATCTCCCTATAGCCCCCAGCACCTCTCCCCAGCCCCAGCATCTCCCTATAGCCCCCAGCATCTCTCCCCAGCCCCCAGCATCTCTCCCCAGCCCCAGCATCGCTCTATGGCCCCCAGCACCTCTCCCCAGCCCCCAGCAGTGAGCACCTCTCTCCTTAATCCCCTCGGACTGTAACAGCCTATTATTATAAAATAATAAAAGCACATGGCCAGCAAATTGCCGGGATTGTCCTGGGAGAGTGAATTGCCTGGGACAGACTCCAGCTTGCCGGGGCTGTTCCGGCAAAAACGGGACAGTTGGCAACTATGTAAAATGATTTTCCAAAAGTTTATTGGGTTTGATAGGTTATTGTTCACGTTTTCACTGAAATATTGGGCCTTTGCCATTGTTTGCTTTGTGCATGCATTTCGCCATTGTCTGTAAGTACAGTGATCGTTCATGGAGCCAGTACTCTTGAACTCTGACCACAGTGAATCTCTAAACTGGTACATTGGAATGAGGTCAGCTGTAACCCAGGGCAGGTGTGAGCCTTTAAGTTGCACTTTACGCAGAGGGGCATGCAAATTCCAGACACGCAAGAGCTTGGACTGAAAAAAAATGACTTAATATGTGCCATGGTATGTTCTTGAGATCGTTTAAAAAGAATTCAAGATTACATTTCTTGAATGACCTGGTGATTATAGTCTTGGGATGGGATTTTTATTTTATGTATAATATCATACACCATGTATTACACATATAATAAACCCTGTATGATATTATACACCATGTATTACACATATAATAAATCCTGTATAATATTATATATTATACATATAATAAATCCTGTATAAAATTATACACCATGTATTATACATATAATAAACCCTGTATAATATTATACACCATGTATTACACATATAATAAATCCAGTATAATATTATATATTATGTATTACACATATAATAAATCCTGTATAATATTATACACCATGTATTACACATATAATAAACCCTGTATGATATTATACACCATGTATTACACATATAATAAACCCTGTATGATATTATATACTATGTATTACACATATAATAAACCCTGTATAATATTATACAACATGTATTACACATATAATAAACCCTGTATGATATTATACACCATGTATTACACATATAATAAATCCTGTATAATATTATACACCATGTATTACACATATAATAAACCCTGTATGATATTATACAACATGTATTACACATATAATAAACCCTGTATGATATTATACACCATGTATTACACATATAATAAACTCTGTATGATATTATACAACATGTATTACACATACAATAAACCCTGTATGATATTATACACCATGTATTACACATATAATAAATCCAGTATAATATTATACACCATGTATTACACATATAATAAACCCTGTATGATATTATATACCATGTATTACACATATAATAAACCCTGTATGATATTATATACCATGTATTACATATATAATAAACCCTGTACGATATTATACACCATGTATTACACATATAATAAACCCTGTATTATATTATACAACATGTATTACACATATAATAGATCCAGTATAATATTATATATTATGTATTACACATATAATAAACCCTGTATGATATTATACACCATGTATTACACATATAATAAATCCAGTATAATATTATACACCATGTATTACACATATAATAAACCCTGTATGATATTATATACCATGTATTACACATATAATAAACCCTGTATAATATTATTCAACATGTATTACACATATAATAAACCCTGTATGATATTATACACCATGTATTACACATATAATAAATCCTGTATGATATTATACACCATGTATTACACATATAATAAACCCTGTATGATATTATACAACATGTATTACACATATAATAAACCCTGTATGATATTATACACCATGTATTACACATACAATAAACCCTGTATGATATTATACACCATGTATTACACATATAATAAATGCAGTATAATATTATATACTATGTATTACACATATAATAAACCCTGTATGATATTATACAACATGTATTACACATATAATAAACCCTGTATGATATTATACACCATGTATTACACATATAATAAATGCAGTATAATATTATATTATATGTATTACACATATA